>JAFFSR010000391.1:1362500-1925168 GCA_017163975.1 Anastatus disparis
CTTAGAAAATGAAGAAAAAATTTAAAATTAACAAAAATTTAACATTTAACGCTTTAAATTTATGTTACTTTCTGAGGAAGATAAATATCAAAATTAGGAGTTCAATTGTAAAATATGACTCAAAAACAATGGATAAATACTAAAAATATCAAGGAAATTGTTGACGTCGCTAACTTGGCATTAGTGCAGAGTCCATATGCAACAACTGTGTAGCGTGAAAAAGAGCCTTACTTGTATTCTTTGAAACATTTATTACATTACAAATTTACTAGAAATAACCATTATCTTGACTGGTATAAAAAAGTCTTACCTCTAATTAGCCCAACGTTAAGTTTAGATGACCTTAAAATGACCTTGAACGTCATCCTTAAGGTCCAAATAAAGATCACCATCGGATTCCTCGTTGAAAGTTACTAAAGGTATAACCTTGACCTTTACCAAAAATATCTTGCCTAAAAAAATACAGGACCATTTCGTTACTTTTTTGACACCCTGTATATGTGTCTGTATATGCGCGCATGTACATTCGTGTGTGTGTGTGTGTGTGTGTGTGTGTGTGTGTGTTTCTGTGTGTGTGTGTGTGTGTGTGTGTGTGTGTGTGTGTGTTTGAAATGAAAAATACATATTCAAATAATGGTTTTATTTCTGTTTTCTAAAGCGCTTATAGTTCGATTTAATAATCCATACATTTACCTATAATTTTGATAATCCTTAGCAATGAGAATATACATTTTTGGAAATAAATGAAAAATAAATTTAAATGAGAACAGTTATTATAAATTATAATTTAATACTTGTTTTTAAAGTGCTAACACATAATGGAATTTCATATTGAATATAATATTTCATATTTATACACACAATATGATTCGATAAAAGCAAACTTATTTTATATACATATAGATAGTATCATTCTATCAGTGATTAACAAATGATTGTTAAATCAAGTACAACGAACAACATATTTATGGTTTCGATTTTTAAAGTTCTAAAAAAAATTAAATACATATTTTATATTGAAATACTATTGTCCATGAATTAGCAAATTTATATATAATAATATAATATATAAAAATACAATCGAGCGAATTTAGGAGCGAGGTAAATTTTGCTGGTCTATGTAAATTTTTACAGCAAATTTATCTTAAAATTTACGTAAAATATAAAAAAAATGTAAAATAAATTTTTTTCTAAATTTATAAAATGTTATAAAATCAAAACTACGATAAAGAAATCAGTTTTCGAAAGTTATTCTATTTTCAAAAGTCAAAAATAATATTTATGGAAATTCGAAAGCAAATCAAACAAGTATTCAACGTAAATTACAATAAAAATGAAAAATGAAAATTTCTTTAAATTATGAAAATCGCTCTAAAATCAAAATTACGCTAAAGAAATCAATTTTCAAAAGTTATTTTTCTTTTAAAAGTCAAAAATAATATTTATGCAAATTTTAGAGCAAACACATTGAGTACTTAACGGCAAATATAATGAAATTCAAGTTTTCCTGAAAAATTACTAAAATGGCTATAAAATTAAAACTACCCTAAGAAAACCAATTCTCAATAGCTTTTGCACCAGTTGATCGAAAAATTTAATTATATGCAAAATTTTAAGTAAATCCATTGAGTAGTTTTTAAGATTTTATTGGCTTAATAAATATAAACATTTTTTCCAAAATTGTAAAATGCTATAAAATTAAAACTAAGCTAAGAAAATCCGTTTTTAAAAATTTATTTTATTTGGGAATTCGCAAATAATTTCCATGGAAATTTTAAAGCAAATTCATTGAGTAGTAAAAAAGAAAAATCAGAAAAATTGAAAATCGAAATTTTTTTTTTTATAAATGACTCTAAAATTAAAACTATGCTAGAAGAACCAATTAGCAATAGCTTTCCAGCAAGTTAGACAAAAAAATAAATTCCATGCAAAATTAGAAACAAATCCATCAAGTAGTTTTTGAAATCAATTTACTAACTGACATCATACACACACACATACATACAGAAATTTTCTGGAAACCACTTTTTTCGATTCCACGAGTTAAAATATGTACAAATTGATGAAAAAATGGAAAAAATTTTTTTATCGATACAATGCTTTCTCTGTGAGGAAGCAAAAAACCACCAAATAGATATAAAAAAATAAGAAAATACAAAGATAACGAAAATTAAATTCAAGAAAGAAAAGAGCATTGACGAATTAGAACAAATGCGTGCAAATGAGGCTTTACGTAAGAAAGAAGCTTATATAAAAATTAAAAAAGAACAATTGAATAAATATAAAGAAAAATTAGAGAATACTAAGATAGCGAAAATGAAATTTAAGGAAAAAATGGGTACTGATGAATTGGAACAAAAACATGCGAATGAGGCTTTACGTAAGAAAGAAGCTTATTCAACAATTAAAGAAAAACAACAAAATAAATATAAAGAAAAATTATATAATACTAGGATAGAAATGAAATCAAAGAAAAAATAAGGGTACTGATAAATTGAAAGAGCAAGAGAGGGTGAGAGAGGGAGAGAGACAACAAGAGATAGATAGATAGATAGATAATTAATTTATTAATGTACAATATGTTGTACAACAAAATATAGTTTACAAAAGATTATAACAATAGAATAAAAATAAAAATAAAATACAAATAAAAATAGTAATAATAAACTACAAAAAATAAAAAATCAAAACAAAAAGCAAAGAAAATTTTAAGCTGGGAGCAGAGGTCCAAACTCTTGGGAGAGGAAGTGCGCATGAGAGGTCAACTTGAAAGATGAGAGTGAAGATGAAGTCCCAAGCGATGATGAAAGTTCATTCCATAGTCGCGAGGATGAAACAGTGAATGAGCGTTGATGGTATTCGGTAGAAGAATGAGGAATGGTCAATGGCCTCACATCCCCCCTCAGAGCCCTAACAGGCCGGTTCCACTGATATCTAGAAAATAGATATGAAGGTGAGCATAATAAAAACATTTTGAAAAGAAAAGTAGAGGCAAAGTAGTTCCTTCTACCTGCAGTAGATAACCAACCCAGAGAGAGCCTATAAGGAGAGATATGCTCACTCCTACCTACACTATAGATGTAACGAATACCAGCGTTGATAACCCTCTGAAGCCTAAGGTCGAGTTCAGTAGAAAGGTCAGTAAACACAAGACAACAATAGTCAAGAATCGGAAACAGCAGTGTATGAATAAGGTGCTTACGTAGAGCAAAAGTAGTGCTCCGTCTAAAGAAATTGAGTCGATAGAGGAAAGAGAACGACCTGTTACACACATGTGTGATATGCTCCTTCCAGTTCAGCTTGCTGTCAAGATACACACCCAGATTACGAACAGATGACTCAAAACCGATTGTCTCACCATTGATGCAGATACCAGTAGACGGCATGGAGGTTAGAATATTGATATAATAATAAGAGCCAATTATGATAGCCTTTGTCTTGTTGATATTCAACTTAAGATAATTGCTGGATGCCCAATCTGCGACCAATGACGCATGTTCACTCATTAGTGAAGTATAATGATCAAGATCAGCAATCGGAAAGTGCACATACAGCTGCAAATCATCAGCATATAAGAGGTGCTGAACATTCTGATGGAAGGCAGAAGAGATGTCATTGATATAGATAGAGAACAGCAGAGGACCCAGAACAGAGCCCTGAGGAACACCAGTGTTAAGACAGACAAAATCTGATGACCTACCAACAGTATCAATGACAGCTTGACGACGATCAGAGAGATAAGAGCCGATCCACCTGATAACGGTGTGCGAAATATCGAGCGAATGTAGTTTCCGAAGTAAGGTTACATGGCACACCGTATCGAATGCCTTGCTGAAGTCGAATAACAGGAGCATCGTAACGTACCGTCTGTCCATATTAAGTCTAATGTCCTCTGTCAATTTAAGTAGAGCAGTCTGAGTGCTGTGGCCATCTCTAAAACCAGTCTGATAAGCGTCCAGTAACCATCTAGTTGTCAAGTAATTATACAACTGATCATAAACAAGGCGCTCAAGAACCTTGGACATAAAAGACAACAAAGAGATGGGTCGTATATCACCCATAGTGCGCGGGGAAGAGACCTTGTTGATCGTAGTGACCAGCGAAGTCTTCCAACAAGAAGGAAAAACGCACTCTCGCAGCGAATCATTATAAATGCGACAGAGCTGAGGGCCAATGACAGGAAAAGCAGATTTTATGATAGATTGGGGGATAGCGTCAAATCCTCTAGCCTGAGAGTCAGAACGTCTAATAGCCATTCGAACCTCATCCAAAGTAACAGCATTGAATTTGAACAAGGGCATGAAAGGTTCATCTACAGATAAAGACTGTAAGTAAGCAGAAATAGAAGGTACCAAAGGATCAAACGCGACCCCACCAAAGTATTTATTGAGTTCATCAATAGAAAAAGTATGACCGGATCTATCACCACTAGAGCATATACCAAGGTTCCTGAGCTCCTTCCAGATCAGTCGAGAGTCAGTGATACCAGATAGTCTGTCATGATAGTAGAGCAGTTTAGCCGATTCAATGCGCTCATAAGCCTGATCACGAGCAACCCTGTAGCAAAGTAAATCAGCATGTAGTCTTGAGCGTTTATATCGTCTGTACAGCCGATCCCTCTCTCGTATCAGATGATGATGTTCAGCAGTAAACCACGGTCGACGACGGCCCCCCTGACGGACCCTTCTGAGAGGCACAAATAGTGCAACTGCCTCATTCAGATAGTGATAGAGACATTCAAGGCAATCTGACAGGGAGGAATCACCGACACACACGGAACAATTCAGTGAACGAAAGTAATCAAGGAGAACAGCATCATCAACGGAACTGTAATCACGAAAGCTAAAGTCATTGAGCAAAGGCTTAGAGAGAGATGACTGAACAGTAGCTGCAATGAAGTCATGTCCGTCGATGAATGGAACATCAGTCTTCCAGTAGTCAAGCAGCAAGCCATTCGCATCAACAAGGCACAGGTCAAGCCATGTATCAGAAGTAGAGGTGTGCTGAGTTGGTCCATATGGCACAGAAAAGAGTGCATTTTCAGCAATCAAACTCCTGAGAAACACAGAATCATCAGAATCTGTACATAAATTAGTGTTAAATTCACCCAGAATAACCTTAGTACTGTAATTATGAATAAAAGAAGTTAAGTCGGGAATAAAATCTGTGTTTAACAGAAACGGAGCATGTGGGGGCCTATAGACGACACCAACAAAAACAGGCGAGGCCAAGTCATTAGAATTGACTTCACAGAATAAATATTCTGGCAAACCAGGCTTACCACACCATCCTCCCTTGGAGGAACATAAGCGCTCTGAAGAAAGAGAGTTATGAATAAACAAGGCAACGCCACCACCCCTGGTATTGCGGTCCTGCCTATGAAGAGCATAGTCATCCAAAGCAATCAAAGAGTCACCAACAATCTGGCCCAATTTGGTTTCGGTCACAGCTATCACGTGGAAGTAAGGGCGAGAAGCCAGAAAGAGCCTAATCATCTCAATGTGTGTTCTAATGGAGTTAGCATTGAAATGACAAACCCTTAGACCATCCTTAGCAGTATAGTGGTGATTATTGGCAGATGAAGCGATGTTGTTAGCAGAGAGTAGAGTGTTAGGCGCGATTGGAAAAGAGATTGGACTTACCTCAGCATCACAAGCTAAGACGTTGTCAGATTGCCGGTAGGAGCCTGAGAAATCTTCGCTAAAAAAGCATCCAGATCCGCATCAGTGGTAATGCGGATAGGAACACCACTCTTCTTCTTGCGGACAAACAGCTTACCATCTCTCACAAAAGTAATGAAATCAGAATGCTTATCCTTGGACTTGATTAGCACCCGGAGTTTCAATTGGTACAGAGCAGAGGGCAGAAACTCATTTATATTGATGAATCCAGAGGTAAGAGTATCGACGAGTTTAACCCCATGGAGAAGGTGCTCCTTGATTTTAGTAGTGTGCAGATTACCCATCCTGATTTTAGCAGCGATGATAGACCTGGCGAGCGAAGGTGACTCTAAGGAGACCAAGAGAGGAACCTTAGACGTTAAGACACGTTGGTGTTCAGATACAATCCCCACAGAAGAGAGAGAGTGAGAGAGATATAGACATAGACATAAACATTCTTTATTTGGCCTTGGGGTATATATCCTGTCTGGCACTATTAAGTATAATAAAACGACGTATAAAATTGTTTATAAAATTATTTATAAATATTAGGCTAAAAAAAACCTCAAAAAATATGAGGCTCAAAGAAAATAGAACTCAGAGAAACGTAGGGCCCGAAAAATAGAAGGCCCAGAAAAATATGGAGCCCAAAAAAATATAGGACCCAAAAAAATGTCAGGCTCTAAAAAATATAGGATCCAAAAAAATAAGGCCCAGAAAAATATGAAGCCCAAGAAAATATATAAATCAAAAAAATATTGGGCCCAAAAAAATAAGACCTAGAAAAATATAGGGCCCGAAAAAATAAGGCTCAGAAAAATGTAGAGCCCAAGAAAATATAAGAATAAAGAAGGGCCCAAAAACATGGGCATTGAATAAAAATATAGCGCCCAAAATAATATAAAGACCAAAAAAATGGCCCAAAAAAAAGCTTTTGACTAATGAGTACTAATTATATAGAACTCAATAAAAAATTGCTACTGTTATTACCAAAAGATTAGACACATTTAAAAATGCGGAGAACCGGAGAAACGGAAAAGAAGTAGTTTCACTTTAATATAATATGAGATTTATCGACTGATGGGAATCGTTATAGAATTTAATGGTTTTTACGATAAATAAATTAGTTGTATTGAAATTTCATACTCGACATCGCTGGAGTAAGTATTATATAGGTACTATGTTAATATAAGATAATTAAGTCCCGTAGTACGGAAAAATTCGGTACCACACCAAATATTTCTAAGAACGAGTCGCGTTAAAAAATGTACTAATATAGGTCGTCTTGAAGTATATACTGAGTATCAATAAAAAACAACTGGTAATGTTCTTTCTAATACTGACTCAAGTTGGAAAATTCTAATAGGTATTTTCCTTTCTCCATGTAAGCCTGTATACTTTTACAAAAGGATTCTTTAGCGGAGCGTTTTTTTAAATTTTGAAATACAGGCTCCGCTCTCGACACTCACTCATATATTTTTATTTTGAATGCAATATGTTTGGGCGTTTTGAATTTTTTAATTTTTTTATTAAACATTAATTTGCAAAGCATGACTTTATATGTAGCGTATCTTTATATACAGCTGATCATTACAGGGTATTCCCATATGCAGCCGATCATTACAGGGTATCTCCATATGCAGCCGATTATTACAGCACATCCCCATATGCAGCCAATTATTACAGCGCATTTTAAATGGATTTTAAATGGACGGTTGTTGTTAAAAATGTTGAAATAGAGGTAGAGAGAACATTAATAAATAAAACAGTTCATAACTTCTATAATCATATAAAATAATTAAAATTGTAAGAGTTTTTATTTAAAATTATATAGAAAGTAGACGAATTTGTAATTAATAGAGGACTTTTGATAATATTAGCAATCAATTAAATCAAATTAATAACTTTTTTTTTTAAATTAATATAAAAAATTTCAAAAATAATCCATTTTTTGGAGCTAGATATCTCTAATTTAAGATACTTCTAAAGTTATTTACTATGAATAACTGTTTTCTTATATTTAATTTATATTTATTTTATAGAGGTAACATTCAACCAGGAATAAATATTCATGGCATTTAATTGATTTAGATTCGTGATATTGAACTTAATTTTGTAACATAAAGTTTATATTGTTCATTTTTTTATCAATGCGCACTTCTTCTGAAAGTTTGCATATGGTTGTAAGATATTTTTTACAAATATTAAGGGGTAAGCCCTCTGCGTGCAAGCGCTAATCCCCATCTCGTTTCTATAACTTTAAAAAAAATATTCAAGAATTTGCAATTTTTTCAATAACTTTTATTTAAAATACTAAACAATTTTAATTTTTCAATAGTTCTTTTCAGGTAAATGTTTAATGATCGTTTAATGATACTCAACATGTACACAAATTATAATATAAATAAATTTAATTATAATATAATTAATCTAAAATTCAGCCAAAATCGAAATTCATGGAAAATTTATCGAAAATTTGTTGTTTGAAAATAGTTTTTCGAAAATAATTATTCGAAAACAATTCTTTGAAAAATACAATTTTTTTCGAAATACAGTTATTTGAAAATCATATTTCGACAGATACACACCGTGGATGATCATTAAAAATATATATTACAAATAACACGTTAAGTGCAGGACGGAGCAGATTTGATACCGACCGAGAATCGAAAATCCGTTGCTTAATTTTCTCCTACTATACGTAATGGAATACATTATAATTTTAAATACTTTCACGAAATTTATTTCTCCGTTGCGCTTCACAAAAATAATTTAAGAAAATTTAAAAAAATTAAGAATTTTATACTACAGCTGTTTATTAAACTCTAGGTACTGTTACTTCCTTTTTGTTTGAAATATGGTGAAATTTATGAAAAAAACGTCTAATATACAATCATGTCTGTATAAAAATTGCGCTCGATAATGATTTTTTTTGAAAACAGTATGATTATTTTATTTATGATAAAATAACATTCTCATCTTTCGGTCGGTAATCAAAACTACTCTGGCCTACTCTTAATCCAAATATTAAATACATATAACTTGCTGGTCATCCAGCGTATATCGTCCTGGTCCTTATCTCTTGCTTCTTATTACATTTTTGAAGAATTGTACTTTTCGACAAATTAATTTTTGATCAATTGTACCATTTGAAAAATTGATTTTCGAACAACTATATTTATAGAAGAATCGTATCTTTCAAATAATTATTTTCAATAAATTGTTTTCAAATAATTACTTTTGAAATTACTTTTATCTGAATTCAGCGTGCTTTTAGCTAACTTTTAGCTAATTTTTAGCTAAATTTCAGCTGAATTCTAGCTAAATTCTAGTTAACTAGGGATACATCCAATTTTTATACACGGCGGTAGCGCTGACAGCGACAGCATTAACAGCGGAGGCAATTCAGCAAAAATTCAGCAGAAATCAAACAAAAATTTACCTGAAATTGCTTGAAATCAATTTGAATTTAGCTAACTTTAAACCGACGTTTAGCTGATTTTTATCTAAATTTTGTATGATTCAGCTAATTTCAATATTAAATTCAGCTAACTTTTGGATTCATGTAGCTAACTTTTGTGTAATTCCATCTTACTTCGGCTAACTTTTAGTCACATTCTAGCTAAATTCTAACTGAATTTAACGCTGTAATGAGAGTCCAAAAATGAGGGTCCATGAATGAGGGGCATATGTCTGACGGCGACAGCGGCAACAGCGGCGCTATATTTTTAATAATATAGAGAGATAAACTGTAGTAAATGATTATATTTTATTGTTTGAATAAATAGATATATTATTATAAGCATTTCAAAGCTCATGATTCGCATTGCTTTCACCTGACCAGAGTGCCATTAAATAAAAACATCAATTTGGTTCTCTTGGGTGTTTTAACTTTTTCAACTATCTTTAATTATATTTATCGGATCATTATTTTGTAGATATTTGTTACAACAATTATTTTGCATTTATATAATGTTTTGTTACGAATGACATTACTTTATTGTTCGTATTTTTTCTTATTTTATTTATAATATTTCTTTATACACAATATTTTTAGTATAAATTTTTTCTTTAATATTTATTACGTCATTATTCGTAGGCCCTAATATAACGTTATCATTTAAATTTTTATCATTTAATTTCATTTCGTTTCCAAAAACTTCAACAATGATGTCATTTTTTTGTATAATTATGTCATTAGGTATTTCAACTAATTTTTTTTATTCTTCATAAACGTTTAAATATTTACCTTTACTTACATTCAATAAACATAGTTTAAAATTGTTGTCATCGTTGGATACTATGAGGTTTTAATTTAAGGGGGGCGAGGGGTACAGGTGAAATCTTGTTTTTCAATAAAAAAAATGACGTTTTTTATTTTTAATTTTTGACTCATAGCACCCACAACATAATCCATGCGTGATGTTGTTCAAAACCATCAAAAGAATCTATAAAAAAATTTTCAGCTCGAAATATTAAAAACTGTGGGACTAGTAGTATTTTAACTGCTGCTTAGTTTAGAGATAAATGAGGCAGCAGTTAAAATACTACTAGTCCCACAGTTTTTAATATTTCGTGCTGAAATTTTTTTTATAAATTCTTTAGATGGTTTTGAACAACATCACGCATGGATTATGTTGTAGGTGCTATGAGTCAAAAATTAAAAAAAAAAACGTAATTTTTTTATTGAAAAACAAGATTTTACCTGTACCCCCCTTGATGTTATACTACTAAATTTTGGCCACAAATAACTGTTTTTGATAGAATTTTCAATAACTTCAGTGCGACTGCCATGTTTTACAACTGGTAATGTTTGTCTAAAATCCCCTAATACAAGTAATATTTTACAACCAAATATTTCTTTTATATCACATGAGTCTTGAAACAAACGGTCAACTGCTTCAAAAGCATATTTCCCGATATCATGGATATTTCATCCCAAATTATTATTTGTACTTTTTATAATTTTTTACCTTCTATTGAGTTAGGTTTTACGTTGCATGTTATAGACTCTGTGATATTCAGTGACAATTTGAATGTAGTGTGTACTGTTTTTCCATTTTTCAATAAATCAGTAGCAATTCCTGTCCAAGTAGCGCATAAAAATGATATACTTGAAAAATTTAAATAATCTATTAAACATTAAGTAACTAACTTTTTTCCACTTCCACCTGACCCATCAATGAAAATACAATTGTTTTTCTTTATTCTTAAAAATTCTAAAATGCTATCGTAAATAATTTCTTGTTGATCTTTTAATGTATTTACTTAGATTTGTAAATCATATAACATATCATATTTTGTAGGAAATTCTGTTGTATCGACGGGTGTGCATAAATTATCTATATGTGTTAATCTATCTGATAAATTAGAATCACTTAAATAATATTCATTGATTTGCGAATTTTCTTCAATAATATTAATGCTATATATTCATCAACATTTTTTTCATATTTTGGACAGTAAAAAAAATGCTTATATTTTTCATGAAAATCACTTGCATGAATAAGATTATGAAATATACAAATAAATGTAAATAATTTACAAAAAGCAATAGGAAACTGTTTGGAATACTTCTTCTAAGCATCGATCCCACTCTTTATCTTTATTAACCAAATTTTTAGCTACAACAGCCTCAAAAAATGAAGAATACGTTATATCATCGACAGAACGTAAATTTTTAAATAGAGTTGCACCTTTGACGTATAAAAGTAATAATCTTATGAAATATCTTTGGCGATCTTTTGGATTTATCAAATGCATTTTGCTCAGAATTGGTTTGTTAAATTATTGCCTTTGATTCCATACTTTCAATTTTTTATTAAATACATAATGCAATGGAATTTTCAAATATGTATAAGTTTTTGCTTTAGGATCTATTTCATTTAATTTAAAATATGCTTTTAAAGTTGTTTCAACAATTTCGTTTTTAATTTCTTCCTCTTTTCTATCTTTAAAATATACTTCTTGCTCATTTTCATTGTAAATAGCTAATTGTATTATAAAATAAGACATTTTATGTGAATTATATTCTAATAATCTGTGCATAGCTTCTGAGAAGGCACAAATGTCTTGCATTAATATATTGCTTTATCTCATCATATTCATATTCATTATTATCATTATTTTTATTTTGACTCGAATCGTCAAAATTTTTTTTAAAATTTATTCCTGCATTACGTATTCCAATAAACACAAAGTTATGTCTTTTGTAACAATATTCAAACAGATGTTCGATACATTGTACAGTTAAACATACTTCCATATTAATGTGACAGGTAAATTTAAGTAGTGAATAAGGATTATATGGAACGATAAATCTGTTATCAACTACTCTATTGTTATTTTTACCTTTGCAAGAAATTTTTTTACCATCATCTTTCCACATATAAATTGGATATCCAGATGTTTCAAAAGATGTTTTTTCATTAAAATTTTTAGGAAAATTTTTCGATTATTTATTTCTATTTTCCTGCATACAAGGAGAAGTCCTGTTTTGTTCTTCGCATGAACCATGGACCATAAACTGTTTAACAATTTAAACTAATTATGAATAAATATTTTCATTCAGAATTTCTGCACTTATAAGTTCATTAACTGTATCAGGGGTATTAATTTTATCGTTTTCATCCAGAAATAATAACATATGCATGTGTGGAAGTGCTCGCTTTTAAAATTCAATAATATAAGTATAAGCAACAGTTTTTCCTAATGCACTTTTTTCAATTACCAGTTCTATAAATTAGTTAACTTTTTCTTGAAAAACTTTAATTACGATTTCGGGCCTATCGATTGCATTTTCATAATTTTCTGAATTCTCAATAATTTATTTCCAGTTAGGATTACATGTAAGAGTAATAAATAAGTCTGGCTTGCCGTAACGAGTTACAAGTGTCATTGAGTCAATATAATTTCGCTTTGAAAATTGTAAGCTTCCTGTAAAATTTGATGGTAAAATATACATTCTTTCAATTTTCATCATTCCAGTATCTTTTTTCTTATCTAAATAATCCATTACACCGTTATAATAATTGCTTCTTAAAATATTTTGATTTTTTTGTATGAAATGAGAGAAATTTGCCGCCTGCGGTTGGTCGCCGCTTATGACTAACACAGTTGACCCTGAATCTGCACTTGGTTGCCTCTGTGACAATCTCACTACTGCAATTGAGAATTTGGCGCCGTTGAAAGCGCTCAAGCCTAATAAGAATAAGTTTCCATGGATAGATAAAGAATTGTCACAGATGCAGCGTGAGAGAGATGCTACATATCGTAGATATAAACATACAGAGGACAAGCAGCATCTCCTTGAATTTCTGCGGTTGCGTAGGGTGGTAGACGAACGCACGGACCATGCTAAGAATGCTTATATTCACAATAGACTGTTTGATGCTCTCGTGGGTGGTAATGTCTGGAAGGAGTTAAGAGACCTGGGACTGCTATCCGGACCTCAAGGGGATTTGAATGGATTTACTTTGGATGAGCTTAATGCGCACTTTGCTGGGGTGTCAGATTCGCCGCAGGAGGATAGTGAAGAGCGATTGAGGATTCTTTCTCAATGCAATGAAAGTGGGTTTACCTTTAAACCAATTAGTTTTTCTTGCAATTTCAAGTTTTTTCCGCATAGGCTTGTGGTGAGGATGGCATTCCGCAAAGCGTGATAGTTAAAGCTTATTTACCATTTATTGGTGAACATCTTGTGACTCTTTTCAACTCTTCTTTTGCTCGAGGGGTCTTCCCTTGCCGTTGGAAGCAAGCACGTATTATACCATTGGAAAAGTGTGCTGCACCTAAGCAGCCAAAAGATTTTGGGCCTATAGCCATCCTATGTTTTCTTTCAAAGGTTCTTGAGAAGATCGCCCATGACCAACTGCAGGAGTACATTACATCCAGAAAATTGCTCGATCCTATGCAGACGAGCTTCAGGGAAAACCATTCTACGCAGACTGTTGTACTTAAGCCTACAGACGATATAAGGTCAGGTCTAGACAGGAAACTTGTCATGTTACTACTACTTTTTGACTTTAGTAAGGTATTAGACACGATCTCTCTCTCCACTTCTTACACCGAGAAACTTTTTGGGGCGGGAGACCTCTGGTAGTGTAAGGCCGGGCGCCTCGATAAAGTAAGTAAGTCGTCTCGTCTTCAGCATAAAGGTCTGAGACGTTTGTCACTGAGGCCGTGCGTCTTTTGCGTTCGGATGATGTATACACAAATTTAGTTTTGTCAGGCTTTATGCCTTCAGTCTTCAAGATAAAGGTCTCAGGCCTTTATGCTCAAGGCATGATACCTCATCGAATCGCTATATTAATAAGGGTCTCACATCTCAAGATTTACCAAGGTCTATCGCCCCAAAAAGTTTCTCCGAGTACAAGGCTCTGATCGATGGGGTTCTCCAGGGCCGCGCTCAAATGGATTAACTCCTATTTATTAGGTAGGAAACAAATGGTTTCCACGCATTTAAAAGAGGAATCGAATTGGCTAACAACCAATCTAGGAGTACCTCAGGGTTCGGTGCTGGGGCCTCTGTTGTTTTGCCTTTACATAAATGACGTACGTGACGTACTAGACTCTGGTTGCGTTGGGCATCTGCTGTATGCGGATGATCTTCAAATTTATACACAGGTCCTTTATGATGATGTGGATACGGGGATTCGTATTTTACAGAGGGCGACCAGGGCAGTGTCAGGGTGGGCTGCTAGTGTTTCTCTCACTTTGAATGCTAGTAAAACAAAGGCGATCGTCTTTGGGAGTAATCGTTTTATAAAAAATTTTTATTCGGGTGAGCCAAGAACGATGGACCTGGGGAGCGGTATCGGTATTCCTTTCTCTGACACCGCTACGAGCCTTGATGTTGTACTCGACTCTAAACTGTCGTGGAAACCGCATATTAATATGTTGACTAAAAATTCAATAGAGTGATTTATAGCCTGCGGTTTTTCCGTCGGTACACCACTGAGGCTCTGCGTAAGCAGCTCGCAACCATCCTGCTGTTCCCACATCTTGATTACTGCTTAGTAGTTTTGCTCGATGCTTCGCAGGAGTTACGAAGACGGCTACAGACAATGCAAAATTAATTTGTGAGATATGTATTAGGCGTGAGGATGGGTGATCACATCTCTCCCCATAGACATGCTTTGGGTTGGCTACGTAGTAATTCGAGAAGACAGTATTTTATGGCTGTACTTATGTACAAAATCGTACATATGAATACTCCAGAATATCTAGTGGGTCTCTTCACTAGATATATACCCAAAGCGACCACTAGGGGTGAGATTAAAGATCTTGCGGTGCCCTTTATGCTCACTGAGACTGGAAGAAATTCCTTTCAAGTTCAAGGTGCGCATTTTTGGAACTCCCTGCCTGCTGATATTAAAAATCTTCCATCAATCCGCAGGTTTAAAGCCGCTTTGAGGAGGTATTTACTCGACCTCGATTAAACAGTATTATTTTCGGACTATATCGTATGTGTTAATTTATTATGTGATGTACCTTTTATAGATTTGAGGCATGATTGTATTCATTAGCGTGATTGTATGATGTGCGTGCATAGAGTGAATGATTATATTATTATCAGCTTGACTTGTATATTACTGTACATTTAACTTTTCTGTGATTTTAACTTACTGTATACTGCTGATATTTCGACTGCGCTCTTTACACGCTTGATTTTATGTAATTCTTTTGACTGATAGATATTTGAGACTGATTTTTAACTATATTATTTATACTTTATGCGTGTATTTATTCGTGTCATCTGTGATATCACTTTTATTTAATTTATTGACTTACTATTACAGTATTACTATCTCTATTATGTTTTATGACTGTGATATCATACTGTACTATTTTGATTGTATATGTGCAAGGCTAATTCAAGTATTTTATGTATTTTTAACTTTATTTGTAATTTAACACGCTCTTTTTATAATTATAATACAAATAAACAATATCTAAATATAATCTTGAACTTTTAACTTTTACCAATGCATGAACCATTACCTGTTGAGAAACTGTACTTAAATTGATATATTGAATAAATTTATTCTTTACAGAATCTAATATAGAAAATCTATAATTATAAAATTACAGATTTAAAATATTGTTTTTAGTTAATTTACATCTCATATTGGGCATTAATCCGTAACCTCCATTAGGATAAATAAGTGGGTAAGTCATAGGATCAACATGTTTACTAATTAACGGAATACTATCTGATTTATCGCGTTTCAAATATATATCGATATTACGTTCTACTGAAAATAAACCATCTTTTCTTACAAATATCATGGCAACTTTATGTAGCTTTATTGTATATATTTCTATTTAATTTTTCATTGTATTTTATAGACATAGTTACAGTTTTTTATGGAACATCAATTTTTTCGCACCGATTAATTTCTCCTTTTTCTATTCGATACATCATTTTATGAGCTTTAGCATAAGGATTACTTTGTCTTGGTAATCCATCTTATTCACGTAATAAGCCTAAATTTGTATCTGAGCTTTTTCGCAGAGAAGTTGCTAATTCATTATCAAGAACAAATAATTATTCATATTTTCGAAATTCATCTGCAGTAGGATACAAAGTATAAACGTTGTCATATATTAAACCACAAATTCTGATTACTTGAGGTTTCCTACTTGTTAATTTGTAAAGATTTGCACTATAACTTGCAAATCCTGTAGCTACTTTTTCAATATTTATGGATAAGTAGGATTATTTGGTAGTTTTATATTTCCTTTGTGACAGCAATGAAAGAATTCTTTATTTTGTGTGTATTCAAATGCAAAATGTCTGGCACTGCAATATTTACATATTTCAGTCATTAAACCTAAATTGTTTTTGATAATTAATTTTTTATCAAATTCTATATTTGCTATTCTACCAGGCTGATTCCATTCCAAATCGAACAGTCAGTATACACTCAAGTCACCAATTACTGCGCTAATGGAGTATATTATTCTACCCTAAAAATAAGGGTATACGTATTTTTTAATTTTGCTGAAATATCAAAATTGCATCAGATATGCACTTTTGAAAATTGCATACAAAAACTAAATGTTAAAACTGAAAATGTTGAGAATAACTTTAGAGAGTTATCGTTTTACCAATTTCCAATGAATTTCGATAAACCTTTTTTTATTTTATTTCGTTTTGAGCCCTCTTCAACATCGTACAAGAAATTTAAAAAAAAAATAAAAAATGACTGAGATATATGCATTTTACCAAAAAATGCACTTTTTATGCACATGCATTTTTCTCAAAAAGGCCATTTTTTTTTGCTGAAATTTTTTTTGCTGATAGAGGACCAAAATACCTATCTAATAGTACTTGTTTGATCCCGGCTTTTTTGGTTTGGAGCGAGAAAAAAATTCACAAATTTTGTTGGTGAAAAATGCTTGTATATACGTTCGGAAGTCTTAAGCAGTCGACATTTAAATATTATCCTTCGTTTAGCATTATCCAGGAACAACGACGTGGACGTAGAAGGATTCTGTTCCCTTCGGGGTGCTTTTTTAGAGTGACTTCCCCTTGCCTCTCACTGTTGGGATGCGTCAAAAAAATAATTATAGATAATTATTTTTTTTTATTTTTGCGCTTATTATTTTTAGTTTTAAATGTAGTCTCACGACGCTTGGCTTTTTTTTTCTTGTTTTTCATTTCATTTAGTGCATGTATAGCTGTCCTGCCAATAAATATATGTGATTTTAATTCCCCAAGTTTTTTTAACCACATATGACTTTTTTGAATTCCATTATATTTAGAAACCCCACTCCATTCAATATTTTTCTTTTTTCTAAATCTTTCAATCTCATTTATTGGTAGTAAAATGATTTTTATTGCATTGGTGTAACTTTGAACCCAATTTATAAAATCGTCAGCATTTTGTATCGATTCTTCATGAAAATATTCCATAACGATATTTTTCGTGCTTTCATCAATAGGATGACCAGTATATAAATCTGGCTCCGAATAAACTCCTTTATTTTTCACGAGATTTCTTGATTTATTTATCATATACTCGCTTATATTCGGGAATAGTGAGCAAACTTTTATTTTGCTTAATTTTGAAGGTAGTAGAGTTAGAAGTTTTATTTTCTCCGAAATAGAAGAGCATTTTTCTAAAGCCAATTTAAAATTTTCTAAAAATTCATTCCAATAGTTTTTAGTGGAATTTTCGTCCGATTCTATTCATTCAACTGAAATGCCATACGCATCTTCTAATTTACTTCCAACAGTAGCAGAAAAAGCTGAAATTAAGGATTTTTTCTTTTTAGATACGTAATTTCCTCTAAAATTTTCAGGTATTGCAGTTTTTCTTTTTAGGGGTGAGATGCATTCAGGTAAAACTGAATTAATACTCTCGTTTAATTCCTCTATTCGTTCGGGTGTCTTCGGAATAAAATCATCATCCCTTCCGCTAAAAAGTTCAGTGATTTCATTTTCAGATATAGACTCAAGATCACTTAAAATCATTTTTGATATGCGTTTATGGCAATTTTTACATACATTAGTAGATGGCAATATATTTAAATCTGGATGAAGCTGTGCCAAATTAATGGCTAAATCTTCCAACGGTCTAAAACGTGAATTACTGCTCATATAAACTACCTTTTTATGCATTTAAAAAAAATCGGGACATGAAATTCTTTTAGAAGAGTAAATTTCGGACATTGTTATTTCACAATTTTGTTGAATTTTTCACAAGCCCGAGAAGCATCTTTCAAAGCAGCCGTAAAAATAACTAGCTTCTATATAACAGTTCTAATATGCTGTTTTGGTTACGCGATGTATTTGTCCGCGAGTTAGCCTCCTATTGTTTGTACATCGAAACATACATAATATAGATATACACGAATAGAATTCTTTTTTTTCATGTTTAAATATTTATTTTTATATTACGAATTTACACACACACATATATATATATATATATATATCACTATTGATGCTATATACATGCATACAAATGTAAACAAATGTTGAGCCAAGCATACGACAGTGTTTGAATGCAGACTGCTTAAGACTTCCGAACGTATATACAAGCATTTTTCACCAACAAAATTTGTGAATTTTTTTCTCGCTCCAAACCAAAAAAGCCGGGATCAAACAAGTACTATTAGATAGGTATTTTAGTCCTCTATCAGCAAAAAAAATTTCAGCAAAAAAAAAAATGGCCTTTTCGAGAAAAATGCATGTGCATAAAAAGTGCATTTTTTGGTAAAATGCATATATCTCAGTCATTTTTTAGTTTTTTTTAAATTTCTTGCACGGAGTTGAAGAGGGCTCAAAACGAAATAAAATAAAAAAAGGTTTATCAAAATTCATTGGAAATTGGTAAAACGATAGCGCTCTAAAGTTATTCTCAACATTTTCAGTTTTAACATTTAGTTTTTGTATGCAATTTTCAAAAGTGCATATCTGATGCAATTTTGATAATTTAGCAAAATAAAAAAATACGTATACCCTTATTTTTAGGGTAGAATAACATACTCCATTAGCGCAGTAATTGGTGACTTGAGTGTATACTGACTGCTCGATTTGAAATGCAATCAGCCACCAATAATTTTTGATTGATTTTTAAATTCTAAATTTTTTCCATTCCTTTGTAATATGTGATTTTTTTAACTTTCCTTATAAATTTTTAATATTTTTAGTATTTGAACATTATACATATTAAAATATTGTTAACAATCATTGTATTCCAATCTTCTTATTAAAACGATTGGTTTTTCTATATTATTAACATTCATCATCATATTTTATCTTCTTAAATTTTTTTTCAACCGTTCTTCCATTAATATATCAATATTTTCTTCTTCAATCACATGACATTCTTATAATAGCTTTCTTTTTCACGTTGTGCTTCTTTCTCACGCATAATCTTTAATTTGTCCTTATTCAGATTCTGCATTTTTTCATCCTTCTGATTTTTTCTTTTCAACTTGTTTTCTTTCTCTTTGCATTCATTAATATTTTTACTTTTTCCATAAGTTTCTCTATTACGTAATGCTTCTTCTGCACGTTTTGCTTTTAATTCGTCAATATTCTTATTTCGAATGTTTTCTTTTTCTTGATTTTTCTCTGCAATCTATTTTCCTCCAGTTTGCATTCATTAATATTTTTATAATTTCAATAAGCTTCACTTCTACGTTACGCTTCTTTTGCACATTCTGCTTTTAATTCGTCAATATCCTTATTTTGAATTTGTTTTATCCTGATTTTTTCTCTTTAATTTTTTTTCTTTTGCTTTCTCATAGAGAAAGCATTGTATCGATAAGGAAAATTTTTTTCTATTTTTTCATTAATTTGTACATATTTAAATTCAATTTTTCGATCAACTGGTGCGGAAGCTATTGAGAATTGGTTTTCTTAGCGTAGTTTTAATTTTATAGCAATTTTAGTAATTTTAAAAAAATTTCGATTTTTCATTTTTTTTGTATTTTACGTAAACTACTCGTAGAATTTGCTTAAAAATTTGTATGGAACTTATTTTTGACTGCCAAAAGAAGAACAACTTTTGGAAACTGATATTCTTAGCGCACTTTTAATTTTAAAGCATTTTTTAAATTTTTTACAAAATTTTTATATTTAATTTTTTTTCTATTTTATGAAAACCATTCGATAGATTTGCTCCAAAATTTATATGCAAGTTATTCGCTACTGTCTGAACAGAAAAGCTTTGGAAAACTAATTTTCTCAGAGCAGTTTCAATTTTAGAGTATTTTGAAAATTTTCAAAAAAATTTTTATTTTTCATTTACCGTCTATTTTGCGTAAACCATACTATAAATTTTTTCCAAAATTTTTATACAATTAATTCGCTGTTGTCTGAAAAAAATAAGCTTTTGAAAACTAATTTTCTTAGTGTGGTTACAATTTTAGAGAATTTTAAAGATTTAAAAGAAAATTTCGATTCTTCTTTTCTAATTTTTTTTTATTCTACGTAAAGTACTCGATAGATTTGTTCTGAAAATTGCAGGGAAATTATTTGCGACTGCTAAAAGAAGGGAAATTTTCAAAAATTGATTTTCATAGTGTGGTTTTAATTTTAGAGCATTTTCAAAATTTTGAAAAAGAAATTTTGAAAAGAAAATGTTATTTATTTAACCAGTTAGATCGAAAATTACTCGATGGATTTGCTTCAAATTTCGTATACCATCCATGTTTTTGTATAACTAGACGGGAAGCAATTGAAAATTGGTATTCATAGCGTAGTTTTTTTTTTATAGAGCCATTTTAAGAATTTGAAAAAATTTTCGATTTTTAATTTTTTTTGTATTTTACGTAAGTTACTTGATGAATTTGCTTTGAGATTTTCAAGGGGGTAAAATGCATCTGCCAAAAGAAGGATAACTTTCATAAACCGATCTTCTTAGCGTAATTTTCATTTTAGAAAATTTTCATATTTCAGTTTTTTTTCATTTTACGTAAAGTACTCGATAGATTTGCTCTAAAATTTGTATACAAGTTATTTGCTACTGTCTTTATAAACCAAGTTTGAAAAATAGTATATTATGCGTCAAGGCCGCAAAACGTATATAATAACTACAAAGTTGAACAAGTGAAAATAACGCTCATTCAAATATGTCCATAACTTAATAGTCTTGTTACGGGTGGAATATTCTAAAAAATAATAAAACGTAGAAGTATAAGAAATATATTAAACAAAATGAATGAGCCAGAATTCTTATAGAAAAATCTTTTTTATTAACAAAAAAATTAATGTACTATATTCAATTAATAAAAAATGAAATTCTTTTGTTTTGTTAATAAAGCAGATTTCTACATAAATTTAAAAATAAATGATTTTTAAAATATAAAATTAAATAATTGATGATTTATTATCAATTATTTAATTTTATATTTATTTCATAAAAATTTTTATTTTTTATTTATCTTCTTACTTAGCGTGGTTACGATTAAAAATTTCGTTGTCATCGTTCTTTTAAAGTACAAATTTATTAATAAATATTAATGTTAGACAATTTTTTTATATTGAAATCACATTTAAATAAATATAAAAAAAATAATGAAACTCAAAGAGCTCTATGAGAAAGCATTCCGCCAAAGCACTTGGCAGCGTTTTTTAATAATGTATCAGTATTTTTATTTTTTTTTAAAAGCTTCTTTTTTACGGAATGTTCCTTTTTTACATTCTGCTTTTAATTCATCTATGTTTATCCTTTGCTTTTCTTCATTTTTTTGTTTTCTTATTGTTAACATTTTTTTTCCAATAAGCTTCTCCGATAATCTCTCTTTTTTTTATTTTCTAATATGTTATTGCTTATCTCTTGTTTTTTTAATATTTTTTTTTCTTAATTTGTAACTCATTTTTATTAAGTTTGAATTTTTATAAGACAATTTTTTGTTGAAGTGATTTAATTTTTTTTTTTATTTTATAAGTACGAGTTTGATTATCTTCTATATTTTCCATATTTTGAAATTTTTTGAATGATTCTTTTTCTGATGAATGTTTAGATGGTATTTGGTCATCTATTTCTATAAGAGTAGAAGAATTAACGAAAATTTTTCTCTGTTCTTTAATTGAATCCATTACTCTCATCTGTTTAATAATGAATTGCTTTCTAATATTTTGTTCGATCATATTTATTTCTTTGGCATTGAAATTTAGTGTGTTTTAATATATGTTAATCTATAAAAATTTTTGTTTTATCTTGAAATCATTGATGATTTAAACTTTTTATTTCTGAATAGACAATTTTTGAAAAGAGGGAACATTCTAGTATTATTTATTTCATTTTTTTTTCGTAAATGTGAACGAACTTGGGAAATATCAAGATTTATATTACAAGAACATAAATTATAAACAATTTAAAATACAAAAGCTATTGCGAAAATTCCACAATCATTAAAATTAGTTTGTGATTGTACTGTTTTGAAAGTGATTGTCAGATTTGAATTATTTGAGAATGAATGATTAATAAAAACCTTATGTTCATTTTGTAAACATTTTATATTTAAACTATCATAAATATGCATGGTTCCATTTTCGTAATACATACAAATTCAATGACCTTTTTAAAAATTTCCCGGATATAACAATTGAAAGTATTCACTATTTGTTGGTACAGGTTAAATATTACAAGGATTTTGAATTATATGCGTTAATTCCATATTAAATATAGTACAAGAACTAAGAATGTCATTAAAGTCTAAAATATGTTCGTCAGTCAACATAGAGGCATTTCCGTTTAATGTTCCAACACCCTTTAGAATTCATTTTTGCTCTTCTGTTAAACCCACTATAAACACACTAAATAAAAGACTTAAATCTGTTAAAATTTTTATTTATTTTCTAATTTCTAAATAATAAACTTATATTTTGTTCTTAGAATCTTTATTGATAGCTAAAAATAAAAATAAAATTATTATTGTAAGAATGTAGATTCAAAAATTATATTATTTAAGAGTCAGCTGTATACCGACACAGTTACCTTTTTTACCGAATCTATTTAAAATTTATTTTTTATAAAAACTAATAGCTTCAGGCAGAAATAAAGAGATGGTTTCGATTCGTGTAATAGAAAGCAATATTTTCTCTGATAAGAATAATTTAATTCCACCGCTTTATTTTCAAGAAAAGTTGGAATAACTTGAAAATCCCATTATTTGACACTAATTTCTAATTTTTTAAGTTATTCCAACTTTTCTTAAAAACGAAGCAATAAAATTAATTCATACTAATCAAAGAAAATATTACATTTTATTAAACACATCGAAACCATCTCTTTATTTTTGCCTCTTGTTGCTAATTTTGGGAAAAAAGTCAATTTTTTAATTAGAAAAGGACAGAGATCCAGCGGACTCTTAATTATTTAGTGCTTAGACTATGTTTATATTTTAAAATATTTTTTTTTACTGATTGGAGATAGATATTAGATAGATATTATTTTTACAATTTTGACAATTTGAATATATAATAATAAATATTGCACTTAAAGTCTTACAAAATGTATAAATATAAATGTAAATATTGCACAGGATATCACAGGCAATCACTAAACCTAATAATACTGAATAAGTAAGTCACTAAAAAAAGTGATATCTCAGATTAATACAAAAATGGTAAAATACACGCAACAATCCTATAAATTGAAAATCAGTTACATAAATACTTCAAATTTAAAAAATGAAAATCAATAAATAATGCAATAAAATAATAAGCGTGTGCCATGGCATGAAACGCAGTCAAAACAATAAAATCAAGTAAAACATTCACTCATTAACTATCCAGCCAATAAATACATTCACTTCTTAAGCCTATATATGAGACGTTACAATAAATAAATTAACATAGAAAATAAAATTAGATGCATACGAGGTCTAGCAAGCACCTCCTCAGAGCCAACTTAAACCTGCTGAGCGATGGAATTTTTATCAGCAGGCAGGGAGTTCCAAAAATGCGCACCTTGAACTTGAAAGGTATTCCTTCCAGTCTCAGCACGCATAAAGGGCACCGTGAAATCCATACTCTCCCCTAGTCGCTATCCTGAGTACATATCCAGTAAAGAGAGCAACTAGATACTCGGAAGTATTCATGCGCACGATTTTGTACATAAGTACAGCAATGAAATACTGTCTCCTCGCATTAGTACGCAGCCAACCCATCGTAGCTCTATGAAAAGAGATATAGTCACCCATTCTCACGCCTAATACATATCTCATACATGAATTTTGCAGTCTTTGTAATCGTCTTCTCAATTCTTGTGAGGCATCGAGCAGAACTACTGAGCAGTAGTCGAGATATGGAAACAGCAGGGTGGTTGCAAGTTATTTGCGCAGGGCCTCAGTGGTATACCGACGAAAGAATTGTAAACCGTACATAGTCTTATCAAATTTTTTAATCAACATATTAATATGTGGCTCTTATAATAGCTTAAACTCAAGCACAACACCAAGGCTCGTAACAGCATCAGAAAAAGATATGCCGACACCACCCACAAGCTCAATCGTCCTTGGTTCATCAGCATAAAAGTCGTTAATAAATCGACCATTGCCAAAAAGAATCGCCTTAGTTTTGCTTGTATTTGATATGAGAGAAGCATTGACAGCCCACTCCAACACCGCCTTGGCTGCTTTCTGCAGAATACGAATACCTTCATTCACATTCTTATAAGGGATAAGCGTATAAATTTGCAGCTCATCCGCATATAATAGGTGCTCGACGCAACTGGAGTCGAGGATGTCATGCATGTTATTAATGTAAAGACAAAACAATAGAGGCCTCAGCACTGAACCTTGCTAAACTCCTAAATTGGTTTGTAACCAATTCCATTTCTCTTTCAAATGCGTGGAAATAATTTGTTTCCTACCTAATAAATAGGAGCTAATCCACTCAAGTGCAGCCCTGGAAAACCCCATTGATCTCAGCCTCGCAAGTAGTTTGGAGTGCGAGGTCGTGTCGAATGCTTTACTAAAGTTAAATAAAAGTAGTAACGTAACAAGTTTCTCATCTAGACCTGATCTTATGCCGTCGGTAAGTTTAAGTATGGCAGTTTGCATTAAAAGATGCTATCTAAAGCCAGTCTGCATAGAGTCAAGTACCTTATGTGTCGTAATGTACTTTTGCAATTGATCATGGATAATATTTTTAAGGACCTTTAAAGAAAAACATAAGATTGCTATGGGTCTGAAATCGTCAGGCAATGTAGGTGCCGGGTACTTTTTTAATGGCACTATGCGTGCATGCTTCCAAAGGCAAAGGGAGACCCCCCGTGCAAAAGAGATTGAACAGACTCACAAGATGTTCCCCGATAAGCCATGAAGCTTTAAGTATCACGCCTTGCGAGCTGCCATCCTCGCCACAAGCTTGTAATAAAAAATGCGAAATTGACAGGACTACGTCATCAACATTAATTAGCTTGAAGGAAAAGCCACATTCACTACATTGAGAAAGAATTCTCTTACATCCCTCATTATCATCGTGCGGCGAGACTGAGACCTCTGCAAAGTGCGCATTAATTTCATCCGAAGTAAATTCATTTAAGTCCCCTTGAGGTCCGGACAGAAGCCCCAGGTCTTTCAACTCCTTCCAGATATGACCTCTGGCAAGAGCTTCGAACAGTCTATTATGATAATAACTAGTCCTAGCTTGCTCAGTCTGTACGTCTATCGTCTTACGCCATTGCAGGAATTCGGAGAGATATTTCTCATCCTTCGTCTGTTTGTATCTTCGATACGTGGTATCTTTTTTTCACTGCATCTGCAACAATCCTTTGTTTATCCATGGAAATTTATCTTTACCAAGTTTAAGTGTTTTTGCAGCGCCAGATATTGTATTAATGCCGTAAGATTGTCACAGAGCCAGTCAGGTACAGATTCCGGGTCAACTGTCTCAACTGTAGATGGCGTCCAATCACAGCTGGCTAAACTCTGTACCAATAATGTTGAATGCATATCTTTATAATTTCTATATTCAATTGCTTTTTTATTTGTCATGGCATTACAAGAAGTACATATATCAATTTAGTTATGCCAACTGTGAAAATTAACCGGTGAATGTTGTGCATCGAGTACTGTGTCATTATCGTCGACAAGAATCAGGTCAATTCACGTGTGAGAAGTTGGAGTGTGATGCGTGGCATCGTGCTGGACCAACTGCAATGAAAACTCAGCCGACAACTTATTAAGAAATTTGGCATCACTGCTCTTACGCAGAAGGTCGGCATTTAGGTCTCCCATTATAATTTTATGAGAGTATTCAGAGGCATAATTTCTCAGAACATCAAAAAAATTTGTGTTTTTAATAAACGAAATAGCAGGAGGCCGCTAAATAACAGAAGCCAACACGGGTTTAGAGCTGCCCATTTGCACAGAACAGAAAAAATATTCAGGCACCTCCAGTTTACCTTCACTATGACTAGTTTGAGTATCCGAAGTAGCCAAAAAAGTGCATTTTGAATTGTTTTTAATATACAAGGCAACTCCTCCACCGCGCAGGTTTCTGTCCCGTCTGAACACCTTATACCCCCCGACCCAAATCACGTTATCCGAAACAGACGGACCCAGCCAGGTCTCAGTCACTCCAAATATATCGTAAAAAGGACCACCACTAAGGGACTCACGCACCTATCCAACCTGAGCTTTTAACAAAGTTAACTTCAGAAAGCACGCACGCAGCTCACCCCTCCTTCCTGTATGACCCTTAGAGGAGGCCTGGTGCAGTCATTGAGGAGTGGACACATTCAGAAACAGCAACAGCAACAGAAACAAGAAATTACAGTGTAGAAGAAGACGATGCGCAAAATGAGAAAAACGTCCAGGGTTCGGAAAATGCAGATGCACAAGTGCAAGCAAGTTTAGCAAAGCCTTGAGGACCCCTGAATTCTCCATCCTAACCTCAATTTTTTAAGTTTTTCAAAGTTTTCTTAAAAACGAAGTGATAAAAATAATTTTTCCTCATAAAAGAAAATCTTGCTTTTTATTATACAAGATGGGGCTTTCTTCTTATTTTTTGCTACAATTATTAATTTTTGTGTAAAAATCAATTCTTTAATTAGAAAAGGACAGATATAGCTCCTCTTAATGGTACGGAGAAATTCATCTAGTTTAACGTCCAATTTTTTTTTTCAGATCCGAGCATCTTGAAGATGCAGCTGCAGTTGATTGACGACTTTATTTCAGGAGGACTCCACGTCGTAGCGTATAACTCGGATTAAAGTCGATATTTTTGCTTGAAATTTTTTTCTTGTTAACTCGTTAAAAGTATCTAAATATATTCTCTAGACCTAAGAATATTTATCTGTTTGATTTTTTTAAAATATAATAAAATAAAATCATCTCCTTTTCACACTCGAGAAACTAGTCTAACTCCTTGACCATTTTAAGGTAGCTCCAGCGATTTTTGATAAAAAATAGGATGTTCAGTAAAAAAATACTATGAAAGTAGAAGTCATTACGGTTTCAAAGCAAATTTGAAAATATAAGGTCAACACCCAAATTTGAGAGAAAAAAATTATTAAAATTTAGAAATTTAACACGTGCTCTTACGGTGAAAATAGCATTTCTGCTCATAACTCATTAATAAAATTATATTTTTTTATGAACCAAACATGAAATTGTAGATTTTTTTATTACAAATTTGAATAAATTAAGAATACGTCATGCCATCAGTGGAATAAAAAAGATATTTGAATAATTGCTGAAAATTGATATGATTACAACGCTGTCGGGCGTGAATTGCCAATATTTGTTGTCAACTAATAAAATTTAATACAAATTATAAATATAGGAATTGATTAAAAAATTTTTTTTTTAATTTAACTAAAAGAAAAAAAATTTATTTTGTCCTTTTTGCCGGGGCCCCAGCTTGATACGGCATAAAACGCTGGAGCCACCTTAAGAGCACTTACAGTTAGAGCGTGCTCTCTTAACTTGTGAGCGCCTTAGTAAGTACGGCCCTGAAACCGTATAAAAATTAAAGATTTGCGAATAAACACCAGAAAGACTAAAGTGATTGCATGGGCATAGTGTGTGTGCATACACATGCGAAAGCCCATGTAAGTACATGTATGTCTATCCCTCTCTTCTCTCGAACGAAGGAGAGTGGGAGAAATATGCAAAGATAGTTGAAGCAGGCAGTGCACGGAGCTCGTGGGTCTCGGCACGCTTGGATCAGCTCAATCACTGAAAAGACGCATGCTTACTTCAGACAATAGCAGTGCTATTCAACCCGTGAGTGAAAAAGTTCAGTTTGTGAGATAGACGTCGTTTGGTTAGTAGAGTTGCTCGTCATCTGTCATAACGGTCTATCTTACAAACTGGAGTTTTTCACTCACGGGTTGAATAGCAGCACTGCCGCTGGGTCTAACGATTGCTTTTAGCAAGTAACTTGTTCCTTGCAATAAATAATTAAGAAATTATAATTTGTAATTAGAATATTTTTATGAAATTCAGTGAATAAAGAGCTTATCAAAACAACATTCCCTTCCTATCAAGCTGTGTTAAGCTCCGAATGTTGAGGCATTTGGTTCTTAACTCTAACGGGCTTTTCACGTAAGAACCAAAAATAACAAACAACAAAAACCACATAAAAAGGCCGCAATAGCTAGTGAAGGTGCGCTAGCTATTAATGACTTTCAACCAATATATATTAACAAAGAAAAATATGTAAATGCACATAAAGGGTCCGCATTAGCTAGGCAAGGTGCGCTAGCTAATAACGATTCTATAAATTTATTAGTTTGCTATTAAAATAATGAATCATGTTCAGAATTGTGAAATAATAAAATTAAATTAATAGGACAAAAATGTTACGAACCCAATTAAGAAATTTTCAATTGTGCTAGTTTTATTCAGTAAATCTGAATTTTCCCAAACACTTCAAGTTATTTCTTTATATGAATCTTCTGCTTTCGAAGAAATCACTTCTAAATCAATACTATCTCCACTCGGACATTTCTTACATTCTCTTAGTACACATTTCGTAACATCTTTTGAACAAAAAAGCAAAGAATATATTTTCAATTCCAAATCCGCAATGTCATGTTTATTCGTTTTCTTATAATTATTTAAAGCATCCAAAAAAAGTTTAAGGCTCTTGTAATAAAAGCAAAGACACGAATTGGTGCGTGCATGTGATATAACCCACTTTAGTCTGAAAGCATAGAATGTTGATTAACCGATTTTTGTTCTAATTTCAGAATTCTCTTCTATAAATAATTAATATATTTCTTTTATGCATAGTGTAAGAAAACGTTCAACGTTGTTAGTTCTTACATCATTTTCTTTAACAGATTTTGTGTCACTTCTATTAGCACTTTGATGAATACTAATGATTCACTTTCATTATAATTTCATTATCCAAAGAATGACCACAACAGTTCTCAAGCTGTTTATAAATATTTTTATAATTTAGTAATAATAGTGCTTGATCAATTATCCCGGTGGTCCTCGAATTAATTTGACTAAAAAATTTCCATTTTAGATTTTCCAACAAAAACAGAAATTCCAACAAAAACAAGAATCGAAATATAAATACTTTTTTATGTGATTGAATTTTATTTTATATACATATATATATGTTTTTTATATAAAAAATTTTTTATTGATAACACAGGCCCACAAGAAAAAGTTGTAGGTTCTGGGATGGAGACAATACTTTTCTTCTGTATTTTTTCCCGCTGAATCCGAATCTAGCATCAAAAGGAGGGGGTTGGCCGCATGTTTTGAACATAACCCACACAGCATGGAAGATTTGGAATATTTCCGGAATATTCCTATGTCCGCGAGAAACCCATGTAAAAACATTTCAAACATTTCATGAAAGATTTTTACATGGGTTTTTCGTGGACATAGAAATATTCCGGAAATATTCCAAATCTTCCATGCTGTGTGGGAGCCTCGAAAAACTATCAAAAAACCGTGTTTCTGTGGAAAAACATGAGAAGAAAAAATGAAAACTGTTTCCAGCACATCAAAAACACTTAATTTTCATCCATTTTGGTCTGCTGAATCCGAATTTGTTATGGGAAAAAAGAGTCGACCGTCTACTTTTAAACATAACCTCAAAAAACTGTTTTAAAAGTAGTGTTTCTGTGGAAAAACGTAAGAAGAACCAAACACATTGTTCCAGCACATCAAAAACGCTATATTTTATGTATTTTGGCCTGTTGAATCTGAATTTGTTATGGAAAAAGAGATTTGACCGACTAATTTTGAAGATAACCTGAAAAAATACCCCGCAGAAGTCAATTTGCACAAGAACTAAATTGACTCACGCTTGCTTATACGCTTGTCTTCGAACGACCTATGCAAAGGATTTCTACACCTCTTTTTCTTATTAAGTTGTACTTCTCTTTTTAGCATACAGCAATAGTCCGCCATCATGTATACGCTACATTTTCCTAGCCATCTACGTTTAAATTCCTTTATATCCTGATGAAATCGTTCACCATGCTCTTCACTGTAGTCACCTAGGACTGGTGGAAATTCATTCATACTTGTGACGAATTCTTCGTCTCTAAACATTTTGCGAAGTTGAGGTCTGTCAAAGATACCTCTCTCCAATTTAACCAGAGTTATATTCGTTAAGATGATTTTTTAGTATTTGAAGCATCGCCCTTCTTCATCGAGAGCTTTCACAAATTGTTTTATCAGCCCGAATTTATTATGTGAAGGCGGTAAAAGGATTTTGCTAGGATCAACCAGAGGACGATTGATGACATTTCTGGAACCTAGAGTTAGTGATGGTCTCGCTGGCCACACTTTTGTATTAAAGTGTTTTGCTCTATCTCAACTGTCAAACATGCATTAATAGCATGGGTACTTTGTAAAACCTGATTGTTGACCTAGTATTATGGACAAGTCTCCGCAAATTAACGATTCATGCTCACTGTACTTTATTTTATTCAAAACCTTTCCGATGTTACGGTATTCTTCTTTAAGTACAGTTGAATGAGACAAAGGTAACGGAGCATACTCGTTCATATTGTGAAGAAGAACTGCCTTTAAGCTTTACTTAGATGAATCTATGAATAACCTCCACTCTTCTGGCTTGTATAAATTTGGTTTAAACTCATTAATAAGACCTCGTACACCGGTACAATACACTAGATCAGATTCACTGGTGAAGTATGATCGAAATGCTTTTTCTCAGTTTCGATAAAATATAACGTTTACGTCCTTTTCTAATACATTGAAAGACTTTAATTGAGAAGCCAGTAATTCAGCTGCATCTTTTGCTAGTCCAGCATTTCTAATCATGTCATCAAGTTGAGCTTGAAAGATCTTTTTTGGACTTTTCTCTTTACCAATGGGAACATATTCCTCATCACTGTTCGAAGACAGTTCTTCTTCACTTTCGACAGATACACTTTCTGCTTTCGTCAACGATTCATTTTCGTCAGTATTGTCCTCTGTATGGTCCTTAAGATTTTCTAAGTCTTCTTCTATACCAGAATCAACTAGCATACTATCCATTCCTTGTATAAAGCTGTCTCGTGAAGCCTCGTCCATCAAACTGTCGACTATTTGCTTCTACGCACGAACGACACTAGAAACTGTCGCATACAATATTTTATCTGATGGCACTTTATTTACCCAAGTTACATTTGTCATGCAAGTGTAAAATTCTCTTTTACCTAATAGTTTTTTCCAAATAGCTGGTTTCAGAAACTTTATTTTACTTTTATCTCCAGTTTTATCAAATTTATGTAACATTTTCGCAAAAAATATATTCTTGGTAATACAGACTATAAAAATAACTTGAAACAACAGTAGGCCGAAGACCTATCTGACGATTGCTATATCTTGAAAAGAAGAAAATTGGGAGTATTCGAATTTCACCTATTTGTAGTGTTATCTCGCGTACATTATTTCCCTTACTAAGTAACTTAAACTTTTACTAACTGGATTTTCAACGGAGACCATTTCATTCTGCTACCACAAAAGACACTGGAATGATGACAACTGCCCGAAAGGGATGTGTAGAATGATTCGCTTTCAATCTTTCGTGGTAATGAAGCTAGCGAGGCGCGCTGTCCTGCAGGGGAACGCTAGAATGTGAGAATAATGCCGTAATGTGTCTGAAGACGAGTTGACATTGTCCTCATCAAAGTCGGAAAGCCCTCGTACTTAGGCCTGGGGAGGTACGAGGATTATCACCCCTAGGACGGCTGATTTACCTGCGATCAAAACAGGAATTCCGGCGTGCGGGTTTTTCAATAAATCTATGGGTACCAAAACCAATTTAAATAATATTGAGATTGCTTCAGGATCTTTCAAACAAGATGATCACGACTGTGTAGGTGATTTCGACAGTTACTGCTATATTTGTACGGAATATGTGTGAAAAAAACATAAGAAGCATGTAACTGAAAGAATAGGAGATTTATTTAAAGCATGCTTTGAAGTAGAAAATTTCTCAGCAAAATTCGACCTGGGTTCTGCATACTATATGTACTAAATGTTACAAAATGTTACATAAATTCAATAAAACTGGAGATAAAAGTAAAATGAAGTTTCTGAAACCAGCTATTTGAAAAAACTATTAGGTAAAAGAGAATGTTACACTTGCATGATAAATGTAACTTGGGTAAATAAAGTGCGATCAAATAAAATATTGTATGCGACAGTTTCTAGTGTCGTTCGTGTGTAGAAGCAAATAGTCGAAAGTTTGATGGACGAGGCTTCACCAAACAGCTTCATACAATGAATGAATAGTATGCTAGTTGATTCTGGTACAGAAGAAGACTTAGAAAATCTTAACGACCATACAGACGACAATACTGACGAAAATGAATCGTTGACGAAAGCAGAAAGTGAATCTGTCGAAAGTAAAGAAGAACTGTCCCCGGACAGTGATGAGGAATATGTTCCCATTTGTAAAGAGAAAAGCCAAAAAAAGATCTCTCAAGCTCAACTTAATGACATGTTTAGAAATGCCAGATTAGCAAAAGATGAAGCTGAATTGATAGTTTCTCAATTGAAGTCTTACAATGTATTAGAAAAGGACGTGAACGTTATATTTTATCGAAACTGAGAAAAAGCATTTCGATCGTACTTCACCAGTGAATCTGATCTAGTGTATTGTACCGATGTACAAGGACTTATTAGAGAGTTTAAACCAAATTTATACAAGCCAGAAAAGTGGAGGTTAATCACCGATTCATCTAAGCAAAGCTTGAAGGCAGTTCTTCTTCACAAGATGAACGAGTTTGCTCCGTTACCATTGTCTCATTCAACTGTACTTAAAGAAAAATACCGTAACATCGGAAAGGTTTTGAATAAAATAAAGTACAGTGAGCATGAATCGTTAATTTGCGAAGACCTGAAAATATTATCCATGATACTAGGTCAACAATCAGGTTTTACCAAGTGCCCATACTATTTATGCATGTTTGACAGTTGAGATAGAGCAAAACACTTTAATACAAAAGTGTGGCCAGCGAGACCATCACTTACTCTAGGTTCCAGAAATGTCATCAATCGTCCTCTGGTCGATCCTAGCAAAATCTTTTTTACCGCCTTCACATAATAAATTCGGGCTGATAAAACAATTTGTGAAAGCTCTCGATGAAAAAGGGTGATGCTTCAAATACTAAGAAACCATCTTTACGAATATAACTCTGGTTGAATTGGAGGGAGGTATCTTTGATGGACCTCAAGTTCGCAAAATGTTTAGAGACGAAGAATTCGTCAAAAGTATGAATGATACCGAAAAGACAGCCTGGTTGAGTTGTAAAGATGTTGCAACAAAATTTCTTGGTAACAATAAAGATGAGAACTACAAGAGCATCGTAGAAACTATGGTATAAAATTTCAAAAAATTAGGTTGCTTAGTGAATCTGAAACTTCACTATCTCGATTTGCACATTGATGAATTTCCACTAGTCCTAGGTGACTACACTGAAGAGCATGGTGAACAATTTCATCAGGGTATAAAGGAATTTGAAGGTAGATGGCTAAGAAAATGTAGCATATACATGATGGCGGACTATTGCTGTATGCTAAAAAGAGAAGTACAACTTAATAAGAAAAAGAGGCGTAGAAATCCTTTGCATAGGTCGTTCAAAGACAAGCGTATAAGCAAGCGTTAGTCAATTGAGCTCTTGTGCAAATTGACTTTTGAGTAGTTTTTAGAGGTTATCTTCAAAATTAGTCGGTCAAATCCTTTGAGCATATATATCTGGAAGGAGCATGCAAAGCTAAAAAGTGTAAAAAATAATAGAGAGAGTAAGGTAGCTTAAGGTGAAGTGCGTTTTCTCTCGGGCGGACGAGCGTCAAGTATGAGATAGCTACGCTGGGAGGAAGCAGCAGCCAATGAGAATCCGTGTGAGAGAGAAAACATTTTATCCTAAGCTACCTTTCTCTCTCTTTTTTCATTACACTTTTTGGCTTTGCATGTTCCCTCCAGGTATATATGCTCCAAGGTCAAATCTCTTTTTTCATAACAAATTTAGATTTATTTGGGGCTCTAAAGATGTTAATTAGATATGACTTCACGTAATTATCATGATTAAATTAGGCGGAAAATGAAAATAAAAAGATAAGGAGAGAGAGAGAATAAGAGTACAAAAAGAATAAAATAAAAGATATTTAAAAGCAAACTTATTCTCTCTTGAAGTTAAATTATCATGAAACAAGCGATAACTGTTAAAAATATAAGTGTATCTCTTTCTGTTTTGCACGTTGGTTCAGTGTAGCTATTACAAGCTAAAGCGATGCGCAGGATAGAGATTGATATAGTATATGTACGCGCTTCTATGTTTGCCGATGTACACCTATAAGGTAACGTAAGCCCGGCACACATGCAAGCGCACTTGTATAATAATATGTAAATGTACAAGAGATTTCTCTCCTCTTTAGACAGTACATAGGATTCGAAGAGGAGAGGCTCAGCGTACGCAACGTCGTATGAAGACGCTAAACTCGCGCAGAACGCAAGCAAAAATTAGCACGATATTCCCCCCACAATACAAATAAAGTTAAGAGGAGGGAGATAGCGGCGACGGCGGCTCAAGCAAGAGTGATCTAGTCGTCGCGATTGATTCTGTACGGCTCTCTTTGGCCTATCTTCAAACAATAAAGTTATCGTTAAAATAAATTCTTGAGTATACAGTTTCATTAATTTCGTTTGTTTTAGCAGGTCCGCGAGGAGTTGGATAACCACCAACTCCGTATCGGTAGCTAAAACAACGAGTAAATTTCATTAAGCACAATTCAATTTAATCTACAGACACTTATATGTTTTTTCGTGTATGTATTAGATTTATTCTATTTAGCAGTTACTTTTATCTATTAAATTGTGTGCTTAAAACAGTGTTGTTAATTACTCAATTTTAAAGAGTTTGAATTTAACTGCTGTTCTCTTAATAAGACTACAAGTCTTAAAGATTATCGGCTTATAAGAGGCACATAGAATACTAACTACTAACACATAAAGCAAAGAGACCCCGGACTAGTTGTAGCATGACGTCTGCATTAAAAACGGGTCTAGCATAAAACACCTTTCTCCCTTACTCTTAAACCTTTTATATTAGCACTTTATGCTATCTTTTTCAGTTTAAGGAACGGAGGCGAGGTCACAATTGGCACCTCTCGGTATTTTTAACTTACGCGAGATTTTGAGTTTCAAGCGTATAAAATATAGCAAAACCGATATTGTAAAAAATTTATTTTTCTCTTTTTCTCTGATTTGTTATACACGCGTTGAGATAAAAATTTTTTTTTCCTTGTTTTAAAGACGTTAAAGACGAATATACATAAACTAAATAATATACACACAAATTATACGAAAAAATTATAGATTCAAATTTAGCGTATAAAATTGTCTATTTTGCTAAATTATGTTCTTCATAAAATCAAACTAAGTGTATAATATTGTACAAATTTGCTTGGAGGTTACATATTTTTTCTCTTTGGCTACGTAAAATATAGACTTAAATTCAAAATTGAGTAATAAATTAAAAAGTTGACAAATAAAAAATAAAAGTATGCTAAGAGAAAGGATATGTGATTTCATTGTTGGATCACTACAAAAATTAAACAATAATAATGAGAAATGTTATACATCAAAAAGAAAGGTAGAGAATATACTCTTACAAAATGTCAAAAATAATAAAAAAAAAGAATTTATAATAATAGAAAAAAAAGATTTAGAGAATATTTTAAAAACAATTAAAAGCCAAATTGATGAGCAAAATAAGCAGATGAAATTTATCAATATCAAAATATAAAAACTTGAAAATAATTTAGAATATTTAAAAGACGACACAGATAAAGGCAAAGAAAACGAAAATAAATAATAAATTGTTTAAGAGAATTAAAACACAGGTTTAATTATAATACGCCACTTATGGTAGAACACTTACATGAAATAGAAACCAAAATAGAATTAATAAAAAAAAAATTAAAAAATTAAATAATAGCAAAAAATGTATAAAGAATAAATAAGTAAAATCCTAAAAACGTAACAAAAGAAAAAGAGAAAATAGCATAAATAAATTTAAAAAAGAACGATGAAACATCTTTAAAATTATGAAAATTTAAAAGAAATAATATTTAAAATATTATTTCAATCACAATGATAAAATTTTAAAGGTATAAAAGTGATCAAATTCAAAGTGGTTCCAGCGTTTATAAAAAGCAATAAATCAAAGCGATGTATTACAGGTATAATCCGCTAATGTGAACAAAGACAAAAGGCATCAAATTGATCGATTTAAAGACGATCAAATTGAAATAAAATTTAATACATAAAATAGAAATAATATTTCAAATGATAATTTTAATACACAGTGGTACTCAACTCGCACAGTGGTACTCAACTTAAACTTTTATATATACATAAGGGTTTTCAACCTGAAATTATATTAACTTGATAACAAGTAATTGAAGCTGCAAAACATCTTGCGAGTATGTACTATTAATTAAAAATAAAAGCTTTTATGATTGAAAAATAATTTGATGCATTACAGGTTGATGTATAAAATAAATAAGACATATAATATTCCGAATTAAACAATGTACAATAGCTTCTTATAATAAGCGTACAAATAGTTAATTGAATAAATGTATAAATTTAATAATCGATTGTTAGTCAGTTAGTAGACTCTGGGTTATATTGACTAAATAAAAATTTAGTTGATATAACTAAATAAATAAAGTATAAATATAAAATCAACAAATTTTAAAAACAATAGAGTAAATAATAACAATCAATTATTATAAAGAAATTATTAAGAATATTTTTGAATTTAATTTTGTAAATTATACTACGTTGTACTTAAAATTTAACACTGCGTGCGTTAAATAAAATTAAGCTTCAAGATGCAAAGCAAAAGAAGGAGATCGGATGTTATCATGAAAGAAATCGAAGAAACTACGGAAGTAGAAGAAGCAAAGCTAATACCCATTAAATTAAAAGAATAGATGCAAACCGCAACACAGGAGATAAAAACCCTGGCAGAGCAAAATAACACTCTAGAAAATTCAATAAATAATTCTGGAGACTGGGGTAAAATAATGCAGATAGATTTAACTAAAGAGGAAATAAGAGATTCGACAATTAAAGATCAGTTGGAAGTACTCACTGAAACAATAAAAGGAGTACGTCAAGAAAACAAACAAATAAAACAGTCTCTTTAAATATATAAAGAAGAAAATAGAAAATTAAAAGAAAAGAATGAACAACTGATCATAGATTTACAAGTAGTGAAAGATAATATAAAAAATGATTTATTACTAAAACAAATTGAACAGAATTTGGTCAAAAGAATGGAAGATATAGCTAACCAGCAAGATATAAAGATGGATGAAATAAAAGAACAAATAGTCAACGATAATACACAAAATAAAGTTAATGATAATATACAACAAAATAAAATCAAAGTTCCTATGCCAAAATTCGAAGGTTTGGAAGAGGGAAGACTCATAAAATTTTAAAATGAGCTGGAAAAATACATAGCATTGAAGAAATTAGATGAAGAGCAGAAACTGCAAATACTACAAACAGCGCTTCAGAGAGAAGCGAATGCATGGTGGTATATATACCAAGATGATGTTAATACATTTGAGGGCTTTAAGGAACTTTTTATCGATAGATTTTGGAATCGAGATATTCAGAAATCTGCAAGAAGAAAGGTAGAATTTGGTCGATATTTTGAAGGCAGCAAAACATCAAAAGCATCATATGCTACACAGATATTCGACTGTGCAAAGGAATTGTAGTTAAATTAGACGGATAAAGATCTTGTCGAGAAAGTTGCCGAACAATTTAATAGAAGTATCAGACAAGCTTTTCAATCATCACAAACGAAAGATAAAATGATATTACTGAAAATATTGGCAGATTGCGATAACGATGACAAAATCCAAGTACAAAGAATACAAACGAGAACATCACACCAAATAAATCAAAACAATAAACAAGGTGATGGATCTAACAACAGTGAAAGGACTAAGACAAACACAAGTAACTACAACAAATATAAACAAGGCGATAACACAAATTACAATCAACGACAAAATTATATAAATAAACAAACGGAAGAATTTAACTGGAATAAGACAAGACCAAACATAAATGGTCAACAACAAGGAAGACAATTTCAAACACCAACGATAAATGCAGCAGAAATAGGAAACTGAAACAACAGAGAAAAACAGAGATATGAAAGACTGAAGCCACCAGTAAACAACAGAACAATAAAAAAAGCTCACGAGGAAATGTACGTATTAAATATAGAGTTAGAAGAAAACAAAAAAGAAAATGATCAGGGAAACCAATAAAGGTTGCACCTAATGAAAACAAATTAAGGGGTGAGGTTTCAACAAAAGAAAATCCCCAAATTGCTTCATTACAACAAACTATAAAAGATGATTTAATATATGACATAGATTCAAAGAATAATGTAGAAATAAAAGAAAAAATAATATGTCCAGAAATACAGATAAAACTAGAAAATGTACCAGTGAATGGACTAATAGATACAGGCAGTGAAATAACATGTATATCAGAACAATTCTATTTTAACAATTACGAAAAATTTAAAAACTGTCCAACATTACCGATAGCAGGTAAATGCATCAAAACAGCTACAGGCTCTAAAATAACAAAACTAAGGAAGCAAATAATGATCACAAGCGAATTTAAAAAGAAAAAAATTAAAATTATTTATCTGATAATACCGAAATTAATAAAGGATTGTATCATTGGTTATGATACACAGCGAATGTTACGTATGATAATCAATACCATAACGCAAGAAATACTAATAAATATTAATAATAAATACTTAAATTTATCATATATAAAAAATAAAATAAATCCTAATGCATATGAAACAATGCAAATTCAAGAAGTGTATGAAAATGGCAATGACCTAAAATCATATAACTTCAATATAGAAAATGAGAAAGAAATCTTTCTCAATTCTGAAAATTATTATAAAACTTCAACACTCACAAATAATGAGATTGAAGAAAAAATAAATAAAAGTGAAAATATCACACAAAATCAAAAAGAAGAATTAGTTAAACTAATTTCTAAGTATAAAGAAATATTTCGAAAAGTGCCTGGATTAATTAAATCATATAAGCATAAGTTGAGGTTTACTGATGAACACTCCTTTTACTCAAAATCTTATCCAATACCAATAAATCATAGGGATAAGGTATTAAAAGAAATAAATAATATGATAGAATTAGGAATAATTAGAAAATCTAAAAGTCCTTATACAAATTCAATTGTTACAGTCATTAAAAAAGATAGATCAGTTCGCCCATGCTTAGATGCACGTAAGTTAAATGAAAAAATTGTAGATGATCTACACATGAGGTCAACTAAGTTTGATGAACATATAAAGCACCTCGAAAAGCTATTTAAAAAAGCAAAAGAGTACAACCTAACATTTAATTTTAAAAAGTCTAAATTAATAAAAGAAAATAATTTTTAGGCCGATATAAAACTAGTGAAGGTATTACACCTGATCCAGAAAAAAAGATCTATAAAGAATTTTAGAACGCCAAGAAATATAAAAGAGCTACAAGCATTTTTAGGTTTCGTAAACTTCTACACGCAATTCGCTCAAAATTGTGCTAGTGAAACTCTACTCTTAATAAGTTTATTGAGAAAAAACACACCATTTATATGGGGTCCTACCCAAAAAGAAGCATTGAATAAAATTAAAACACCATTCGATGAGAATATCATACTAAAATTTATAGACTTGAACAAGCCTTATATATTAACTACAGATGCTAGTGACTTTGCAATTGCGGCCATTTTATCATAAGAAAATGATGATAAACAAGAAAATATTATTTGCTTTATTAACAGAACTTTAAAAGGAAGTGAACTTAATTCTTTCACAACCGAAAAGGAGTTACTAGCTATAGTATGGGCAACACATAAGTTAGACAGATACTTAAGAGGTGCAAAAGAAATTAAATTGAGAACGGATCATGAAGCAATTACATTTTTAAATAAATGTCAATTCAACAACTTTAGGTTAAGACGATGGGCCTTATCCATACAGGACTGTAGTATAATACCAGAACATATCACTAGTTAAACTAATACTGCTGCAGACTTTCTAAGTAGGCAGATATCAGAAAATCTTAATGAAGAAGATGAAGTAATAATAGCAAAAATAAATGCAAAATTAGTAAAGAATTAGAAAAAACATTTAAGCACTTAAAACAATTTCAAAAAAATGATATTTATTGGAAAAAAATAATACAAAGAATGTCTGTAAAAGACAATAAAATAAAAAATCATTACTCATATGAAAATGAGATATTGAGTAAAATAACAGAGTCAGGTATAAAGATTATAATACCTAAAACTATACTAAAAATAATAATAATAGAAATACACGAATTTTATGGTCACATTGGACCCAAAAAACTTATAAACTATTAACAGAAATTTTTGATGCACCAAAGATGAAAAAACAAACATATATGTTAATAAAAATACAAGAAACATGTCAAAAGACAAAATATTTAACAATAAAATATTATTCACACATGCAGCCAATAGTGGTGAACGATAAAAATGAAATACTATCAATAGATTTTTACGGCCCTTTACCGACGTCAGTAGGCAGGGTAAAATATCTACTAACAACGATAGATGTATTTACGAAATATGTAGTAATGTACCCAATAAAGAAAGCAAATACATTGACTACAATAAGAAGAATATTCAATGATTACACTATAAATTACGGCAAACCTAAGGCAATAATGACTGATCACGGCACACAGTTTACGTCGAAAAAATGAATGAAAAAACTCAATGAAGAAGACATAAAAATTATATTTTCATCGATAAGACACCCCCAGAGCAATATGGTAGAAAGAATACACCGAGAATTAAGTAGATTATTCAGAGCACTTGTAAAAAACTCCCATAAATCCTGGGCTACAGATATGCCCAAAATACAGGACATTATGAATAAAATTCATCATGACACTACAGGTTTTACACCTATGGAGTTGCATATGGGGAAAAAACCCAGAAGAATATGGGGAAAATATTTTAAAACAACAAATAATGATATCTCGCTGTAAAGAAAATTATTTTTAGCAGAAACAAGAATGCACAAGAAAATAAAAGCAAGAGTAGCAAGGAAAAATGCAAAAAAACCCTCATTATAAATTCAAAATAGGAGAACAGGTGCTAGTAAAGGCACTAAAAGTAACTGATTCACAAAACGAAAAAATAGCCAAGTTTTTAGATATTTACGAAGGCCCATGTAGTATAAAAAGTATAATAAGTGATGATACTTATTTATTGGTAGATAAAAATAATAAAGAAAGAGGCAAATTTCACCTAGACAACATAAAATCGTTTTTTTCAATAGAAAAAAAAAATAAAATAAGATTGAAAAAAGAAAATTGAAGAAAGAAGAAAGGAAATGTATGAGAAATGCTGTCAAAATTGTAAAATTGAGCGACACTAAAATATTATTTGACGAAATTATAATATTAAATATAATATAACATAAGAGAAGAAAGCAAGAAAGATAAATGTAAGCAAAGGATAAACATATAGAATGTAGGTACATAACAAAATAAATAATAAATTTGTAAATTTTAAAAGTAACGATGTTTGATGATATCGAAAAATAATAGTTCAGTGCCAAATCAAAAATCGTACAGTTAACAACGAGAAGTATTTATTGAAAGGAAAAGTAGAGTAGAAATTAGGATAAGGTGTAAAGATTTAAATTAGTGTATATAGATAAGTTGTAGTTTTAAGTGTAAAAAAAAACTCAGAAACAATGTCACGAGTGTTGGTGATTAAAGAACCAAAAAAGAATTTCAAAACGCATCCAGTACTATACCGACACGCGGATACAAGTCCCGATAAATATGTAAGAATGAGACATGTTACGTCTCAAGTGGATGAGGAGCTGATTGATGAAAAGCGCTTGGATGTTGTGCGGGACGAGTCTCTAAATAGGTCAATCAATTATGAAGACAGGCGGGAAAGCTGTGCAAAAAACTACAACCAGGCAACATCCCTAATAGTATCAGCAGCAGGTATAGCTATAACAGCAAAATGCAAATTGGAAGGAATTGGAGTAGCTACAATGAAGAAAAGTTCCGGAAAAAGCCAAAAGGAAATGAAAAAATTTGAAAAGGCGGAAAAAACAATTTTCATCAAGCCTAAAGAGGATAAAGTGGACGAGGAGATTGTAAACATATACACTCCGGAAGGCACATCAAAAAGAAAGCACGTCTACGCGCAAGAAACAGCCCTAAATCGTCACCGTCTCCAGAGGATAGGAATTCTATCTTCCAGATCCGATATGAGCGGTGACGAGTCTGATGTCGATGAATGGATGAAGAAATTAGCTGATAAGAAGATCAAAAGGTACTAGAAACAAGCATAATATTGTAAATTTACTTATGTGTTTGAATTACTATTGTTCTCTGCATAAAGAAAATAAAATAATTTGCACGATCAATAGTTACAATAAAAAGAAAAATGTTTTTACAATTAAAAATATATATTGTAGTGCAAATTATTTTATTTTAGGGAGCAAGCGCAAGTACAATAAGGAAAAAATTAAAATTTAAAAGTTATAAAAGAAAAAGGAAATGTAAATATAAAATGATTTTAAGTTATAAGAAAATGAAGGAATAATGTAAATTCAAATTTCGCACGCGTAAAAATGCAACGCAAAAGCATTTCCTTTTCCGGAAAATTATAGTAAAATTAAATAGTAAATTAATAAACAAAAAGTTAGTCAAAGAATTTTTTTAGGGGGCTAATTGTGACTTCACGTAATTATCATGATTAAATTAAGAGGAAAATGAAAATAGAAAGATAAGGAGAGAGAGAATAAGAGTACAAAAAGAATGAAATAGAAGATATTTAAAAGCAAATTTATTCTCTCTCGAAGTTAAATTATCATGGAACAAGCCATAACTGTTTAAAATATAAGTGTATCTCTTTCTGTCTTGCGCGTTGGTTCAGTGTAGCTATTACAAGCTAAGGCAACGCGCAGGATAGAGACTGATATAGTATATGTACGTGCTTGTATATGTGCTGATGTACACCTATAAGGTAACGTAAGCCCGGAACACATGCAATTGCACTTGTATAATAATATGTAAATGTACAAGAGATTTCTCTCCTCTTTAGACAGTACATAGGATTCGAAGAGGAGAGGCTCAGCGTACGCAACGTCGTATGGAGACGTTGAACTCGCGCAGAACGCAAGCAAAAATTAGCACGATATTCCCCCCACAATACAAATAAAGTTAAGAGGAGGGAGATAGCGGCGACGGCGGCTCAAGTAAGAGTGATCTAGTCGTCACGATTGATTCTGTACGGCACTCTTTGGCCGATCTCCAAACAATAAAGTTATCTTTAGAATAAATTCTCGAGTATACAGTTTCATTAATTTCGTTTGTTTTAGCAGGTCCGCAAGGAGTTGGATAACCACCAACTCCGTACCGGTAGCTAAAACAACGAGTGAATTTCATTAAGTATAATTCAATTTAATCTAACGGCACTTATATGTTTTTCCGTGTATGTATTAGATTTATTCTATTTAGCAGTTATTTTTATCTATTAAATTGTGTGCTTAAAACAGTGTTGTTAATTACTCAATTTTAAAGAGTTTAAATTTAACTGCCATTCCTTTAATAAGACTATAAGTCTTAAAGATTATCGGCTTATAAGAGGCACATAGAATACTAACTACTAACATATAAAGCAAAGGGACCCTGGACTAGTTGTAGCATGACGTCTGCACTGAGAACGGGTCTAGCATAAAACACCTTTCGTCCTTATCCTTAAACCTTTTATATAAGTACTTTGTGCTATCTTTTTCATGATTAGGAACGGAGGAGAGGTCACATAGAATAAATGAAAGACAATATGTTCCAGTAATATAGAACGTTTATTTAGGTTAAACAGAATAGTATTATATAGTATGGTGAAAGGTAAGCATCACAATTCGGATCAGACGTGAACTAACTAGACAGAGGGAAAAAGGTTAGCTTGATAACGAATTGTAGTCAAATACAGAGAGCGCAACAATACATGGACATAGTCCTATCGTCACTCACATATATAAAGTATATTTTCTATAATAATCTTATATTTGCAACAAAAGACTCCGTTGGATTACCTAATTTTCTAAACGAATTTTGGAAGCAATCGTAAACAGCTTTTTTATACCATTCTTTGAAATTTTTGCACTCTATCTTAAGAGGCGGTCGTATCATTCTGTCCTTGTCTAATCTAAATTTTCGTTATTATGAATAAATAAAATATTTTCATAGAAAAGTAAGACAACCGCCCAATAGAGCAAAAGACATGCAAACGATTCTTTTCTATGAAAAAATAATAAAAATTTCATATTTTTTCATAGAAAAGAATCGTTTGCTTGTCTTTTGCTCTATTGGGCGGTTGTCTTACTTTTCTATGAAAATATTTTATTTATTTATAATAACGAAAATTTAGATTAGACAAGGACAGAATGATACGACCTCCTCTTAACACTCAGTGATGCCATTATTATTTAATTTTTCGATAACGCAAAAACAATTTTTTCAACACGGCGTTCGGAAAATTCGTTTTTCGGTGCCTAATTTCCATGCCAAAAATGCCTGTTGACCACACGAAAAATTAAGCATGCGAAAATTTAAAAAGCGTGTAGAAAATTCATTTCTTGATTTAGGAATGAATTTTTCGCGCGCTTTTTAGATTTTCGCGTACTTAATTTTTCGTGCAGTAAACAGGAATTCTTGATACGGAATTGAGACGTCGGAAATCGAAAACGCTTTTTAATGCGAACGTAAAACATCACTGACTGCCCGTATGAAAATATCATTTCAAATATATTGAGTTAAACAATTGCTTTTTATATCCCCACTCTTCTATACATTTTCTTTGTTTAAATTTTAATTTAATTCTCTAACAATGCTTACGCTTAAATATTAGATTCTCGTTTTTATAATATTAAACATATAACAAATTTATTCTATTTGTTATAATATTATTTTTCTTTTTTAAAATTTTAATTTATTATTTTATTTTTATTTAAATTATTATTTACCTTAACTGTAATAAAATTTAAAAACTATCTTCACTTTTTTTATAATGTTCTTTCTTTGATTAGATAATTATTTCATTATTTTATTTTTCTTTGTTTATAAAATACCATTTGTTGGTTGTAATATTATTTTTTTATTCAGCAGTCAAATAAAATGAAACAATACGCTTATTGATGCGAACGTAAACTATCACTGACCACTCGTCAAAACTATATTTTAAATACATTAAATTTAGCATTTGCTTTTTGTATCCCCACTCTCCTATATTTTTTCCTTTGTTTTAATAATTTTTTTACTTACAATGATTACGCGAAAACTTTAAATTCTCTTTTTTATAATAGTAAACATTAAACAAATTTATATTATTTGTTGTCATATCATTTTCCTTTGTCAAAATATTAATTTACTATTTTATTTTTCTTTATTTAATTATTATTTACTTAGACTGTAATAATATTTTAGAATATTTTTTCCTTGGTTAAAATATTATTTTATTATATTTTTCTTTGTTTGTAAAAATTATTTTACAATGCTAGCGTCAAAACTTCAAATTCTTATCGTAATACATCGTATATTTTTATCTTTTGTTATAAACATTTTATTATACGTTTCAAATTTGAAAATTTTCGCACGATTATGTCTAGAATTATTATATTCCTGAATCATGATCTAATTTTTCGAACCTTGTGATAAAAAAAAAGGTACATAATTCGAGCATAAAATAGTTCTTTACCGCATGCGCGTTGCGTATTTTCTGCACCAGTTAAGTAAATACCATTTTTTCTAGACAACTTTATCTTACTATTTTTATACTCTTACATCAGGTTGTTAATGAAAATGCACAAAACCTAATTGTCGCCACCTGGTCGTGGCATATGTCAACTCCTTAAATACTAAATTTGAATAGTAAGTCCAAAATTCAAACTGAATAAAAAATTCATTCCAAATTAAAAATAATCAAAATTTTTTTAAACTTCAAATCGTTACAACTTCGGTTCTAATTATTCAAAAAAATTTACCAAAGGTTTATTTTTGAAGATTTTTGTTGATATTTTTGATACGTTATTGAATGAAGCATAAATGAATCGCGAGAAGACACAAAAGTTGGAAAAGTCACACAAAACGTCATGTTATCAATGCTTTAAAATCGAAAATATGAAAAAAACGTTTGAAAATCTATTTAAAAATAATCAGACAAAATCACATACTTTCACCTATCCTTAAAGTTAGTTTTTTTTATAAGTCAAACATATAATTATTAATATATTGCAACGAGTTTAAATTTGCACATTTTGATTATTAAAATAAGGTCAAATAATTTTTGTTTAATTGAAATATTGAAGTATGGGTCGGTAAAGTAGATCACGTTCAAGAAAAAAAGAGAAATAATTATTAGAAAAATTTATTTTTCATCAGAGAATATAAATAATTATATGATAGAATTTTTTATAAAAAAGTATTCTATGATTTATTAAATTTTTGCAAAATGGATCACGATTCAAATTTGAATGAAAAACCCGCCGCGTATCAGTTCACATGTTCCAATCTCGTTCGCTGGGGAACGGGAGAAACGCGCGGCGCTCTTTGTCTTGCACAATGAGTAAGAAAGAGAGGCAAAGAGACTCGACGCAAAGGTGTCGCTACCGCATCACACTTATTCATGATATCAATATATTGAATTGTGCATTCGTTTAAAGTAACAAATAGGTAACTAAATGGACATACAATTAATTTTAAACATTATTTCTCATTATTAAACAATTTTTTCTTAGATTCAAAATTAGTTAGAATGTCACGTAAAAAATATTCTTTTACAAATAAAATTAATTTTGAATATCAAGTGTTAACGGGGTTTCTGAGATATATAATGTACAGTAAAGACTTGGTAATAAAAATTAATTAAATGAATTGAATATAGTTAATAGAAAAAACAGATGATCATACAATTTAAAGATTTTTTACATTAATAAGATTATTTTTTTTGTATAAGTTGCATTTTAATGACGCTGTTGCAAATAAAAAAAGGTAAGATTATTCCATAGCAGGCACACGTGGGAAAGTCAGATGCGTGATACTTAACGCAAGATTAAATGGAAATAAAATCCTCGCGCATATCCACATCGAAGCTCAGATAATCGAAATCATCGACAACGGAGAGGGGATTAGTCGACTCCAGAGCGAGTCGTGAGAGGAACGGTGCCTCATTTTTTTCCGATCGTCCAAATAGTTAGTTGTAACTTCTTATACACTCAAAGCACCTGCTTAAGAAAACTTTTCTTATTTCTTTAAATTATTTATTTTGCTGGTTGAGCCGCAAGAATAAGATTGCATTCGTACGTTTCCTTTTGTGCTTCGTTGAAAGTATTAAAGTAAGAAATAAAAAATTTCGAATTCAATTGACACTAAAAAAATTTTTTTCTTGATTAAATGAATTTATCGTGAGTGAGCAATAATGAATTTTAATGTTTTCTCGTTGTTGTGATTGTCAAGCTTAATTTTTTATATCAGAATTAACAGAACAATCATGCGTATAAGTTATACTTTGCAGGGTTGATCACTAACGATAAAATCTTTTTTGTCTAACCAACGGAAAATTTTAGAGTCAGTGTTTTGATTAACCATTAATATCTCTCATAAAAAATATTTTGTTATTAATCAGGAGAAAGACTAGGTCTTCGACCGAAAAGCCTAGAGTGGTCGTTCTATGTTTTCATAGAACCGCTGCGCATTGTACAAAAGCCTGATGGTAATGGGTGTAAAAGGGTGCTGAAAAGCTGTCCTTATCCGATGGACGACACGTGCATTTTATGCCTAGTGATGCACAGGTTAACCACCAGGTCGTACACCAGGGATTAAGGCTATTTTGTCTGTTTCAGGTTGTTTTTATGAAGAACCATAATCATATATTCAACTGATGTATTATATAAAGAACACAGAGAGTACCAAGATCGAGATTGGTGGATATTTTCTTTAGAGAAAAATAGAGAGCAAAAAAAATAATAATTAGTAGAATTTTAACGTAACTAGCAATCAGTAAATTTTGGTTGAGTCTTAAATTCATAAGTTAATGATTGCTTTAATTTGTTTAAAAAAAAATTGTTTTTCATTCTCTTTTTATTGTTTTCTAAGTAGAACATTCATTTCTTTTAAAATTTAGATTTATAAATGCTCATTAAAGTTTAGAAGCTCCGTTAAAACAATTAATGATTCATGTAAGTAGATGTGTTGAAAAATAAATGAGAATTACATAAAGATGTCATACATGACCAGCTCAAAATAAATTAATCGTGTTCTTTATTTCATAAATCATATTTATTGTCAATTTTGTGTGGGTCTAAAAAAATTAGATGTCATATTATTGCATGCGAATTTTCTCGTTCTGTCTACATACATTTATATTATATATCTATAGTTGAATTATATACATACATCTGTTTTGTTTTTGTGTGATCTCAATTAAAAGGACCCCATAGTCATCGCTGGGTTGTAAAGTCGGCGAATAAAACATCTGATAAAGAAGAGGGCAATGTTGGTAAAAAATTATTGAAGGTTATGTCCCTGCTGCTTATTTCATACTAGTCGAATTTTGATAAAGCGTTAGATATTTCATTTAAAATATTAAAAGATATAAAGTCACTAAATATATATTATAAAGGTATTTTTAATAATAGAATATATTTTCTTTCCAATCTTGCTTAATCACAAAATTGACGTTACAATATATATATATATATATATATATATATATATATATATATATATATATATATATATATATATATGATTCATGAAAAATAAAAAAATGGTCTTTTTTATTTTTCATGAATCACTCAAAGTGATTGACTTGTATTAAAATAATTGAAATAGAATTTGAAACGAGACAATATTCCTTACATTTTTATTAAAAAAACATCTAAAAAGCTCAAAAATTGACGGAACTACATCAATTTGAAATCAAGGTTCAATTTTAATTTTCATTTTTACACCCACAACTTAATACGCTGTAGCGATAACAAAACATTATTCTGAGCGTTCAAAGAAGTCAATTTTTCTTCATAAACATATTAAAAGGTATTTCTATCACTTGGAAGAAAAAATTTAATTTAATCAGTGACGGTGTGCATGAATTTGAATGAAACCAGTCAGCTATATTTCTTTAATATTAAACAATAAAAAATACTAAAGGTAATCGTAAATTATTATAATATATGAATCTTTAGATGTAAAATCAGGTTTTTCATGAAATTCAATGACATTTTAATTTTTGATAAGAAAACGACGGATGACACCATAATTCTGCAACCAGGGAAGAATTTGTACATATTTGAGCTATTACCATGATTTTTTATAAGGCTTAACTTTTTATCGAAACTCTTTATTTCATGATTTCAAAATTGAAAATTATTATGACTTAGTGGAGTGACTCTTTAAGACTTTAAAACGTAAATGTTATCAAAATTCTGAGCTATTACAACTGTTTCCTTTTTTTCCGTCAATTGGAAGTAGAGTGGGTAAGTGACTGTTACACTTGATTCGTTGAAAGATATTTATCAAAAAAAAAATTACAGATGCGTTCCGATCCGCTTACAAACGGCAACTAACTTAAACGTGGTGGCATGTTTCTTTTATAGGCGTTTCAATGATAAAGAAAATTTAATGGGAAGGGGAGAATGAGGACAAAAGGCGCGCTGGACAAGCAACCATTAAGTCACCGCCTCGTGATGACGTGGACATCCCGCAATGACCCTCAATGATTGCGTCAGGGGTTATTTACCTCTTGCTTCTCTGATATTGGAAGGGCTACCAGCTTGAATATGGGTCGCCTGCAGAAGTCTCCTTCGACCCTAACAACAGCGACTTGAACCAAACCATCCTGTCCTTAATGCACCGCTACGATGCGACCCATAGGCCACCTGCTAGAAGATTCCATTAGCGTTGGATTAATCACGAAGACTAGGTCACCCATTTGAAGATTTTGACACGGCCTTGGCCACTTGCTTCGTTGTTGTAAGGTGTTTAAATAATCTTAACTAATCTGTCTCGGAGTTGTCCTTGAAAAGCCTGGGTAGCGACATATAAGCAGAACCGAGCAGAAAGTGTGCTGGTGTCAATGCGTCTGAATCGTCTGTATCCCCAATGAGGGGGAGAAGGGAACGATTATTGAGGACTGCTCCAATTTCTACTACTAGAGTTGCGAACTCTTTGTAGGTAATGCTCCAGAAATCTATCACGTGTTTCAACTTGGACTTTAGTAACTTTACGCTGGCATCCTACATTCTTCCTAAATGGGGAGCCAAAAATGGAATAAATTTCCATGTAATACCATCCTGGGCTAAATGACTGGTCACTTGGCTTCAATCCAAGTGGGCTTTCTGAAGGAGACGCCGGAGTTCCTGGTCAACGCCATTAAAGTAGGTAGCATTGTCGCTGAAAAATTCGGTTGGTTTCTCACGGTGTCGAAGGAATCGAGTCAATGCTTTTATAAAACTTTGGGTTGTCAAATCTCCGACTGATTCCAGATGAATAGCCTTGGTGGCCATGCAAACAAAGGCCGCCATGTAGCCTTTCGAAGTTCTGATACCACGGCTTTTATTGTTTAAAACCTGGAAGGGTCCAGCATAATTTATTCCAGCTTTGCTGAAAGGATGTGACACGAGCGGTTGGTAATTCGGACATCATTTGTTGCTGTGGTCGGGCATCGATCCTAGTGCATAACACACATCGATGCAAATAGCTCTTGACTGCGATTCTTTCTTTGACAATCCAGGTACGCTTCATTGTGTAAGCAAAGGTAAGCCAGAATGGAGAGCCTTTTAATGAACCAATTGATCATAAGTCGGGTTAAGTGACTCTGACCATGCAATATCAGGGGATGCTTTTTTTATTCCGATAAAAGGGAGTTTTGAAGCATGCTCCCTACTTGCAAAATGCAAGTCGTTTTAGAGGACTTCCCAGTTTGAAGGCCTTCCCTCATTTGAGACGCTGCATGTCTAAGCAGAAAGTCTGTTGCTGCAAGCGTTAACATCATGCTACGGCAATGACAAGTCTGTTAAGGAATGAAAATCCTTCCATCAATGACTGGATGGTTTAAGTTGTTGTCAGGCACTTCGCTTTCCGACCATCTTTGGGACTTCCTAGCTCCTAGTTAGTTGGAGGTTTAGGCTTGATTGGTCAGCAATTGGGTGGTTTCGTAAGCCACTGAGGTCACGTCCATCACAGAAAGTCGTTGCTTAGAAAGGAGGCGTCCACGCCTCTATTTTCTCAGTTGGCTTGATTTTCGCGGCCCAGCACATACCTCCATTTCACTCCTGGCAAGACCTCATGGATGTGGCTCACGTGATGGTCCACGAAGTCATTGCCGACTGGTCTGTCTAAGTAGATCCATCAGAGAACTACTTAAGAATCACTCCAGGCGTAGCAGTTTGCCAAACTCATATCTCATACTTGCGCCTGTGATTGCATAAGTCAAGCTCCTAATAGAACTGCTCTGAGTTCAAGACGTGGTATCGTCATTCTCACCGCCTGTTGTTTGGATAGCATTAAGAGCATGACGAAGCTGTCCGCCTTCTAATAATATTTCCAATCTTAACTTATGAATAAACGATGCGTTTAATTGAGTTTTTTTGCTAAAAATAAAATATTTGTAAGATTAAACTCTAGTGTGGACAACTCAAGAAAACCACCAAAATATTATACATACAAAGTTATAATAAAAACTTTCAATATATCGTATTTTAAGGTTAGGTTTGTCGAGTTTGATATCTAATTTCCAATCCAAGCTCATAAAAAAATAACAAGTCCAAATGATTTTTTATTTTAACAAAAATTATTGTACTAATATAACTTTAGTGCGGACAAGTCATTACATTTGTTTAATTTAAGAATTTAAAAAGATATCGATAAAATAAAAAAAGCAAAACTCGATTGCTGCAGCTCCGACATGCCGTTAAGCTCTTTAGCGAAGCTAACTTGGTTTTCCCTGATAATAGATGTACCGGAGACTTCTCTGATAAATGCTTAGGTCGAGCATATCTAGCAACAGCGAATGCACACCGATTCGCATCACTGAAGGCATGGAGGAAAAGATGGTATTCTTTCTGACACTGGATCCATCTGGAAATATTAATGGAACGAATCTTGTCAACATCTTCTACGAAAGTCTTCCACCTATTATTCATTGATTAAAAAAGCCTCTCGTCCCATGAAAGCCTCGCTCTCCTTAAATCCTGCAAAATAATTTTAGCCATGACAATTATGGGGATCAATCATCTGGCAGGATCGAACCACTTTGCTATGTCAGACAGAATCTTTTTCTTAATGATGATGTCTTCAAGCTGAAAGTTCGGAGTAGTCAACTTGAACTTATCTTCGCTTGGGCTTCAAGAAATTCATAGTTTGGTTACAGACCCTTTAATTCCCAATGTCAACCAGTCAGGCTGAAGTAGATCTGATGCGGAAGGGTCAGAAACGAATTCCTGAGCGTTACTGACCCATTTTTAAATTTTAATCCACCTTGATTTAGGAGTTGGATGAGCTGATCTCTAATTCTATGAGCTGATTCTACATCGTCGCGTCCGCAGAGAAAGTCATCCATGAACAGATTATTCTTGACTACCTCAGCGGCCTGTGGAAAGTGGTGGCCTTTATCTTTGCAAAGCTGTAGCAGTGTTCGCGAGGCCAGGTACGGAGCACATGACTTCTTGTACATGACTGTAAGAAGAAGGTAATAGTACTCTGATAGGTCAGGAAACGGACTCCAAACGATTCGTTAAAGGTTGCAATGCTTCGGTTGTACCAAAATCTCATCATTTTGAAAAGAACATCATTTTGATGTCGGAGCAGAAGGCTATTCTATATTCTCCATCTCGTGACAATGGTAGTCGCGTCAGTTTGGAGTTTAGGTCCTGGAATCAGAAGGTTGTTCAGACTATAGCCGGATGTGGTTGCTTTCGAAGCATTAAATACGACCCGGAGCTTGGGTCCGCCCTTGTCACGATGCCATATACCATGATGAGGAATGTAGCACATTCGTGCGGTGGTTTGCTTTAATTCATTCTGCCCAAGAAGTTACATGTGTCCGAACCTGAGATAGTTCTCCATGAAGCTGCAGTATTCCTTGCTGAGTCGTGTATCCTACTTCTTTTTTCGATGTAGAACCGTGAAAGCCAATCTCGTCTCTTGAAAGCTCTCCTCTAGTTCCGGACAGGGGTCGCTTGTCAGAGGAAGAGACACTACATAACGCCCTGTCTTGTTCCTACTATGTGAGGACGCGAAGATGCTTTTACGAGACGAATATTCTTGAGATTTTCTGGTTGATTGGGGTACCTTTTCTAGGAACCGAAATCACTGAAGGAGCCCTATTATTCTCTCGTGCCAAATTTCTGTTTCTTCGTTACTAATCCAAGTAAAGGTGGAGGTGATCGAGACAACAGCGCCTTGGTTAGGAGTGCTGGTTAACACCCAGCCAAAGATCGTTCGTTGCGCTAACAAATAGGCTTAATTCCAGATTTCCTGAAGCATTATACAGCTCCTAAAAAGACGTGTACCTTTCTAGGAGTCATAAAGTTTTGGTCAGCTAGTTCTAGACCTATTAAGCCTAAGCAAAACTTCTAAGCTGAATGCCGATGACGGAGTTATTATGCCAATGTGTTTAAGAGCATGCACCTCCATTGACAATTGGCATTCATGTTCCTTTGAGCTCACATGGACTTAAGTCCTGAACCTGGAGGAATCCATGGGCCTACATGAAACTCCTAACATATTGACTCCTTTGGTTTTGAGGAGGGCACCAAGGCGACGAATCAGTTCTTCATCAGCGATGGTCACCTTTGAACAGGGGTCGAAAAGAGCTCTAACCATTTCTCGACGCCTTCACCCGCTGCTTAGCGCAACGATTGCCGTCGGCAAAAGAGCTGTTCAAATAGCTGGAGGGGGTGAGATCTCCCTCTGTTCGAGTGTAGTGGTAGTGGCGTTTGGAGACTAGATTGTTGGGGCTCAAACTTGAGCAGGTACAGTTGGTCCGGCAGCTTCTTCAGATCTCTTATTGCCTCCTTCATGAATAAGAGCATGGTAACGTCGATCACATTTCCGACATAATCTTGTCGATGGTCAATTTGTAACAACATGTCCCGAGCCCAAGCAGTTGAAATAGAGATGAGCTATGGTCACCATTTCACGTTTCATGATCAGGTTAAGATACTTGAATCTTTGACAATGACCTAAGTAATGATAGTTGCTGTAGACCAGACATTTATGACTTGTGACAATGTCCGCTCTGGCCATAACAGCCGCTGTTATCCGTCTTCGAGAGTCAGCATGTCGGAGCGATTCCTCTTGTCGTAAAGCCTGTTGAAAAGATCCGGCTTCAATGGACTTCAAGGTTCGACATCTGCGTTGCAAAAATGTGTTAGTACTTCAAAAGGAGGGTCATCATTACGAGGGACCTTGTCCTTCCATTAAAGTTCGTCCTCTCAGTTGCGCCTTGTCAGTAAATCCATTGAGAGAGTCATTAGAGTTGCAAGCCAGCAGTTCCACTGATCCACTGGTCGGTTGAGGGATTTCAATTGGTCGCGATGCTGTTGGATGGTATCTAGTAATTTTTGTATACCTGAAGCTGATTCTTCCAGAAAGCGTGGCAATTTTAGCAGAGCACATAAATGGTCATGCACCAACAGGCGTTCGTTGTCGTAGCGAGCTACAAGAATCGACCAAGCGACAGCATAGTTGTTTGTGGTTACTAAGATGATTTCTAAAGCCTGCTTCGCTTCTGACAAGAGTATTAATATAATAGAGTTTGTCCACGTCCCTTAAGGTCCTATTTCTATGAATAAGTGACTGGAACGAATCCTTAAATGATTCCTAATCCTGACGATGACCACTGAACTAGGGGACCACCAATTGCGGAAAGCGCGAGGCTTCGTTTGTAGGTCTTCTTTCTTGGTCGTCTTCTTTTCTTGTTGAGTCAGGTAGATGTCGCAATTGGACGTCATATATAAGGCCTTTTGATGATAGATAGAATCCTTCCACTTGATAGTAGCGATCTTCGGCGAAATAAGAGGTGTTGACTGCTGCGCCTTCTCTCACAAGAGCAATATGATTTGCCAGAAAATCTGACCAATAGGTCTCCAGCAATTCCAAGCGGCTAGTCGCCAAGCCTGCTGTCCATCGATTCATAGGAGTAGCGTTAATGTCGTCGGCTGTTCTTCCGATGACTTCTGCAAGAGCGATTCGGGCAGCCGATTCCATCGGAAAAAAAGAAAAAGAAGGTCTCGATATCATGCGATGCACAATCGCTGAAAAGCTTCCTACCATGACTCTTAAAGGAAGAGATATGCAGAGACGAAAGTCATCGTTGCCGTAAACATCACTGGGTTGGAGTCGTCACTTCCAGCTACACTTGATCAAGTTACACATAAAACTGCAGAATGGCCTGCTAGTAAGGCCACCAGCCATACCACTTATAGAAGTTTCCCCTCTTCTTTCTTATTCGTTAACAAAGCGTTGGAAGGTGTGCAGTATGTTATGCATCCTCTTTTGAGTCACAACTTTCAATGTTGTATTTTTTCATGCCATCTATTACTTTATAAAAAAAAAAGTGAAATGAGGCAAAAGCATTAAAAATCCCGATTTCATCAAAGCCAGTTAATTACTTACAATGTTCGACATATGTAAGCAGATCCAGCACATTTCAAACAGAGAAGAAACGGAAGAAAAGAAAGATGGAAAAAGGCGCGGAAAGCGAGAGGACAAATGTGCAATGAAACTAACACTTTTTCCTCTATTGTATACCCTTGTGCCGCTCGCTGAATCACAGACGGCGATAAGGCAAAGCGGAAAAAATAGGGAGCTCTTCTCTTTTCAGATGCTTGATCAAAAAAGAGAAAAACAAAGGGGAAAAAGAAAAAAGAAGAAGAAAGGGAGAAAAAATGCGGAAAATAAGAGACATGTGCAATGGTATATATACTTCGATCTTGACGCGTACCATTATACTGATCACCAAATCACAAGGCTATAGTAAAATGGCGAAGCGAAGGATTCAAGACGCAGCTTTGGCACGAAAAAATGCACGTTTTTTTTGCTTTTATGCCGCCCGTCAAATGACAGGACCACAGTAAAAAGGCGGAGAGCTTGAGACTCAGAAAAATGTGCGTCTCTCTCAGGCTGTACAGGTTTACTACTTCCTACATTCTCTAATCAGCTCTAATTAAACACACACAAAGAACACGAGAACCAAAACTTCAACTCAATCCGGCTCGAAGGACTAATGTTTCCTTTTTTCTCGGTCAATTGAGAGTAGAGGGGGTGAGTGACTGTTATACTTGATTCGTCAAATAATATTCATCAAACAAAAATTACAGATGCGTTTCAACCCGCTTGCGAACGGCGACTAACTTAAACCTGGCCGCGTGTTCCTTTTAAAGACGTGTCGGTGATAAATAAAATTAAATGAGGTGGGAAAGGGATAATAATAGGCGTGCTGGACAAGCAACCACCAACCCACCACCTTATGATGACGCGAACAACAAAAAAGTTATTCAGTGATTTTTTTATAATATATAACCTGAATGAGTTATTTCAACATAAAAATGGTCAAAAATTGCGAAAATTCGAAAATAATCAAATTTTGATGCTTCATAACCTCCAAAATAATTTGGGAAAAAATCTGAAAAAATTCAGGGTGATTCGAAACATGAAAAGAAACATAAGAAAATTTTGAGTGTCCAATTTGACAGAGAACCAATCATAAATACTAACACGGTTAATAAATGAAAATTGCCTACATCTGGGGGTATGTTGCATTTGATACCTAAAACATACAAAATAATTTTCACCTATTGAGGTCAGAAGGATCTAAACTTAGACGTAATAAAATAATTATATTTTTTTGTTAAATGAATTCCTTAATGATTTTTTTTCTTGAAATCTATTAACTTTTGGTAAAAGCTTGAAAGATTACTTTTCGTCAGAAATAACATATAGATAACATATAGAAATAACATATTGCACCTGAATTTCTGCAAAACATAATATGTATATATTTGAGCTCATCTGATTGGTTAAAACGTACTATTTGACATACCCAAAAACCACCCAAAAAATTCAAATAATTTTGGAGCCATCGGACAAGATTTTGAAAATTTTCAAATTGGTGAAAAAATTTCGAAAAATAGTCATTTTTAACTTTTTTATTAGATCTATGACTTTGTTCCTTAAAAGGTATTCTATTTAAAAAAAAATGTATCAAAAAATTTGCTATTGAAAACCATGTGTGGAATATATTTCCATTCTCAAAGATCATAATTTAATATAAGGTGACTTCGGAGATAGGGATGGGTTTCATTTCGTAGTTTTTAATATGTAGAATTTTTCAGATTTATGAATTTTGTTAAAAAAACTTTATAAACTAAAATTGTTATATCTAAATTACGAAATTTAATTAAACTTAATCTTCCTAGTTGTCTAAAAAACAGATCAAACATTTTTTTCTTTTCAAATTATATTATTTCCCCTGGCAGATGAACTTAAATATCTATGTTTTATGATTCACAAAAATGTAGGTACATTCTACATGTTATTCTTAACAAAATAATATTATCTCAAGTTTGTACCAACAGTTGATGGTTTTCGAGAAAAACGTCAATCCCATATTACATCCAGAAATTTCACATTCGGATAAGGTTTTTCGTATGGAATCGTAATGACCCCGTATCAAAGTTATGAAGTAATAAAAACTTTCAATTAATTAATATGACAGCAACACTATATCTCAGACCTGCATTATTCACTAGCTGCTGGACTTCATTAGATCGTTGGACTCTTTCTAATATTCTTTTCGCAAGTTTAACTGTTGCTTCCTTCATCAAGATTGGTTGTCAATAACTATTAATTACAGACCCAGCAATAAGATACAAATCTCACAAGGTTTTGACGTGACTGAATTGCATTACATCCTTGGAGAATTTAAACATACAATTTATGTGACCATTTGAACTTATTTCAAGTTATTAATTTTTAATCTTTAGCCTCTCCAGTACTAAACTGGAATCATCCTTGCACCATTAATCCTTTCTATAAGTTGGATGTTATCTCTATATCCCCTATCAACAATGACAACGGCGCCTTTTCCGAGCCATCATTTGAAGCATCAGCATCATTCTCGAACTAATGTTAGAGAAAAGCTTCGGCATTGTTATAGTTGTCGGAAAAATACGGATCATTAATGTCTAATATGTATCTGTTATATAAACAATATGAAAACCATAGAGCTTTGAAGTTACCTAATTTCTCTACGTATGCGTAAGTACCATCTATGTACACAATTAAATTGGGATGGTTGACATCAGGATTATACAACTGATCAGCAAATATCGTGGCATGATTTCTCAGATAGTCACTTATTTCAATAGCATCTAATCGTATGTCTCAAATTCTGGATCTCTAAGCTTGCGACTTGCTGTGTACCGTAACAAAATATTAATTTTAGAAGGTCGTCAGATAATCCTTGTTGAAGTCTAAACAGAAAAGCCAAACGATCTTTCTTATAGATGTGTTTATTTTATTGACCCCGCACTTGTTATACAGGATCATAATAACTAAGCATCTCATTAAATTGATATTTAGTAACCAGGCTGATAGTATTAAACACTTTATTAATAAAAGAATGTTTCTCTGAGAAGTTTGGTTGCTCATTATTCCATGTATGTTGTCTCAGAATCTCTAAAAATGTTAGCAATTTCCTACCAGTCACATCATGATGGCGATCGAAGGATTGAAAACCTTGATGCGGATCACGAAGAAGGTGACCATTAGCGTGCAAATGTTGATGACAACGACGAACGTTATTGGTAACATATACACCCATAGAAATGTAGACGTCTCTTCTACATTCTAAAGATAACCATTGAAGTGGTCTGTTGTCTTGTCGACAACCTAAACATAAACCATTAACCAGTGCTTTGATTATATGCAGTCGAGTATAAATTGAATTGACTTCATTGTCTACTTCATTAATTATTAGTACTTGATAGCTCAAACGTACCCGTGAGTTATCACCATACTGAGCGTGGGGAGAACCTAAGTTAGATCATAACCGCTCAGATATTTGACGCAGCCTAATCGCATTTTCTCCTATTAAAGTGCGCATTTGTCACGGTTGGTTTGCTGAATCACAAACGAAACAACGATCTACATGTCGCCGGTAAGCCATGACAGAAATATTTAAAGATAATATTTAAGATCGTGATATGAAGATCTAAAAATAGTGAGGATAAATTCTTAAAAGAAAATCGATTAAGCCAAGGAAAAATGCCGATTTTTAGATTATTAACCTTTAGAGGGCCGGAGTTTTGAAAAATTTTAAAATCGAATTTTTCTATAAGAATGTGGTCTAAGGTCCCTGAGTTAGAGCCAAACTAAGTTGCGATGTTGGTGAGTCAGACCCCTTACGCCTAGAGGCGTATTCCGGCCCTCTAAAGGTTAAAGCGTAAATAGAATCATGAGAGCAGAAGCTTATGCAATGATATATGAGACCCCATTTTTAAAATAGATATAACTTTTTCTAAACTATAAAGTCCGTTTTTAATTTTCCTTCAATGATGAAATTATTGAGGAAACAATTCTTAAAACACCGATACCGCTATATATATATATATATATATATATATATATATATATACCTCTATTCAAAATGTTCAAAAAGTATGAAAAAAAACTCGTAAGCATTGCTTTTTGGGAAAAAATAGTGAATATAAATGTTATATGGCAAGTCACAGATAGCGATTGATGATCAACTAAGGTGAAGGTAAATCATCGGTGGCAATTGTTCGCTTACTAAGGTAATGGTCAGCTATTCTACTAAAATCGATTAAAATATGAAATACGTGATTTTTGGTGGTAAAATAATAATTATATTATTTCGTTGTTAAATTCTTTAGTATTAATACATAATTTTTTCGTGGGTATTATCTATCACAAATAAAAAATCAATTATAGAAGCAGATATTCGCCATGTTACTAGCCAACGAAAGACGAGAAAAACCCGAAAAATCCGTGATTTTCACAGTTTTTTCCAAAAGCGGAAATCTTCCGATTTTTATAATTTTACGCTTAGAATTAACGAACTTTTCTTAGGTTTCTTTTCATTGCACATAAAGGATTATTCATGAAAACTGATAATTGCCATGTTATTGGCTTACAAGATACCGCAAAAATTTGGAAAAATCTTAATTTTTATAGTTTGATTTTCAGAAAATGAGATTCACTTGGCAATTTAAATTACATTAATCGTTCCTTAAAAAATTTTTATCAATGACAAAAAAGTATTTGTAAGGACTAGCTAGTTACTATGTTACCTTTCCTCTAAATTTTGAAAGAACTCGAAAAAATCTTAGTCTTCTAGCTTAACTTCAAATTGAGTCTGCGCACAGTGGGAAGAAAACGTAGTTTTTGGACAAAAATCTACCAATAGCAAAAAAATTAATAGATCTTGATAGAACTTAGGGGCCGAACCGTCTGTCTTTGTCTAATAGCGTTTTTCATCATTTATGTAAACACTATCCGGTATAACAAGAAAAAAATAGCAGCCCCCGCTAGATATCAGTATAATAAGTAAATTTTGTAATAACAACCAAATTTTTTCACTGCGTAGTTTTTGAATAATTAGAGACCTACCAAAAAAAGATAGGTTATATTCTAGATTGCTAGTAGGTCTCTAACTAGTCAAAAACTATGCGGTAGAAAATTTGGTTGTTATTACAAAATTTACTAATTATACTAATATCTAGCGGGGGCTGCTATTTTTTTCTTGTTATACCGGATAGCGTTTACATAAATGATGAAAAACGCTATTAGACAAAGACAGATAGTTCGGCCCCTTCTTAAGGGGTTATGAGTTTAGGGTTTATGAGTTTAGAGTTAATAAGTTTAGAGTGAATGGACTTAGGTTACGTGATGTGAAGCATCGCTTTAATCGGTACTCGAACGAGAACCGAGCGCGCGTTCACCTGTGCGCAGCTATGCCCATGCTTTCTACCATAACCTACGCGCTGTACAGTTAATACATATAATATCCCTTCTCTAGCATAAGAGAGATAAAATGAGCGTCGGTGGTTTAATGCGAGCCTATGTGTTAAGGCTAAGATTGTAGAGAGTTTATTCTCGTACCTGCTATTCGCTAATGAAGATTAAAAACTAAAATCTAGACTCGACATGTGTTATATTATTGCAAATACGTAAGAAGACGGCGAAGTAGACTGACAAGTGTTTGGCCTATGTACCTGTTTACCTGTAGTTGTGATCGTGCGAAATAAATTTAAATTTCTTTACAAAGTCCATGTGACGGCTTCACCACGCATGTTTAACATGAATTTGGATTCAATTCTTTTTAACATGCAATCGAATCATTGGTAATATATACGTTGATTAGTACGTTCACAATTCTGATTAGTATAAAAGACATCATGCAAAGTACTCCGGGAATTTTTATCTACATTCTATTGTCGATTTTAAGAGTAATGGCTAATAATTTGTGTTTAGAAAAACAGATATTTAAACGCATTGAATGTAGCTCGCGTAAAGATTTGTGTGTTCGTCATCTTAAACAATAAGAGTAATAACGTACAATATCATTCATCAAATTATAGCAATCGGAGACTTTTCATTAATAAAAGTCAAGCATACCATTATTATTGAAAATAAACTTGGCTTACAGCTATTAATAATTTAATGATTAAAAAGAAGTAAAATCTAAACGTCATTTAATGAAATTCCCAAGTATTTGTAATATTTTTTTCTACTATAATATAAGTTTATCGTAGCTTAAATAGGTTACCGTTTAGGTTATCGGTGGGTTTAGGGTTTATGGATTTGGGGCTTATGGATTTATTGGTTTATGCGTTTAGTGTTTATGGATTTAGGACTCACTGGTTTAGTGTTAATGGCTTTAGAACCTATGGGTTAAGGGTTTATGGGTTATTGGGTTAGAGGGTTTAGTGTTTATGGATTTAAGGTTTATGGGTTTAGGGTTCATGGCCTTAGAGTTTATGGATTTAGGCTTTATGAGTTCTAGGTGTATGGGTTTAGAGTTTATGGGTTTATAAGTTTATGAGTTTAAGGTTTGTGGGTTTATAGGTTATGGATTTGCAAATTCATGGTTTATGTGTTTAGGCTTTATAGGTTTATGAATTTAGGGTTTATGGGTTCAGGGTTTATGGGTTTAGGATTTATAGGTTTACGGCTAATGGGTTAATAGCTTTAGGGTTTATGGGTTTAGAATTTGTGGATTTAGGGTTTATGAGTTCAGATCTTATGAATTCAGGGTCTTTGGGTTTAGTTCTTATGAGTTCAGTATTTAAGAGTTTATGGGTTTGAGATTTATGGGTTTAGGGTTTATGGTTCAAGGTTCATGGTTTAAGGGTTTAGGGTCTATGGGTTTAGGGTTGATAAATTCAGGGTTTATGGATTTAGGATTTATGGGTCTAGGGTCTACAAGTTAAAGGTTTATGGGTTTAGGATTTACGAGTTTTGAGTTAATAGGTTTAGGACTCATAGATTCACGGCTTATGGGTTTAAAATTAATAATTTACAAACGTTTTGCTAAATTATCAGAAACATTTGTGTTATTCGTTGTGGATTCCTCTATTAGTTTTAATAATCTTAATTAGGAATATGAGGAATACAATTTTTCGAGGTCAGTTGGAGCTGAAACGAAACCATCGCTGTACAATGTTGTGACAGGATCTCAGACAATTTTAAAACAAGTTCTATCAAGATCTATTATTTGACTTCAGAATTGAGTGAAAAAGTAACATGATAACTAACTTGCTTTTACAAATACTTTTCTATCAGCGATAAAAATTTCTCAAGGAGCGATTAATGTGATTTAAATTGTAGAGTGAATCTCATTTATTGAATCATAAATTATAAATAGTTTGGGGTGAGCGAGCATTCTTTTCGCAACAGTACAGATGATTAATATAAATGTGAATAACGTAAATGATCATATTCTTTTAAAGACTTAGTGGATGATGGGCACTGACTTGAATTTTATTTCTAGAGATTTGTTGAAACTAAAGTACCTATTGATCTTTATTATTAAGTTTAGTTTCAGAAAATGATTGTGTGACGTATCGCTTCGACCGGTACTTGATCAAGAACCGAACGCGCTTTTACTTGAACACAGATACGCCCATGCTTTCTACTGTAACCTATGCGCTCCGCAGTTAATAGTTATAATATCCGCTCTCTGTAATGTAAGGGAGAAGAGTGGATGATGCTAGCCTATTTAATAAGACCAAAAATATATAGAGCTCACTCTCATGTCTACTCCTAAGTGATAAAGTTATCTAAAACTAATAATAGAGTTAAAATGTGTTTGATTATTATAAATACATATTAAGACAGCGAAATAGATCGACAACTGTTTGGTCTATGTACCCGTGAAAATACTTATAGTATAATTGATTTCAAGTGCCAGTGTAGTGCATATTATTTAAATATAACATATACAGATTACGTTCAGACGTAAGCGTGGCAGATTTTGAGGTGAAGGGGAAGTTATTCTGCGGGCTCGTGAAAAATAAATGGTAATATAATAATGTGTTAAACTTACCTTTTTTCGATTGTTGTTGTCAACTGCTGTAGCTGGCCTTTTACTTCTTGTAATTTCTGGGACTGTTGTTGAGTTGACTTGGGGTTTTGTTTAGAAATAATTTGTTTAAGTCTGAATTGCATCTTTTACGAATTTCTTTATTAAATCACGGGAAAAGTACATTCCTTATAATAGTAGGTACACATACAAAATCCTCATACAAGTAAAGTTCGTTTCGTAATTAATTGGTTCGTACACCCGTTAAGAGTTTTAGTATTTTTTTATTACACTGGTCACTCGTGAGCACAATCGGTCGATTCACCTTTTTATTGGTTTTCAATTGTTGCAGATACAAATGTTATCCGACTCTTGGAGTAGGATTAAATTAACTCAGATTTTTATCAATTTGATTTATCACGATTTATAATATATAATACAATTTTATTTATTCGGAAGATGATTATATTATTTATTCAAAGACCGCACTTCACGTTATAATATATTTCGAGTAGCTTACAATTTAAATGGTTACTAAAAGCCCCATTAGAAATAGATACTGTATTTTATTTATGTCTGATATATATTTGAGCGCTCTGCTTTATTCTGTTATATTTCTTATATTTTTAAACTTACGTTTCGGTGATCTACGACCAGGCTAGACTCTGTGGTGCTATCGCTAACAATGAAAATTTGGAACTTTTATACCCAAATACATCTTAGAGGTGGTCTGACGTCAGAGAACACTTGTGTTTGCCTAGTTTCAATTGAACTGTCAAAACCTGATATGTATCTGTCATATTATTTGCAAATAACAAACACAGTACACACCATAATCCGACAACTCAACCTATTAACTAGGAACACCTGTTTTGTCCTATGACGTTAACTGAGCGGCGCATATTAATAAGAAAAAAGTTTGGGCGTTGGCCATTGCAAAGAGTTAAAATAATTATTAAATAATTATTATTATTCAATATTTATCATCAAAAGAGAAAAAATGTTATAATGCAATTAGAACGTTACCGAAAAAACATTGTATGCTAGAAATATAGAAACGCTTACCGTTAAATAACTGACTTTCGGTTTATAGTCGATCAGCATAATTCAATACCGCTGATCTACTTCGTCTATTTATTTCTGACAAAGAAAATCAGTTAAACAATATTTAATACTATTGCAGAACTTCGCTTTGAAGCTCTGCCTCCCGGACGTCTGGTACGAGGAAACCCACGGCGTGTACCCGAGAACTCTATTAAATACCGTTGATTAAGAAAGAATGTATTCAATTTTATTTGTGACACGGGAATAAAATGATATATAATTAGCAAGGAAATAAGATCATACTCTACTTAATAATTAAATTCAACCTTGATTTTACTTTACTTTATTTAATCAACTTATTAGAATTTAATACAATGAAAAGTAGATATATTAAATAAATAATGACGTATTAAAAGTAGAATTACACATTCTTGGTAAATAAAAAAAATAAGGCCTAACCTAACCTACAACGCAACGCGTCGACGCGGACGACAGTCTCTTACGCCGCAAGTTCGAAAAGCAATACAAAAAGAAAACTAGTACACGTTAAAGTCTGCAGACTTACATTTTATGCTGACGTCTAGGTCAGAGCTTCTCTTCACCTATTGATCACCGGCGAGGTCTATTTGATGCGGCACCGAATTCACATGGTGCAGCTTTCTGTCTCACTCGTGCCCCTTGTAAAGTTCTCGAGAAGAATTTTGTCGAATGCAGCAAACAGCTAGATACTGATGATTGTCTGTACAATAATCACAGTGCAATCCTCACAAGATGGCGATTTTCTATTCAACAAAATACTAACGGACGCTCAAGCACGTACAGCAAGAGAATTCATGGCGGCCAACCGGCTTCACAACGCGTTCGCTCTCGTATCCCGCTCAAGTCTCCCCATTATGTCTTGTTCGCGCCTTCGCTAACCGACAGCCACGCAAGACGATGAAATATCCACTCTCTGTCTCACTTTTATACACATAAAGTAAGCATAAAAGCTTACAATAGGCTGTGCGACTCACAACCAGGAGAGAGACAGAAGTATACTGACATACAGTATATGTATAATTTGCTATCCTCGTTACAGTGTGTGTGTGTAATATACAGCGCTGCCGTAAGACGGAGTATGTTCGATGAGCGCTATGCACGCTTAGTTCATTCCGTAAGCGTCTGTTTGATAGTTAAGCTGTATCGGTTGCAGATGTAGTTTATAATAAATTACTAGCCACAAATACCTCGTTTGCTATTGCTTACTTGGTTCTATTTTTAATATACTTGTGTAAAATATATTTTATAAATAAGATATATAGAATTTTCCTATTTGAAAGTATTTTTTATATCTCATTTATAAGCTTTCTTTTTTGATTAAACAGATATTTCTTCAAAAAATATTATGAAATACTTATAAAGATAATAATTTGCAAAAAATAAATTCATTAATTATATTTTTTTTTAAATTTTAACAAAACAAAACGAATATGTTATATTATCTAGATTCCTAAATTTTTATGTTATTTATCTTTAATAAGTTTTGTTACCATAACATTTTGTTAAAGTTTACTCGGTTTTTTTTAAACATGCATAAAAAATTTAATATCCATGATCAATAGTAATTATTTGTCATATATTTTATATTATTTTTAATGATTTAAAAAGGAAATGTTTATAATTTAGATGTATATAATTTATAAATGTTTTAATATTCATACGAAATTTTATTTATTTTGTTTAAACTACTTTAGAAATATTAAATTGTTTATTAAATATAACTTTTTATATGTAATAAATTCATATATATAATAAACTTTTAATAAAATACAAACATATATCATTGCATGCAAGTTTAGAAACTTTGAAAAAAAACCTTGAGAAAAACTTTTACCCAACAATATTTGATTGTTTCTCAATGCTATGATAAATAAATAGCGCTATGATAGTATTACCCTAACAGCACAAAACGTTTCAAAAACGTTTTAAAAACGTTTTCTGGTGAACTTGTATACGTTTGTCGATTTCGACAAAAATACGTATTTAAAACGTTTTTAAAACGTGAAATATGTCCGCATATTTTAGATTCTCAAGAATAATATAACGTTTATGGAACGTTTAAGAAACGTTTAGAAAACGTTTCATCGGTGAAAACTTACGTTGGCTTATATGTCCAAACGTTTCTAAAACGTTTTTTAAACGTTTTACTTTATCATTCTAAAAAATTTTAATATAGAGAAAAAAATTATACCAAATAAAACGTTTTTTAAACGTTAAGAAAACGAGTAAATAGGCTTCAGGCATACTGTATCATGTTTATTCTGTATCACCCCCTCTCTCTCCAAAGTGATACAGTATCCTACGTAACCTAAAGCATATGTAGGCATCCTGTATCACTCCCCTCTTTTTCAAAGCGATCCAGTATTCTACGTATTCCAAAGCAAATGTATAGATTCTAAAAACACCTTCCTTTTCTCAAAGTACGTATTGATCCTCCTCTTTTCTCAAGTTTATTAGTACCCCCTCTCTTTCGACAGTGATTCAGTATCCGCATGTACTTTGAAGCACATAGATCCCCCCCCCTCATGTTATTTCTTAAGCCGAAAAAATAGGGCCGCCCACTCTGTGGTTTCTTTTAAATTGCTGGTGTACGTTAAAAAAATATACGAGACCTATCCATCCTCAGTTAAAAAGATAAAATTTTCCAATCATAGATGATCGGAAGTGTATGAAAGTTTTCATATGCATTCTCCTTCTTATCTTAAAAAGGAAAAAAATATCATGAAAAAATTTACGAAACCCTTCCGTCTTCTGTTAAAAAAAAAAAAATTTCAAATCATAAATGTTCAACGGTTTTCTTGAGGAAACCAAAAAAAATCATTTAATGATAAAAATTATTTATTTGAGAAAAAAGAAGATCGTTTATTCTCAGGGTTGAGATTTATAATCTAAAATAAAATTGGTTTACTGTCTTGATCCTGAGAAAACAATAAGATATGGGCGTATGTAGGGCTAATGCTGAATGGACAAAAATTTTTTCAAGGGAGGTAATTATTTTTAGGGGGAAATTTTTCCACCAATCGTAAAATTTTTATTTCAAAATATCATAGCAAGATCAAAATCCCAGTTTTTCACATAATTACCCTGTTACAAGCTACAACTCGTCAGTTCTCCGATCATCTTTGAGTTTTCTACATCAGAAGAAAAACTAAAAGAAAAATGTGTAAGGAGTAAAATAAATGTATAAAAAGAGTGCAAGGAAAAATAAGATGGATCGTTATTAATGGACCTACATTGATCATGATGTTAGATTATGCATCATGGGCAATGAAAGCGGTGGATTCACGTAAGTTGAATATAATAAATTTTTTGAGAATAATACAATTATTTTTTTATTATAACTATTTATTGTTTTAAAACTTTCCAATAATAAAATTAATTTTCAACTTTTCATCAGTGCCAATACTTCCAGCTACTGCGGCTATGGAGCAACTATATGAAGGGGTCTGTCAACCGCAGAGATCGAGATCGAAATCAAGGTTGAAATCTAGATCAAGATCGAAGTCGAATCCTCGTTCAAGCTCGAACACATCATCATCGAGTGGTTCGAGCACAAGTTCAAGCTCGAGCGGTTCAAGCTCGAACAGTTCAAATTTGAGAAATTTCAGCTCGAGTAGTTCAAATTCGAGAAGTTTTAGCTCGAGCGGTTCAAGCTCGAGCAGTTCAAATTCGAGCAGTTCCAGCTCGAGCTCGAGCTCCCGCACGTCATCGAGTGGATCGGACACGAAGTCAAATAAAAATACAAAAAAAACTACAAATGAAGCAGTTTCCACATCCAAAAAAAGAAAAGTGGAAAGTAAGTTTTATTTTTATTTCTATTTTAATTTTTTAACTATAAAAATTATAATATAATAATTATAAAAAAAATTGTATTGTCCTTCATGTTTGCAATTTATTTTTATTTCCTTTTCGATTTTTTATAATAATTTTTTTAATTATAAAAAAAAATTTATAATAATTAAAATTTAATTATATTGTAATTTATGTTTGCAGCTGAGGGAAACGTCGAAAAAAGTGAAAGAGCAACTGATGAAAAGGCGTTACAAGAAGTTCAAGAGACTTCATCAACACGTACAGGTAAAAAAACTATTTTTTAAAAATACTTTAAAAAAAATTTTTTTTTCTTTTCACTTATACAAAAATAATTTTTATTAATTTTCTGTTTTCAGGATCCAAGAATAACTATATACTTCTTTCAACTCAAATATCAATACGATAACATGATGAAAGCAGTAAAAGGTTACAATTGAAGCAACCTCAAGATGTAGAACGTGGGCAATCAGGCAAACCACGTATCAAGTATGAAATTATAAATTTATGATTTGTAATTATCATATATATATATATATGTATGTATATATTATTCAAATAACTTAATAATACATAAAAATTTCAGAAAATTTATTCCAATTATTTCATATTAAAAATATTTGTCATAGTAATAAATATTATATAACAAAATTATGACGTGATTGATTACTTGAACAGAGCGTAACTCGAAAAAAGCCTTTTTATCATTTCATTTCGTGAAACATAGTACGATGATATTTCTTTTTTAAATATTATACTATAAATATAATGTTATCACAATTAATTATTACTAAGAAACATGAAAAAAAAATTTTGTGAAACATAGTACGATGATATTCCTTTTTTAAATATTATACTATAAATATAATGTTATCACAATTAATTATCAATATGAAACATGAAAAAAACGATACATCTTCAAAATACACCCTTTTACCTTAGAAATCTCCAATTATAATTTTTAACCATTAAAAATTAAAATTATTTATTTCGATGAGGACAATAAGGTTTAAAAAAAACAAGAAATAAAAAACTTTTACTATATTAAATTTATTTTTAATATATTCTTATTAAAATATTTTATCGACTTCATCCTTGCTAAATTTATCATCTAGATAATTTCGCAACCACGTTCGTATTGCAAGAGCATTATCAACAGCACGCATACATCTTCGACTCTTACAGAGAACATGGTTGGAGCAAAAAAATCGTACATCATACTTTATTTTTTCTAGTGATGGACATCCAAAATCTTCAACATTTATGATAAACCTAAGACAAAGTACAGAAAATAATGTTAGAAAAAGTTAAGAAAAATTTTAACTAAAGTAACGAAAAATAAAACGAAATCATCAAAATAAATTTTGTTATACTTTTTGATACTTTGGTTATACTATTGTTATACTCTTGTTATACTTTCATCATACTTTTTGATACTTTGGTTATACTGTTGTTATACTCTTGTTATACTTTCATCATATTTTTTGATACTTTGGCTATACTTTCTTTATACTTTTTTGAGTGTAATCGAAATATCACAAGTATAACGGCGGTATAATCAAAGTATCAAAAAGTATGACAAAAAAAAAATATAAAAAGACTGTTTGTTAAACTATAAATGTAATACTTACATATTAGGTAAAAGATTGGCCAGCCACTGTGCTTTCTGCTCTCCCTTGACAAATAATTTCCAACTCCTTGAAAACTTATATCGAAAATTCGTTTAAGGCGATGGTATGGAATATCTCCCGAGTCTCATGATGTCCCATGATGATACCTTTCTAACCAATAATTCATGCTTTTTTCTTCTTTATGAAGTTCCCCCCATGTCATTGAAGGCTCAAAGAGATAGGCTGTTAGAAAAGCTGTTTTCCTTATATTCAAGAAACTTATTTCTTTAAAAATGAAAGGATTCTCTGATGTGCTCTGAAATCCTTGAATATCGCAAATATAAACATTTTCTTCTGGGAATCGTAATATCGCTTTTCTAACCATTACATTATAATCATGTGTTCTAGCCATTTGACAATTCTAATTTCATTCAGTGAGAAGTAATCTTAGAAACTGAATAGGGAAAATTCTAAAATGATTATTTTATTTGGTTCAAAAGATAAATTTATCCCTTCTCTTAAATTGACTTTTTTTTTACTATTGGTTGAATCTTAAAATTTGTATTCCCTCTTATATTTTCATTGAATTTTCTCTTTACTATTGGTCGAATCTTGAAAATTAGTATCCCCTCTTATGTTTTCACTAAATTGTCTCTTTACTATCGGTCAAATCTTTAAATTTGTATCCCCTCTTATATTTTCATTAAATTTTCTCTTTACTGTTGGTCAAATCTTGAAAATTCGTATCCCCTCTTATGCTTTCACTAAAATATCTCTTTACTATAGGTCAAATCTTTAAATTTTTATCTCCTCTTATATTTTCATTAACTTTTCTTTTTAACATTGGTCGAGTTTTAAAATTTATATCCCCTTATATTTTGATTTACTTTTCTTTTTCACATTGGTCGAATCTTGAAATTTTTATCCCCTCTTATATTTTTACTAACTTTTCTCTTCCTATTGGTTGAATAATAAAATTTGTATTTCCATCTTTCATTTTCTTAGCCTATAAAAAGGGAAGCTATTTTTCAGACTAGTACAGTTCATAAATTACAACCAATCAGATTTATTCTCAATTATCGTGTAACATTGTAGTGATTAATCTAGTATTATTTTAATGTTAAAAGAAACAAAGTAAAGATGACTTCAATTGATTTTTTTGAAGGTCTTGTACAATTACTTCGTGATGCTTTACGAAGTATGAGCGAATCAAGCAGTAATGATATTCATTATTGGTTAGACACGTGTAATTCCGCTGTAATAAAATTAAACGAAAAAATCGCTCAACCAAATCTCAGAAGAGGAGAGAAACAGAAATGTCAAACTTGTATAACCCATCTCTCGTGTGTGCAAGTGCAGTTGGAACAACATCTTCAATAAGGAGGTAATCTAGAATCCGTGGAAACAGAAGCTAGAGTCGAATGGAGAGACGTGGAGTCAGCTTTCCAAAATCGTATTAGGACTAGTGTAGTTATAAATATTAAACACGTGGACATTTTGAGTTTTTTGAATGATGCACAAAAACTCTTCAAAGTTAAGGTTCAGGCATGCTTAGAAGAACAGAATGCATTAAAAATAAATTCTTATTTCGTCTCAGAATTTGCTGTACAGAAAAATACTGAGGAATTCACCGATACTAAATATTTTACGAGTGAAAGTTCTACGGTATACATGTTGACAGATTTAGAGGTATGGTTTAAGGATCATATCAAAGAGTCTATTCTTACACAATTAGAAGAATTTCAAGAAAAAGATTCTGGATGGACTTTGAAGAGTATTATAAGTTAGTGCATAAATATGAAAAAATATTTACCTTTCAAAGGTAGTTCTTTCATTCCTCTTCCAAAATTTATAGAGAATAAGAAAGCGTGTCTGAATGTTCAATGACTCACTAGGAGAGTGCCACACCTCCGGATCACGGATTTTGCTCAAACTTCGGGATAAGTTTTCAGATGATAAAATATGGAAAAAGCTAAAATAATAGTCATAAATACTCAATATTTCCCTAGTTACAGGCAATTAAAGAAAATCACTAAAAAAGTTACTAGATTTTTAAACGCTTATAGTTCTTTAGCATCGATAGCTACAAGCTTGAAACTTTTTCTAAATTGAAGCTGAGCTCAAATCCTTTCGAAACAGTAATTACAGCATATCAAAATATTATTTTTCTCCAAAGTTAGAGCGTAATAAGGATTGGACCTAATTTCAGCTTTTATTATTAATTAATGTTTTTAAAAGAAAAATCAGGTCCAATGTTTATCATGCTCTAACTTTGGGAAAAAATAATATTTTGACATGCTATAACTACCAATTCGAAAGGATTTGAGCTCAGCTTTCATTTCAAAACAGTTTCAAGCTTGTAGCTATCAATGCTAAAGAACTATATGCGTTTAAAAATCTAGTAACTTTTTTAGTGATTTTCTTTAATTGCCTGTAACTAGGAAAATATTGAGTATTTATGACTATAACTTTAGCTTTTTCCATATTTTATCATCTAAAAAATTATCCCGAAGTTTAAGCAAAATCCGTGATCCGGAGGTGTGACACTCTCCTAGTCAGTATCGTTTGCATGAGAAAAAGCTGGAATTCGGAGACATTGAATTTCCTGTAAAACTTAAAGATGTTTGAAAATTTGAAAAATTGAATGAAAGGATTTCAGTAAATGTATACATACTGAAGAAGTACGGCCTAAAGTTTGAAGTATCACCTTGTCATATCACTGCAGAAAAAAAGGTTCAACACGTGAATTTGCTTATCATTCAAGATTTTTACTTAGATGAGTATGAAGAAAATAATAAGGATAATGATGATGGAAGCATGCCTCAATATCATTACGTTTGGATTAGAAGTATGTCTCGACTACTGAGGTCTCAATCATCTAAAACTCATATGAAATCTTTTCATTGTGAAAGGTGTTTACAAATTTTTTATCATGAAAAAAGATTAAAAACTCATGAAAAAGATTGTGAAAATTCAAATAAATGTAGAATTAATCTACCTGATACTAAGAATAACATTCTCAAATTCGAAGATTATAATAAAAGTGAAAAAGTTCCTTTTGTTATTTATGCAGATTTCAAATGTTTATTGAAATCTACTGACAATGAAAAAGCTTTTCAACTTCATGAAGCATATAGCGTTGGGTATTATATAAAATGCAGTTTTGATGAAAAATTATCTTATTATAAATCATATAGAAGAAATAATGAATGTGAAGAGACACCTACAAAATGGTTTGTTAGAGAATTGAAATCAATTAGTGAAAAGATTGATGAACTCTACAAGAATCCGAAACCAATGAAGCTTACCGATCTGAAAAAATTATCTTTTCATAGGTCAACAGTTTGCCATATATGTCGAAAACCAATCCGTGCCGAAGAACTTGCAGTATGAGACCATTGTAATCTCACAGGACGGTAAGTTGTCTAATTAGTTATAATTGAATAAAGGAAATTAATTGGGTTATTTTACGTTTATTTCTTTTTAGTTTCAGAGGTGTAGCTCATAATTCATGTAATTTGAATTATAAGATTTCAAGATTCATTCTTGTTATTTTTCATAATCTCAATTATGACACTCATTTTATTATGAAAGAGATTGGCACTTCTACATTGATGAAGGGACGAATAACTTTAATATCTCATAATAAAGAAAAATACATTTCTTTTAAAAAATATATGGAAAACAGTGACATCAATTTTAGATTCATAGATTCTTGGCGTTTTCTACCATCATCATTGTAAAAGCTTGCATCATATCTAGAAAAAGTTCCAATAGCAATGGAAGAATTTCAAACAGATGGATTCACAGATGCAAAGATAAATCTTCTTAGATGGAAAAGTGTATTCCCCTACGATTTTGTGGATGGATTAGATAAATTAAAATCTACAAAGCTGCCGAAGAAAAATGAATTCTACAACAAACTAACAGATTCTCATATAGCTGAAGAAGATTACAAGCATGCTGTTCAAGTTTGGAATAAATTTAATATAAAAACTTTAGAAGAGTGCTCGGATCTATATTTAAAAACCGATGTTTTGCTACTGGCTGACGTCTTCGAAAGTTTTCGCGAGACCTCTCTTAAAGCCTATGGTTTATGTCCTGCTCACTTCTACACAACTCCAGGCCTAATGTTTTCAGCAGCTCTTAAAATGACGAAGGTAGAATTGGAACTTTTGACAGACATTGACATGCTAATATTTATCGAAGCAGGTATCCGTGGAGGAATAAGCCAGAGCTGTAACCGGTATGCAAAGGTAAACCATTCATACATGGGTCCTTCATATGACGAAAATCAGAAAAAGAAGACCCTTCTATATTTTGACATTATTAATCTTTATGGTTGGGCGATGATACATTTACCGATAGGAAAATTTAAATGGATTGATTATAAAACAGTGCCAGATTTCTTCAATACACCACTAGATTTGGATATAGGCTATATTGCTAAAGTGGATTTAGAACATCCTGTGGAAATCCATGATGAACATCGGAATATGCCTTTTTGCGCAGAACACCGTCCACCACCAGGCTCGAAGCAAAAAAAACTACTTACTACTTTGGGCGATAAGGAAAGCTATGTCATTCATTATCGAACATTAAAACAAGCGTTAGATAATGGACTTCGATTAAAGAGAGTACATAGAATTTTAAGTTTTGAACAGAAGGCTTGGCTCAAACCTTATGTTGAATTAAATACTGAGGAGGGAAAGCAAGCAAAGAATGAATTTGAAAAACTCTTCTATAAATTATTAATTAACTCTGTCTATGGTAAGTGCATCGAACGAGAGCGGTCACGTGTTGATGTGCGATTAATAAATAAATTCACAGGCAGATATGGAGCAGAAGCATGCATAGCTCAACCAAATTTTCACAGTTGTGCAATTTTTGATGAAAATTTGGCAGCTATTCAGCTAAAGAGAACGAGTATCACAATAAAAAAACCTATATACGCTGGTTTTTCCATCCTTGATTTATCAAAAACACTGCTATATGAGTTTCATTACTCATATATGAAACAGCGACTAGGACAAAAATGTAAACTTCTATATACAGATACGGATAGTTTAATATATGAAGTTGAAGACATTGATATGTATCAAACAATAAAGGAAGACATTCACAGATTTGATACTTTTGATTATGCTGAAAATAATCAGTTTAATATTCCACGTGTCAATAAGAAAGTTCCTGGATTAATGAAAGATGAATGCTGTGGCAAGATTATGTCTGAATTCGTAGGTTTGCGGAGTAAAATGTATAGTATTTTGGTTGATGGAGGAGACACAGTTAAGAAAGCTAAAGGTATCAAATCCAACGTCGTGAAGAAAACAATCACTTTCGAGAATTACCGAAGCTGTCTTCAGGATCTTGTCATTATACACCGTGAACAGTGCAATATTCGATCAAAATTACACACAGTGCATACTGAAAAGCAAAGAAAAATTGTACTGAGTCCACACGATGATAAGAGATTTTTATTGCCTGATAGTACAGACATTTGACCGTGGGGTCATTTTAGAATTGAAGAGATACAGATGGCGCAAGCTACACTTGAAGTAGAGGGGGAACATACAAGAAAAATGGCTTCTGAAAAAGAGCAGTAGGTGGAAAAGAAGAGGGGACACGAAGTATCCAATGAAAATAGAGTAACGCGAGTGGGGATAGATGTTACAGAGCATAGAAGAGAGGGGAAAATGGAGAGGGGGATAAAGACAATGAAAATGGAGTAATGCAAGTGGAGGTGAATGATGCAGAGCATGAAAGAGGGGATGAAAATTGTGCAGCGCCAGTGGGGGTGACACTTTATGGCAACCAAGGTGAGCGAATCATTATTGAGTATGACGTATTAAAGAAGTTCATGCATGACTGGGATCCATCAATAGAGGAGATAAGTTCTGAAGAAGATGAGAAAAGGGATTTATTACAAGTAGGGATGGAAAGGGCAGAAATCGAGGTGGGAGATGGGCTATATCAAGGGACGGAGTACGATGAGGAGCACATTCAAGTAATCGAAGAGCTTAAGAACGATCAACCTCCTACAAAGAAACCAAGAGTCAACTAACTAATCATGTAAGTTGACAGTACAATTTTTTTTTCCTAATAAAATATTATCTTTAACAGAAATTTTAATCTTTACTTTTTCTTTTTGATTTCAGAATGGATTTATCAACACTTAATAAGATTACTGGAAGCGACTTCTTGCCAAGGAAAAAAGTTATAGACTTGGAAAAAGATCACCTACATGGTGACACCACTTAAAAAGGTGAAGACACGATATGGTGTAAAGATTGTAGCAGAATTCGAGCAAAGTTTTCCAGTATTCCTACCAGAAAAGATTCCATCAGCAATTCTAAAAGATGAAAAATTTTTTTACAAACTATGCGATGAAGCAAACGAACTACGTTTGTTTGCAATGTATATAGGTGGAACTTCTTCCAAATTCGATCAGGTGTAAAAATATATCTACGAAATGATTTTTAAAACTATTTGTTGTAATTTGTACATGATAATACATAAATAAAAATATGTTAACATTATACATTTGTTTTTTTATTCATCATCACTACCTATAGTTATAATTATATTGAATTACCATAATAAAATATATTAAAATATTCTATTCAAATATATCTAAATAATATAAACAAAATACAATTAAATTTATCATTCATTACACTATTATATTGAAAAATACATATTAATTTTTTCAAACAATCTCATTTTTATCTATCCAACTATTATGATTGTTACTTTGGTGTATAACCTTTTTCAAAAACTTGTTTTATCTTACTTATTCACACTTTATCTTCTACTTTGCTTCTACTCATCAAGCATAAAAATCTACGTTGTGCTGTGCGACTCACAGCGAAGATAGATATATGCGTATACTATATCATGGTATACGAGTAATTTTTTATCCTCGTTACAAGTGGTACACTTGATTCATTAGATACCCATTATAAAATAATTCAAAGTAATAATCAAAATATTAAAAAACATTGATCTAATTTAAAATATAAAAATTATAATGTTAAAAGAACATTTTGAATTTAAAATAATTTCAATGAATTAATATGTTTTACAGTTTTACTTAGTAGTGGAGGTTGGCGCGCTTACGCACAGGAGGCTTGCGAAATTTCCATTTTACCATGTTTGATGTCATTTATTCTTTTAAACAATAATTGTATAAAATTTTATAATATTTATCATAAAAATTATTAACTTAATATGTTTGTTCTATATATTTAAAGTAAAAGCAGTAGGTGCAAACAATAAAAATTAGCAAGAAGCTTTTTAAATGATGGAATTTGAATGAAATTGAGGATCAAAGAGGATGAGCTAAGGAGCAGCTAAGGAAGAGGAACAAAAACGTAAAATAACGTAAAATAACACAAAAAAAAGGTAAAATTTGAGGATTTACCTGAGGAGGAGCAAAAATGACCTAAAATAACGTAAAAATAACGGAAAAAAGTTATGGATTTTTTGAGGAAGAGAAAAGGAAGAAAAAATGAAGGCATGAGGAAACTCAAAAGAAGAGAAAAATAACAGGGGAGGAAGGGAGAAGGAAAAGAAATAGAAGAGGAATAAATAACGTAAAATAACGTAAAAAATAAGGGGAAAAAAAGAGGATCAAAATTAGATAAGAGGATGAGGAAAAGAAGAGAAGGGGAGGAGCTTGGTCGTAGAAAATTTCCTTACAACTATATAATATAGAGATATATATATATATATATATATATATATATATATATACATTGGAAAATGTAATTAAGTTAAAGGTTTAACACGATTCGTGTATGTAATTGTTATTTATTCAAATTCAAGAATTAACTCTTAGCAATTTTTAACTTATAAATTATTTTTCATAACCCATTCCACATACAGAATTAAGTGATAATCTCTAATAATTAAACTGTTATAATCCACTAAATCTCTAACGATAACTTAATAATTTAAATGTATTTAATTGTAAATTTATAGATAACCTTATGATTTGACTACGTAGAGTCACTACATAAATATTTTCCTAAAAAGATTTTTCAACTCACTATGTCTAGGAAAGAAGGTGAAGATTTACTTAATTCCAAGATCCTTTATTTCCTTCCTTTTCCTCCCAGTCCTTTTGACTATGTCAATGTAATCCTACACGGTTATGACTCCGTGGCAAGGTAATATGGAATTCCTTCTGTTAACGCTTAATCAACAACAAGATAAAATTTACACCTCAAAACACCACTATTATGTTTTTCTCTTTTTAGAATATTTATAGATCTTCTTCGTAGTTTCTCTAAAAAATATATATGAGAATTATTGATTAAATTCGGGATTTATCACGTAAAATGGCCCCTCATTTCAATAATTTTACAAATTATGCAGAATAACTTTTTATGTACCCTCACAAAAATACCAGGATATATTTCTTGGCTTCAAAACCATTAATTCGAATCGTGTTATATTCACGTGCCTCTTGACGAAGCTGAGCTATAGCGTTTCTAATTCAGCACTCTAAAGTTCCCTAAAAAGTTAAAGGTTTGGTAGAATCACTCATATGTATTTGTAGAAGTTTTCTAAGCTTTTAACAAATATCACTTTAATTTTTGTACAAATTGTAACTCAAGTATAATACTGTTTAATTTCCAGCGGACCTAGTAGAGCAGACTATTGCGGATACTATCTTCTTATGACAAAAAAAGGCATAGGTACGGTGTAGAGGGCTGCTTTTATAGTTTCACGACCAAGCAGTTAAGAGATGGAAACTCCAATCAGAAAATGACACTTTATCGAACTTTTCAGAACAGAAATCGTTTCGTTAGTCTTAAATTCATTAGCTTGCTTGCTAATGAGTTCCTTATACGTTTTTACCCCTTAGGTAGATTGTCGTCCCGACAATCAGCGTAAGAGTCGTAGAATAGACCGGATCATACAGCTGTTTTTAAAATAAGTTGTTTTAAAGGTTTAAATACAAAGATATAATAGTGAATGGTTAAGTTATTTTGAAATTTTGGCCTTAGTCTACTGTTTAACATTTATGTGAGAAATTAACCTTGCGGAATATGTAAAAATTTGTTACGATTTGCTAATATATGTGTATATATATATATATATATATATATATATATATATGGGGTATTCTTCGTGAATCGGTACCCCCTTCTCCAAAATTGTAGTTGACTAAAAAAATTGTATGAAGGCTTAAAATCTTCCTTTTATCATCTAGTTTCAGATGCAGAGTGGCGTTTTCAAAAATTCAATATGGTGGCTTCAATATGGTGGCCAAAACTTGGGAAGTTCGTAAAATTTTTTCGAAATTTCATGATAACTCGCTTCGTTTCGAATTTTTCGTTTTTTTTTCACTAGAAATGAATAGAGCACAAAATTTTACTTAGAAATATGGTATTATAGTCAAGGTCAAACCACATTTCGAAGGTTATTTTTGGCAATTCTTATTTTTAATCGCTTGGTTATCATTTTGACTAAAAACGGATCTCAAATTGGTTAGCTCTTACATTCTTAAAATCGCCGCTTACGATCCTCATGTCCATACGATTTCAGCATGCTTCGGTTAAGGTCAAACAGAGGTCAATCACCTCAATTCGAATAATATAATTTTTTTTACTTCTGATTCTGAATGAACAGGAAATTCCACGTCAAGATAAGTTTGGATCTCATAGGGAAAAATCTCAGTAAAGGTTATCTCAAGATTATCCTGAGGTCGAATCCTTCTTTTGGTTTTCTCAACTGATATTTAGACGAAAAACGAGTCTCGGATAATTGGATTTTACGAGTAAACTCGGATTTTCGTTTTAATGATATTAAACATCTAATAAATGGTATTCTTCTGTGTTAAAATTTTGACGCTACTTCTATATTTTTTTCTTTGTTTAAATAATTTTCTCACTTACAATGCAAACGCAAAAATTTTAGATTTTCGTTTTTATAATATTAATTATCTAATAAGTGGTATTCTTCTTTGTTAAAATTTTAACCCCGCTCTCCTATATTTTTGCCTTTCTTTAAATAATTTTCTTACTTACAATGCTTATGCGAAAACTTTAGATCCTCGTTTTTATAGTATTTAACATTTAACACGTTCATTTTATTCGTTATAATATTATATTTTACACAGCGTGCGGGAATTTTTTTTCGCTATTCTAACCCTAAAATCGTAACTTCGTTGCTCTTTTTTTGCTCTTATGGCGAAAAATACATTACGCAACTAGTATAGAAAGGTTTCTTTACGAAACTCGTTACGACCCTTACCTTCGACTTAGGCCGTAAACTTCTCGTTTCGTAAATGAAGCCTTTCCATACCCGTTATGTTATGTACTATTACCGCACGCTTTTTTCCGTGTGGAGGTTTTTCCCGCGCGCTTTTTTTCGTGCGGGAATAGAGCACTTCCCGTACGGAAAATCGTGTGGGAAATCGAACTTTCCGCACGATGAGTGGAAAAATATTTTACATTAATTTACAAATAATTTTTCATAGTGAAATTTGCAAATATTCATATGGTCAATTATTTTTATAGATTACTTACTTTTAAGTTGTGTCTCAGATATACTACAACTACTGCAGGCTACTTTCTCAAGATATTTATTTTATTAAGTTCACACTACCAACATCAGAATATAAGTTCGCAAATTATAAGATCCAAACTTATATCGATGTGGAATTTTCTATTCATTCAGAATTAGAAGTAAAAAAATTATATTATTTAAATTAAGATGTTTGACCTACATTTTACCTCAACCGAAACATGCTGAAATCGTACGGACATGAGGATCGTGAGCGGCGATGTTAAGAATGTGAGAGCTAACCAATTTAAGATCCGTTTTCAGCCGAAATAACAACCAAGTGATTTAAAATAAGGATTGCCAAAAATAACCTTCAAAATGTGGTTTGACCTTGACTATAATACCATGATTCTATGTAAAATTTTGTGCTCTATTTATTTTTAGTGAGAAAAAAAACGAAAAGTTTAAAACTGAGCGAGTTATCGTAAAATTTCGAAAAATTTTTACAAACTTTCCAAGTTTTGGCCACCATATTGGAGACACCATATTGAATTTTCGAAAACGTCACTCTGCATCTGAAACTAAATGATAAAAGGAAGATTTTACGATGCATTTTTTTCTATTTATATTAAAATTCAATTCTTTCGAAATAATTATATTTGATTTATTTGAATATATTGTTTACTTATCTACAAAATTGTTTCAAATTAACTATTTGGTGTATTAAAAATAAACATTTAGTAACTATAAAATTTTTTTAATACTAATATTAATATTATTTTTTTAGATAAAACGACATTAATTTTTATTATTCATTGAAAACTTTTTATAGCAGTTTAATAAAATTTTTTATTAAGAAAGTTTTGAAATCAATCAAGCAATCGTCAAGTATTTCTGTATTAAATTTATTCTTTTTAATAATATTAAATTCATGAAACATTATTAGTTTTGGCTTAAGAAAGTTTTGAAATCAATCAAGCAATCGTCAAGTATTTCTGTATTCAATTTATTCTTTTTAATAATATTAAATTCATGAAACATTATTAGTTTTGGCTTAAGATAGTTTTGAAATTATTCAAGCAATCGTCGAGTACTTCTGTATTCAATTCATTCTTTTTAATGATATTAAATTCATGATACATTAACAGTTTCGGCTAAAGAAAGTTTTGAAATCAATCAAGCAATCGTCAAGTACTTCTGTATTCAATTCATTCTTTTTAATAATATTAAATTCATGATACATTAACAGTTTTGGCTAAAGAAAGTTTTGAAATCAATCAAGCAATCGTCAAGTACTTCTGTAACAATTCTTTCTTTTTAATAATATTAAATACATAAAATGCTTAATTTATATTTTCTTTGATAGATGAATGTTTGGAAAAACTTTGACAAATAATTTATGAAAAAAGTGATTATTGAGATGAAGATAGCGATGATAGTACACATCAAAATTAAAAAAAAATGATATACCAGCTCAACTTTTTATTTTATTCATGAGTGAATATTAATACTTAAACATTGACAAACTATACTTGATCTTAGTAATATCTACTTTATTTTATTCTTGATGAAAGATATATTTAATAAAAATTTCCGAATCGTTGAACTTTAACGTTTCAAAAATTTTTTATTTAATATGCATTCTCTATCTCATTACACTATCTTTTTATTTTTAAGTACTGTAAAATATATTAAGTTTTACTAAATATCTACAATAGTACATTGTGTACCAAGGGTGCAAAATGAGGGAATTCGGCCAGAGTGCGAATGAGCGCCCGAGCGAAGCGAGGGCTCTAAATTTGCACGAGGGCCGTAAATCCCCTTGCACCAGTGGTACACATACTGTTTTTTTATCCGAAGAGCGCCAAATTCGATTTCTATGCTTGTCAAGCGGATGAAAATGTACAATTTTGCGCCCGCTTGACAAGCATAGAGAATCGAATTTTGCGCCCTGAGGGTCAAAAAATAACTTGCAAGGCCCGTGGTTTAATATTTTATTGGTAAAATGCTTAATGTATGTGCGTATTGCTTTATAATTGCATTGTTATCTAATTCAAATGTGTTGAATAGTAAGTAAAAATATGAATCAATAAACCAATTGTGTACATATACAATTTTTATCTGTCACAATATATTGCCAATGTAAAGGAGTGAAAAAATTTAGTCTTGTAGAATATGGTTTTCCAATTTTCCATATATTCTAATTTTTTTTAATTAAAGAGGATAAATACAAACTTGTATTTAGTATAGTTTAAACGTTAAGAATTTATTTATTTATTATTATGTAATGGTGAATATGATCTACTAATTTTAGTATTTTCTTTATATACTATGGTACTATACATGTGTACTATCATCGCTATCTTCATCTCAATAATCACTTTTTTTCATAAATTATTTGGCAAAGTTTTTCCAAACATTTTTTTATCAAAGAGAATATAAATCAAACATTTTATTAATTTTATATCATTAAAAAAAAGAATTGTATACAAAAGTACTCGACGATTGCTTGATTGATTTCAAAACTTTCTTAAGCAAAAACTATAGATAAATCAAGTAAAAGGTATAAACTTTATAATAATTACTAAATTTATTTCAGTACTTTCAAGAGCTGAAAGTAAAAATAAAATATGATGTATGTAGTAAAAAAAATAAAATATTTAGAAAAAATGTTCTAAAGAATACTATACTATTCAATACCAATACTCGCCTAAAATATACTTTTTTAAAAGTAATAATAAAAAAATAAAATAGTATTCATCAGTTTGAATAATAACTAAAAAAAAATAACAGATATAACGTTCAAAAGCTTTGAAGAAATTTTATTACATTCGAAAATAAAAAGATAGTGTAATGATATTTTTATGAATTTAATATTATTAAAAAGAATGAATTGAATACAGAAATACTTGACGATTGCTTGATTGATTTCGAAACTTTCTTAAGAGGATATTGTAGTTATCCCCTCCTAATAATATTTTTATTCAAAGTTCATGAGTAAACAGTGCGTCAAATCATATTCTTTCACTACAGTAAGAAAATTCATAAAATTAATCCTGAGTGCGGACAACTCAAGAAATTAATTAAAATACCACACATAAAAAGTTATGAACAAACTTTGAATGTATAGGATTTTAAGGTTAGGTTTCTCGAGCTTGATATCTAATTTTTATTCAAAGTTCATTAAAAAATAACAAATTTAAATGATTTTTTTTTTAAACAAAAATGATTGAATTAATGTAGCTTTAGGGCGGACAAGTCATCATATTTGTCTAAATAGTCAATTTAAAGAGATATCAATCAGATATTAAAAGCAAAAATCGATTCTAACAACTTCGACATCCCGTTAATCAAAAATATTATTAAACCGCTATAAAAAGTTTTCAATAAATAATAAAAATTAATGTCGTTTTATTAAAAAAAAAATATTATTATCATTACAAAAATTTCATAGTTACTGAATGTTTATTTTTATATTGTAATGTGGGAATCTGTCCCCTCTCCCACAGTTATATTCTACTATATTCTCAACGTTATAATATAATCTCTGAATCACTATCAATTAAATTATTATTTCATTTATATTTTTCTCTAAATATAACCTATAAACAGCTTAGCAATTAACTTACTCGGGTGGATTCTAATCGGGTCTTCGCACGGAACAATGACGAGACCACCGATGCGAACCAGCAATAAATAATTTATATATTTCGAACAACACAATGTTAAAAAAACACTTAAGTAACACTGTTAAGTAAGATACAAAATGAGTAATTTTCACTCTTAATTTATTCAAGTAAATTTAACAGCTTAATCACCCGACAATTTCTCCAAATTATGTGAAGTGTAAGAAAAACTGTGTGTAAAGAAAACTCTGACTTGACTCAATAAAACTTTTCTATAAATTATAATAAATAAAACTGGACTAAATGCATAAATTTAATATTAAGATTAACAATGGTGGCGAAACCGACGCTAAATATGACGAGCAAAGCGGCGAAGTGCACTGACTCTAAGTTTTCACATAATAAAGACGTAAGAAGACTTAACTTAAGAATAATAAGTGTTGCTCTCCAAATATGGAAATCTCCAACAATCAATCTACAACAAGAAATCTCCTCTGCTCTCTCAACAATAATAAAAAAATCTCTCTTTTATTTCTTAGGCAAAATTGCGGCGTAGTATCTCTTCTCAATTGAAATAAATCCTAATAAAATAGAGTATAAACTCAAAAGGAACTCAACGAGTATATCAAACAACAGAAAAATTAGCCAAGCAGAGCTATCCAGATCCAATAGAGAAGTGTGTCGATGGAGCGTCCTTTCTTAAGCTCCTTCCTCTTCCGATGGTGAGTGTGGCTTTTCCTTCACCACGTGTTCCAATTTGAGGTTAGGTTGCCCTTCAGCTCTGTCTCTCTCTACCGGTAAGTCGTCTGCTCTCAATAACTCGCGTATTTCTTAAAACAACTAACAAAAATAAAAATGATTAATTTGTTTAATTATTTAATTAATGATCGGTTTCGTGAGTTTATCTCGGCTCGTCCTTCTCTCTCATTCTCTCGAATAGATTTGTTATTTAAATGTAATAAATGCATCACAATATTTTTTATTTATTCATAATATTAAAATTATTTTTATTTTCAAAATTTCTAATTTTAAAAATTTTAATAAATTCTAGTTTCTGTTTTCTGTTTTAATTTTTTATTTATTCATAGTATTAAAATTATTGTTTTAATTTTTAAAATGTCTTATTTAAAAATTTTAATAAATATTAGTTTAAGTTTACTGTTTCGAAAAATATTTATTTATTTACTGCACATTTGTATTTTTGCATTTTGCTTAGGCCATATGATATGATGATTAATTACATCATTAACTTTCTATTTATTGCTATAAATCTATGCGTATATATATATATATATATATATATATATATATGTAAAATGAGTAACGACTGTAACTGCTAGGCTGCTAGCCCCGTCAAAAACGTTTAGCTAAAAATATTAGTTAAAAAAATAACTAAAATATAGCTAAAAATACAGCTATATTCAACTGGAATATAGCTATATTTATATGGATTTTTTAGGTAAAAATCCAGTTATTTGTTAGGTAAATCTAGTTAATATTTTCAGTAGCTTACAACAGCTGAAAATATAACTGTATTTTCAGCTATATTATCAGCTATATTTTTAGATATATTTTTAGGTACATTTTCAGCCAACTTTGCAGCTATAAAAATATTGAAAATTAGAATGTTGAGATTCATTTAGTACTTTGTAATTTTTAGTCATATTAGATATGTAAATAACAATAATTTACTAGATATGGAATAAAAAAAAAAATTTCATATATTAATAGCTGCAAAGTTGGCTGAAAATGCACCTAAAAATATATCTAAAAATATAGCTGATAATATAGCTGAAAATACAGTTATATTTTCAGCTGTTGTAAGCTACTGAAAATATTAACTAGATTTTTACCTAACAAATAACTGGATTTTTACCTAAAAAATCCATATAAATATAGCTATATTCCAGTTGAAAATAGCTGTATTTTTAGCTATATTTCAGTTATTTTTTTAACTAATATTTTTAGCTAAACGTTTTTGACGGGGGGGGGGGGTTTGGTTGTATCTATTATTCTGTGGTTGGTAACTTCATCTTTAAATGTAGCTTATAGATAATTGAAATTTGTATTATTACGAAAATAATTATTTTCACAAATAATTTAAATGCTGTCAATCTTAAGAGTATGACGAAGCTGTCCGCCTTCTAATTATATTTCCAATCCTAACTTATGAATAATCGATGCGTTTAATCGAGTTTTTTTACGATAAAGAAAAAATTTGTAAGATTAAACTCTAGTGCGGACAACCCAAGAAATCCACCAAAATATTATACATACAAAGTTATAATAAAAACTTTCAATGTATCGTATTTTAAGGTTAGGTTTGTCGAGTTTAATATCTAATTTCCAATCAAAGCTCATAAAAAAATAACAAGTCCAAATGATTTTTTATTTTAACAAAAATTATTGTACTAATATAGCTTTAGTGCGGACAAGTCATTATATTTGTTTAATTTATGAATTTAAAAAGATATTGATAAAATAAAAAAAGCAAAACTCAATTACTGCAGCTCCGACATGCCGTTAACAATCATATTAAATTAAGAATTTTTTCAAACTAGATAGATAGATAGATATTAATTTATTTTGTAAAAGAGTACAAAAAGGCGTGTAATACATCAGATTACATTACAAGCAATAAATAATAATTTTGTATAAAGTATTGCACATAATATGATAAGATATCACAGTCAAATATTAAAATTATTATATAATACTGTATCAGTAAGTCACTATATAAAAGCGATATCACAGACTACTCTAAATACACGCAGGAAGCATAAAAACATAAATTACAATAAAAACAGTCTTAAATATCTATCAGTCATAAAATTAAAATCATATTAAAATCAAATAACACAATTTAAAAGATAAAGCATAAAGCTTAGTCATGACATCAAATAAAAATAAAATTGGACATAACAATGCAACAATAAATAAAAATAATATAATAATAAAATTCAAAAATAAAAACTTGATACTGAAGATGTCATGACTACAAATAAAAAGAAACAGAATCACTCATTCTTTCTACATTCATTCAACCATCATTCGCGCTAATAAATACATTCACACCTTAAATCTATATATAAAACAAAACAAAATAAATTAACATAAAATTAAAATACTTAAAATTAAGATCACTCGAGGTCGAGTAAGTACCTCCTCAAAGCCGACTTGAACCTGCCGAGCGATGGAAGATTTTTTATATCGGCAGGCAGGGAGTTCCAGAAATGCGCACCTTGAATTTGAAAGGAATTTCTTCCAGTCTCAGTACGCATGAAGGGCACTGCGAAGTCCTTAATCTCTCCCCTAGTGGCTACCCTAGGTACATATCTAGTAAAAAGACTCACTAGATACTCTGGAGTATTCATGCGTACGATTTTGTACATAAGTACAGCCATAAAATACTGTCTCCTTGAATCAGTACGCAGCCAACCAAGAGCAGCTCTATGAGGAGAGATATGATCGCCCATTCTCACACCCATTACATATCTCACACATGAATTTTGTAGTCTTTGTAAGCGTCTTCTCAACCCCTGCGAAGCATCAAGCAAAACTACTGAGCAGTAGTCGAGGTGCGGAAACAGCAAGGCGGCTGCGAGTTGTTTACGCAGGGCCTCAGTGGTGTACCGACGGAAAAACCGCAAACTATACATTATCCTATTAAATTTTTTAGTCATCATATTAATGTGCGGCTCCCATGACAACCTAGCGTCAAGCACAACACCAAGGCTCACAACGGTATCAGAGAAAGATATGTCGGCACCACCCTCAAGCTCAATCGTTCTCGACTCACCAGTATAGAAGTCATTAATAAATCGACTACTGCCAAAAACGATTGCTTTAGTTTTGCTTGCATTTAATGTGAGAGAAGCATCGACAGCCCACCCCGACACCGCCCTGGCCGCCCTCTGCAAAATACGAATACCTTCATTCACATGTTCATAAGGGACCTGAGTATAGATTTGGAGGTCATCAGCATATAATATGTGCTCGTCGAAACAGGGGTCGAGTGTGTCACGTATATTATTAATGTAAAGGCAAAACAACAGAGGCCCCAGCACTGAACCCTGTGGAACTCCTAGATTGGTTGTTAGCCAATCTGAATCCTCTTTTAAGTGTGTAGAAACCATTTGTTTCCTACCTGATAGATAGGAGCTAATCCATTCAAGTGCAGCCCTGGAAAGCCCCATCGATCTAAGCCTCGCAAGCAATTTGGAGGGGCAGATCGTGTCGAAAGCCTTACTAAAGTCAAATAGAAGTAGTAATGTGGCAAGTTTCTTGTCAAGACCTGATCTTATGTCGTCTGTAAGTTTAAGTATGGCAGTCTGCGTAGAATGGTGCTTTCTGAAACCAGTCTGCAAAGGGTCAAGTATTTTGTGTGTCGTAATGTACTCTTGCAGTTGGTCATGGGCAATCTTCTCCAGAACCTTTGAAAGAAAGCATAATATTGCTATTGGCCTAAAATCTTTAGGCATCTTAGGTGCAGGACACTTCTTTAAAGGCACAATGCGTGCACGCTTCCAAAGGCAAGGGAAGATCCCCCGCGCAAAAGAGGAATTGAAAAGAGTCACAAGATGCTCTCCAATAAACGGTAGTGCTTTGAGTATCACACTCTGTGGAATGCCATCCTCGCCACAAGCCTGTGATGAAAAATGCGAAATCGCAAGGATTACATCATTAATATTAATTGGCTTGAAGGCAAAGCCACTTTCACTGCACTCTGAAAGAATCTTCTTACGTTCCGCAGTATCATCGTGCGGCGAGACTGACACCCCGCAAAATGTGCATTAAGCTCATCAGGAGTGAATCCATTCAAGTCCCTTGAGGTCCGGACAGGAGTCCCAGGTCTTTTAACTCCTTCCAGACATTACCTCCAGCAAGAGCATCAAACAGTCTATTATGATAATAATTTGTCTTAGCATGTTCTGTCTGTTCATCTATAGTTTTACGCAGTTTCAAGAATTCAGAGAGATAACACTCCTCCTTCGTCCGTTTAAACCTACGATACGTGGCATCTCTCTTGTGCCGCATCTGCGACAACTCTTTATCTATCCAAGGAAATTTATCTTTACCAATTTTAAGTGACTTTAGTGGCGCCAGATTTTGTATTGCTGCCGTAAGGTTGTCGCAGAGGCAGCCAAGCGCAGATTCCGGGTCAACTGTACCAACTGTAAATGGCGTCCAATCACAGCCGGCCAAACTCTGCACCAATAAGTTTGGACAGATATCTTTATAATTCCTATACTTAATTATCTTTTCATCTGTCTTCATAAAATTACAAGAAATGCATACATCAATTAAATTGTGCCGACTGTGAAAATTCGCCGGTAAGTTGCGTGCGTCAAGTACTGTGTCATTATCGTCGACAAGAATCAGGTCAATCCACGTGTGAGACGTCGGAGTGTGATGCGTGGCACCGTGCTGAACCAACTGTAACGAAAGCTCAGCCGATAATTTATTAATAAATTTGGCATCACTGCTCTCACGCAGGAGATCGGCATTCAGGTCTCCCATTATGATTTTATGAGAGTATTCAGAGGCAAAATTTCTTAAGTTATCCAAAAAATCAGTATTTCTAAAAAAGGAAATTGCAGGAGGTCGATAAATAACAGAAACCAGCGCGGCTTCGGAGCTGCACAATTGCACGGAACAAAAAATATATTCAGGTACCTCCGGTTTACCTTCACTATGATTAGTTTGAGTGTCCGAAGTAGCCAAAATAGTGCACTTTAAATTATCTTTAATATACAAGGCAACTCCTCCACCACGCAAGTTTCTGTCTTGTCTGAATACCTTATACCCCTTGACCCGAATGACGTCATCCGAAACAGATGGACCCAGCCAGGTCTCAGCCACTCCAAATATGTCGCAAGAGGGACCATCACTTAGAAACTCACGTACTTGCCCAATGTGAGCCCTTAAAGAGGTCACATTCAGAAAGCATGCTCGCAGTTCACCCCTCCTCCCCGTACGACTCCCCGAGGAGTCATTGGGCGCAGTCATTGGGGAGAGGCCACACTTGACATTACTCCATTATTCGCCAGTATATTTCGTTGATGATCAGAGGCTTTAGTAGTATTAGTATCACATTTATTATTATTGCACTTGACATTCGATAGAATTTCAGAATTGTCTTTATTTGCATTTACACCGTTATCTAGTTTCTTGCTATCTATCAATAAATTATCTAAGTCATTTTCATTAAAAAAGTTGTGTGCTCTCTCCCCTCTCTCCCTCCTCACCAGAAATCTGCCATGTCTGTGCCAAACAAATTTAAAGCCTTTTTCTTTGGCATACTTTTTCAATTTTTTAAAATTAGCATATTTCTCTCTAGGCAAAAATTCATTAATAAATATCAAGCTGTGGTGTTTGATGGAAGAAAGACTGCCAAGGAGGGAGGGATTAAGATCCGCCGTCGAATAACCCGTGAATTGTCGTTTAGCTTCAATCACCTTTTGCACCAGGTCCTCCTCAGAAAGTCTAACCAGCAATGAGAATGAACCCCTCGGGCCGCCACTGATCTCACGATCTGCAGACACCTCGTTTACATTGTCATGTTTAGCAATTTTCTTAACAGAAATTATATTCGTACGCTTGATTGTCGGGAGAATGGTACCAAGAACGGCACAGGCGTAATCATCCGGCCCAACATTGACTGCTGAGCAGTCAAACCCGCCAGAGATCACCAATGTACCACTCCCAGAACCACACTCCGTCTCAACTTGACGAGGTGCCTCCTCACTAATTATATTATGTGTATGTGGTGCTTGTGTTATTTCTACAGATTCAGATGCAAACTAGCAGCTCAAGGTTTTGTTTTTTTACCATTTTTTTAACCAAATTAAACAAAATTTTTTTGTTGAATAGTTGAGTATTTAGTATTTACTACATTGTATTTTTTTATGGGAAATATCTATCGCTTTATCATACTTTTTATGGCCATTTTAATTGTTATACATTTTGTGTTTGCTTTGATACATAAAAAGGCAAAAATACAAAGAAAATGTATATAGATCATGGGATGAAGTGGTGGCTGATTCTCAAATTTTAATTTGCCCATATGGAAATAATTTCTGTGAATAACTGTAAATAATGGTAAATAATTGTAAATAACTGTTAAAAAATGTCAGCATTGAGACATAAATAATAGTTATTTACAGTTATTTACTATTATTTATCATTAATTATTTACAGTTATTTACAATTATTTACAATTATTTACAATTATTTACAGTTTTTTTTATAGTTATTTACAATTATTCATAATTATTTACAGTTATTTACATTTTTAAAAATACTTTTAATAAAAAATAATTTAATGTTATTAATAATTATATTGAATTATTTATAGTTATTTACAATTATTACCAATTTTTACAGTTATTTACAGTTATTGATAATTATTTACAATTATTTACAATTTTTAATAGTTTTTAACAGTTATTTACAGTTATTCACATTTTCAAAAATTTTCACATGTATATATAAAAAAAATTAGATAAATTTGTAAAAATTTTCGAAAATTTAAATAACGTTAAATAACTGTAAAAAACTATAAATAATCGTAAATAACTGTAAATAATTGTAAAAAAAGTGAATAAATGTAAATAACTGTAAATAAATATAAACATCTGTAAATAAATATAAATAACTGGAAATAGTGTAAATAACAGTAAATAATTGTAAATGATTGTAAATAACTGTTATTCATGTCTCAATTCTGACATTTTCAACACTTACTTACAGTTATTTACATTTATTTACAGTTATTATTAGTTATTTCCAATTATTTCTAGAAATTTTTTCCATATGGGTGTCATAAAAAATATTTTAAATCATAGCTATTGTTACTATGAGAAAATATAATTTAAAGTAGTCCAATATACTTTTAGTAATATTAAGTATGCTTATTTATACTGTTAAATTCAGTAGATTATTGACAAAGTTATAATTTTTTAATATGCGCATATTGTAAATGGGAAAAAATGTATTATAACAACCATTAAAAAGGTTAAAAAAATAATATTTTAATACCTTTTTTACAAAATATTTATGAAATAAAAATATAGCAATGCCTGATTGTAATTGCTTAATGCATTTATATACATAAATATTATTTAACGATAATAAATTGTAAAAGTCATTATTTTATTATTTTTTCTGACAATAGATTCAATAAATCCTAGTTCTACAGTTGTGTATGCGTTTGTAAAAGTCTTGTAACAAAACTGTCTGTAAAAATAGATGTACAAGTACTATTTAACTGAAGTACAATAATCTAAGAGAAGATCAATTATCAATTCATATACTTAAACATATATAGATAAAAATTAAGCTTCAATAAAATTTCATGTAATATAAAAAATTTTACTGAATGCGTGAAGTAATAAATAACAATAATGGAGGTGATAACATCGACATGATCATATGTCTCACTCTAAACGATACAACTTAATCTATGTGGTACTGCAATGGGTCCTTTTTTTTCTGTCATAGTAACATGCACCAGTATGTTATGTATATACATATTTATATATATATATATATATATATATATATATATATATATATATATATATATATGTGACTGTTCATGCATAAATAATAATAAATATGTGTTGTATTTGGTTTCCAACCTACAACAGAATATTAACAGCCATTTGCACATGTGCATACTAGGAACTTATTTTATCTGAATCTTCTTTAGGTGTTGATTGGAATTTTGGCAGTAAAGCCAACATAACCTTTTGTGGATTATACAAATGAGCTTGGAGTTCTCTTATTCTATTATTATTTCCTAAAATACGTTCTTATAAATTTTTAACTTCTTCACCTTTTAATTTACACCAACGAATATAGACGCTTATAGAAGCGTACTCTTAAATGGGAAATTTCTGCCAAAAATGAGTTACCCAGCTACTGAGGGCGCCACTAGATCCCATGTATTTTTATATCTATATATATATCAAATTTTTCATATGTATAGATATACAAACAATGTTAAAGTGTTACCCAGCGTTTCAGACAAAAAATTTAACCCAGAAGTGTCCTTCTATAAGCGTCTATCTTCTTTGTTTACACATACCTGAAATACAGTCGACGATCTGAGTCCCGCTGCCTTCTCCTCCATCGACTCGCTCGTGCGTTACCCCCACTCGCTGACTAAAAGAATTTGTTTCCAAACATTCTGAGTCCCGCCGCTGCTCTATGCGACTTTTTAACTTGTAAAAATGGATTTATTAATTTCATTTTTTTGTTTAGAATACAACAAATGTTTATTAAAATAAAAAGTAACAAAGAAATAATGCAATGTTGCATAATTCTCATTTATATCTACTGAAAAAAATATAATAATTAAACTACATATATTTAATCAATCAATAAAATGTTATTTATTTGAAAATTTAAGTGATTGCTTTATAAATAAAAGATAAAATAAACCTTATTTCATTTCATTTTCATAATAACAATGAATATTTAGTTCATCAATAAATAATATATTCTTTAATTTTTGAATTTATGTTACCTATAAATAAAAAAAATTTAATTTTCATATTTCTTATAGTAAATATAAATGAGAATTATGCAATATTACAATATTTTTTGTTACCTTTTATTTCAATAAACGTTTATTGTATTCTAAACAAAAAAATTAAACTAATAAATCCATTTTTACAAGTTAAAAAGTCGCATAGAGCAGCGGCGGGACTCAGAATGTTTGGAAACAAATTCTTTTAGTCAGCGAGTGGGGGTAACGCACGAGCGAGTCGATAGAGGAGAAGGCGGCGGGACTCAGATCGTCGACTGTAAAAAGAACAAACCTTTTTTACATGAGATTTTTTTTTTTATTAACTTTTATTATAGCTAAATAAACACAAAATATTGAGGTATATTTCACATCATTTTAATTTATTGTAACGTTTAGCTATTTTGCCTCGATTAGATCTTGATGACGTAGGCGTCAGACTTCTAGAGGGCGCTGTAGATAGTTGATTCTCGGAGACCAAAGTTCAAACTTACATACTTAGCTAAACTAACCTTATTAAATTAAGAAATAAATAAAATCAATAATAAGAAAAATAAAGAAATCAATTAAAAGAAATTAATCGTTATTGAATATTTAAAAAGAATGAAATATAAATAATCAAAAAGAAAGGTTTTCATCAAAAGAATTAATTATAAATAAATGGTACAAAGCTAACCTATCCTTACCTATCCTTAGCAGGATGGTGCTGTGGACTAGTGATTAAGTTTAAACACGATAATTTGGTTTGAACTTAAACTATCTTTCTTTTGTATTTATTAAAAAAATAAAAGAATAATAATAACAAAAATAATTACAACGCCGATTAAATAATAATACTAAGTGACAAAAATTAGATGCCATGCAATAATTTTTCGTACGTCAAAAAAAAAAAGAATTTTTAGTGGTCTTCTTGACCGCTATGTTGCACTAGTTCGTACTTATCAGCTGTAACAAATAAAACAAAAAAAATACAACGGTTAATTATGTAACAACATACATTCGGTGGGTAAATTCGCGACCTACTTTTTCGACGGAGTTCGGCGTGGTCGGTATCGGAGCCAGGTAAGATAATACAGGAAAGCTAGGAAGGTAACCTTCTAAACCGTGAGTGGAGAAGAGAGTGAAGATTTTGGTCGAAGACCAACGGAGGAGTCTACCCGAACCAGAGATGGTGGAGACAGAAACCAGGAGTCAGTGTCGGGCAATCCCACCCTTACACTGACGGAAAGATAGGCGGCTATGTCGGGCAATCCCACCCTTACATAGCTTAAGACAGGAATATAGGTAAGGATACCTTCCACTGTATCGAGCAATCCCACTCTTATACAGAGGAAGGAGAGTGAGTCTAAACGCTGGCTCGGCGGCTCGCTTATATATGCTATGGAGCTCGCTATTCCCGTTGTGGGAGTGGCGCCTCGTAGCGGCTGAGCGCAAGTACTCCGTCTAGCGCGATTTTTGAATCGTCGCACTATATTAATACTGTAAAAATATTTATAATTACCTTCTTGAGATCAGATAAACTCATTTTTTCACAGATGTAGGTTGATACTGTAACATTTTCAGTTTTAATAAATTAGTAGTAAAAACTAAGTGCTCAACAACAATTCCCAAATGCATACCACAAGAGGCGTTCCTCATTCTTATATCACAATTATGTGGCGTTTGTGTTAAATAAGGTTTAAAGAGAATGTTCCTTAGTTTTTGATCCATTCGACTATGTTGCATTTAGTTTCTAAAATACCACAGAATATTAGCAGCAATTTGCACATACAAGAAATTTATCTAAATCTTTATGAGGTGTTGGTTAAAATTTTGGTTGTAAAGCCAACATAAGCTTTTGGAGTTTATACAGATGAGCCTTGAGTTTTCTCATTCCATTATTATTTCCTAAAATGCGTTTTTATAAATTTTCAACTTTTTCACCTTTTAATTTACTAATACCTCAAATAAAAAGAACAAACCTTTTTTACATGAAATTTTTTTTTATTGAATGTAATTATAGCTAAACACAAAATATTGAGGTATTCAGCAATCCTCAGGCTATCATCCTTTGTTGAATCGACAAGTTGCTGATCTTCCTTACGTTTATCTCTTGTATCCGCTGTCTTATGATTTTTCTGGTACTTATTAAGTGCATTCATCATTTTTTTTTCTTTTAGACACTGTTTGGTTATCTGCAGTGTTTATCATGTTATCAAGTATCAGCACATTATCACAATATTTAAGATGATTCAACTGGCTAGGATTAATTTCTAAGTTTTGAAAAAGATCACTTCTCATATTTGGTGATGAATTTGATGAGCTTGAAATATTTAATGTATCATTATTTGTTTCTACATTAGACAATATACTAGCATTTACTCTGGAATAGATACTATCAGAAGTTTCAATACAACTTTCATATGATCCAAACTTACCTGGAAACTTATTTTTGGTATTTTCATTATTATTTACTTTAATATCTTCAATAGCTTGTGAACGTTCTGCATCAACTGAAGCAATTGCCTTTTGAACACTTTTAAGAGTTAACTTAACTTAGAAAATCTATATCATCATAAGGTGTTACATCATTTAAGGTCGTTGAATCTGGAGATTAAATTTTTTTTTATTGATTCATCCAGATTATCTATAGTTAGAGCTTTAAAATTTTCATCTTCTTCAGAATCTGAATCAATTTCTTGGATGGTAACAGTAAATTGTGGAGCATTGTCATACTCGTATAAGGTAATGTATTCTGTATTACCTATATCTTTTAAACTATGTTCTGTACTATCAGAAACTATTTATTGCACAATTTTATCATCTTCACTATTTGAAAGAGGTTTTGCTTTTAGCAAATCACTGTCTGAACTTAAAACATGTGATTCTTTTTTTTCAGATGTAGAATTTACCACTTCTTCTTTGTTTAAATTACTATTTGATTATTTATTTTAGTCAATTTGGTAAAATATCGAGTAGATACAGGTTTCAATAACGATTCTTGTTTTTCCTCCATTTTTGATTACCTTTCTTCAGTATTAATGCTTTCTACAGCAGTTTTGACATCAGCTTTATTACAATATTGAGTATGACATTCTCTCATGAAAAATTCGCCATTAGTAGATTGGCTATAGGGGTTCTGGCGCACCCCCACCCCTCTGCATTACTGGCAGGCATTCTCCTCCCCTTTATGATACCAGCACACTTCCTCTTCCCCCTGCGATACTGGCACACTTTCCCCGCCCCCTCTGCAATACTGGTGCACTTGCATTTCTAACGCAGCGCGTCTATAAGGTAGGGAAAATCCAGAGATGCAGATATTTTTCTAATTTAAATATTTTAATTGATTTTATATGATTTTAATTTTAAATTAATTTTATATTATTTCTATTTTAAATATATCTTAAAATTTTTGTTTACAAATGTTTATGGAAAAAATTTTTTTAGCGGTAACAAAATTTTTTATATAATTAATAATTTTCAATTATCGTTAATAATTATTAATAATAAACAATATTTAAAAAATTAATTAAATAACTAACTAAAAATGGAAACATATTCGATGAACTACGGATGTACAAGTTTCCAAAATTATGAATTGTAATGACTACGTGGTCGAGTAGTATAAAATTTTATAAATTTTATTTCAAATTGAAAATTCATTTAATTTGAATTAAAAAAGCACTTTAAAATTTTTTTTCAAATTTATATCTTAAGTAAAAATGAATTTTTCGGTTTCGCGCGTATACGCGGGGAACCCCCGATCTTTGAAGTATCGCGCCTTATCATAGTTCATTACTTGGGTGCTAGGCAACGTATGGCTTTCCTCAAGAAAAGTAACGAAGTTTAAAACATTAAGGGAAGCAGCAATCAAGGGTCGAATACCACTTAACTTTAGATAATTTCGAAAGTTGGACAGAAATTAAATTAACAACAAATATTCGAAAAATTTTTATATTTTCGATTGATTTGGAAGTTTGGATTTAATCATCTCTCTTAACATCTCAGTTTCGAGAAACTTTGCCATGTTGATAGCTTGAGCTTATCATGCATACTGTTCGTGAAATACAAACTTAGCTGTATTTATAGTAAAATAACAGGTCATGCAAAACATTCTTGACAAGATAATTTACTAGTTAATAAGATAATTTTAAAATACTAGGATGATTAAGAAAAATCTAGAAAATTATAAGAAAGTTGATGAAAAGTCGATAAAAGTCGATGAAAAAGTTTACAAAAGATGACCCAATGGATATGAACATAATAAACATATACATAAGATACATATAGAAAATGTTAGTTTGAGGAGATTAATCCTCAGAAGTTAGCTATTTTTATATGATTTTTAAGTAATAAATAGAAAGACGAAGTAAATTGATGAATATAATTTATTACATAATAAATATTTTTGATGATCAAAACTATGATTATTTCAAATTCATAAATTTTTTGTACGTAATTCAAATGAAATTTTTTTAATTCTTTAAACAAATAATTTTACAATTTGTATATTGTATTTTATCTTGCTTCACTGTTAACACGATTGTCAACTGATTTAGTAATTTATGCTATCCTAAATATCTAAAGAATATCTTTAATATTATTGAATGGTGATATTAAAAAAGCTTTAATTTTTTAAAACCAAGTTCTTCTCTTTACGTAAGCTGCAATTTTCAACCTATGTATAGAGATATCATTCATTATAGCTAAGTATAATTAGGCAGAGTCTGTCAGAAGCAAAACTTAACTATAAAGTTTTACAAGTCGTGCTTCTCTGACTCCTAACAGAAACTTTGCAGTACGACTAAAGCTTTTTCTGAATTACTTACTTTTCTCTCTATCATCTTTTTACTGTAGTGTCGATAAAAACTAGATGAAAGTAGATGAATGTCGATGAAAGTCGATGAAAGTCGATGGAAGTCGATGAGAGTTTATGAGAGTCGATGTAAGTCGATGAAAGTTGATGAAAGTCGATCAAAATCGTTGTCGATGCGAGTCGATGCGAGTTGATGAGAGTCGATGAAAAGTCAATGAAAAGTCGATGAAAAGTCGATGAAAACTCGATGAAAGTCGATGAAAGTCGATGAAAGTCGATGAAATTCGATGAGAGTCGATCAAATTCGATAAAGATTCGATTAAATTCGATGAAAATTCGATTAAGTTCGATAAATTTTATCGATTAAGACAGTAGACTTAGTTAATGAAATCGGATGATACTACATAGTTTATGAGTTGTACTCCATATGTATACTGAATTAATCATTAATACATATAATAATACATATGAATTAGGTTCGCCCATATATACATATACATTGTAGGTTGGCAGAAATAAAAGTATATTACACGTAAAATGTAAAATAATTAAAATATAGTTTATTTGTAAATTGCTAGGTTACAATATTGATGGAGAATATCGCACACGCGCGATTAGAGCCAGAATGAACCCCAAGCGCAATCTCGCCCCGGATTTACACTTGTGCTCTGAGCGGACTGTAACTAATCAAAAGTCTTACACATTAGAATATTCGTTTACAGGGCCTAGCTTACACTGGTTATTAGTTTTTGATTTAAACCAGCCAATCATATCGCTTAAAACTCAAGCAAGTGTGAATCGTTGCACTGCTTGGATTCGCGGAATTCCATACCTAACTAAAGTACGTTTTTCTGATTTCTTTGAATTTAGTCAACGGTCACTAATTTCTTGTAATCGTATTATTACATTTTGTATGTAGAGAATTCGTTAATAAATAATAAATATTATATTATTTTCTACAACTCGACCAACCTAGCATAAGGTCGTCCCGACCGCTACATAAATTTGAATTAAAGATACATGGATTAATACAAATATGTGTTAAAATAAACAAAATTAAAATAATCAGCATGTTAAATTTATTTAATATTAGGTTTCATTTGATCAAGAGAACAAACTCCACTGTACGGTATTTGTGTTATCTGGAATCCTTCAATGTCTCCTATAACGTAACGATCATTTCTTAGTACTTTTTTAATCTCGTAAGGACCTTTAAATTTTGGTAAAAGTTTTTTATTAACACCAACGGATGTGTCTACATTTTTTATCATTACGTGATCACCTACGTTATAAACATGTGCATTTTTTCTTTTTGAATTATAATATTTCTCATTCGCTACTTGATTTTTCACAATATTTTCACTCGCCTTTTCCCTTATAATATTAAAATCTCTTTCATTTTCTAAGTTTTCATTTAATATTAACCTGATATTATCTTTTATTTCCCCGATTAGATCTACGCCAAATAGAAGTTTACTTGGAGTTTCTTTAGTCGAACAGTTGACTGTGTTATTAATCGCTAATTCTACTTTGTCAAGTACGCAGTCCCATTTTTTTGTATCTTCCGATAACTTAGCAATCATGGGTATGATATCGCGATTAAAACGCTCTACTTGTCCGTTCGCTCTAGGCGTTCCAACTGCTATTAAAACATGTTCAATACTTTCCGCTTCTAAAAATTCTTTAAATTCAGCAGACGTAAATGCAGAGCCTCTATCAGTTATCATTCGTTTAGGCTTATTATAGTTGCGAAAATAATTTTTGAAATGATTAATAGTTTCTGTACTCGTAGTTGACTTACATGGGAATAATTTTACAAATTTAGTGAACGCGTCAACTATTACAAGCAAATGTTTATATCCTTTTCCCGTTTTTTCTAGAGGACCTACATGATCAACGTGAAACGTGGCAAAAGGTACATTTTCTTTCGTAATATTATGTAAATATCCCTCTTGCTTTCCTGTTAGTGGCGCAAATTCAATACATTTTAGATAATTTTGAATATAATACTTTACTTTCTCGCGCATCGATGGGAACCAATATACTTTTGACATATTATTTACAATTTTGTCTATCCCTACGTGTCCAAGATCGTCGTGACAAGAACGAATCACATTTATTTCCATAGCACGAGGAACGTAAAATAATAATTTTTTCATTTTATCCTTACGATATACAAGCTTATCGCAAAATTCAAATAATGGCATTTCATCTTTTTCTAATTTTTTACGTATGTTTATAATGTCCTCATCGTGATTTTGACAAATTGAAAGAGTTTGCTCAAAAGTATTACCTTCTACAACAAGTATACCATGACAACGACTAAGAGCATCTACGTGACTCATTCTTTTTCCAGGACGATGTTGTACTTCAAAATCATAATTTTGTAAAAGTAAAGCCCATCTAGATATACGCGGATTTATATTCTTCTTATTAAGCGTCATACGAAAACTATCGCAGTCCGTTATTACTTTAAATTTTATACCCGAAAGGTAAACATTGTAACGTTATATCGCGTATACAACAGCAAGAGTTTCTAACTCGAAACTATGATAGCGAGATTCTGCTGGCGTCGTGCGTTGGCTAAAATATGAAATCGGTCTAGAAAGCCCGTCTGTTTGCTTCTGTAATAAAATTGCTCCGAAACCTGACGCGCTTGCATCGCAGTGCAATTCAGTTTCAGCTAACGGCGAATAAATTGCCAAAATTGGACGTTTTGCTAAATAATTTTTTAATCTTTTAAATGATTCTTGTTCTTTTTCAGCAAATTTAAAAATCGCATTCTTTTTTACTAAATCGTAAAGCGGCTTGGCTATAAGCAAAAATTGAGGTATGAACCTACGAAAATAACTCGCTGAAGATACAAAGCGCAATACTTCTTTTGCATTACGTGGCACTGGATAATTAAGAACGGATGTTATATTTTCTTTTGTTGGATTTATACCGTCCGCTGTCATATGATATCCAAGATAATCAATTTCCGTATGTAAAAATTTACATTTATCTAGCCGAAATTCAAGTTTGGCTGTAGCCGCGAGTCCAAAAACATTTTTTAATATATGTGTGGGTAAGAATGAGAGTGGCATAAGTCACATTTAAAAAAAAAATTAGTTAGTGGTATATTTCATTTCTTTAACATTAAAACAACTTATTTTTCAAAATAGAGTGGCTTTTTTGTTTATTTTTCTTTAATATTATAAGCACTGTAAAAATGGCACTCAATAGAAATGTATATTAATTTAAAACTTTAATATCGAAAATCTCGAAATTAGAAGTATGTGACTTATGCTTCTCTTATTCTAACCCACACATATGTAAATGTTCGTCAATATTTTCCGTTGCGATAAGAATATCATCTACAAAAATTAATATTTTCTTTTCTCTTATTAACGATTCAAATACTCTGCCGTCCAAAGTATAAAAATGGTTAACTACATTGGAATCCCATTGGAGTTAAGGTTTTCTTACTTTGGACGGCAGTACTAAATGAATATAACGTATAAGAACTCGTGTTCCGTTTTTTAAGCCATACGGACAACGTAAATATTCATACTGACCTATAAGAGTTATGAAAGAAGTATATTTTATGCTATACTCCGCTATTTTTACGTGGTGAAACCCGTTTTTTAAATCCAATGTCGAAAAATATTTTTTTATTTTTTAACTGATCCAAGTTATCATCTATTAAAGGACTTGGAAAATTATCTCCTACTGTAATTTTATTTATTTCACGGTAATTAATACATAACCTAATTTCACCCGATTTTTTACGTGTCATAACAATAGGACTAGCATATGATGATGAACTAGGACGAATAATTTTTCTTTCTAAAAGATCATCTAAAATGCTGCGTAAACTTTCTTTATCTTGAAAAGATAACCTGCGAGGTCGAAAGCTAATTGGTTGCTTATGAGTAAGCGAAATGTTCATTTTAAAATCAAAGTCGCACGTTTTTGTTTCTTTCGCTTCAACGTAATTTGTAACAAATAAATTTTTCAACTTTTGCGCAATTTCAAAATTTGTTTCGGGATTTATTATGAGATTTTCTTGAATATTTTCCGACTTTTCAATACAATCGATTTGCATAATAGCATTAACTTCGTTTTCAAATAAAAGTGTTGACTTGTTATTTTTATTATTTTTTTCATTTATTAAACGACCATTGAAAAAAATTTTAATTAACGGATGTTCAAGGAAATCTCTACCTAATATCGCGGTGAAAACCATCGTATTATCCGGTACAATGCGAAAAATCATTTTATGTACGATTCCTTTGATTCCAAACTCGTGTTCAAACACGCCGAGAATTTGTAATCGCGAGCCGTTTTTTTTTCATGAAAAACATCGTTATTCTCTTTACAAAATGTTTTATACTCGCACGGAACAATACTATCTTTAATAAAACTAATCGGTGAACCCGAGTCTAAACATGCATCAATCAAATATTTACAAATTTGCGCATTACAATCACGCGTTGAGAATTTTACTTGTACCATATACGGAGCGCTGATCGTTACGGGCTGAAGCACGTTGATAGATGTCGTTGCGTTGCTTGGAGTAACTGTATTACCTCTCGTGTGCTGCGCTGTCTTTTCTACTCGTTGACCTTGTGCGCTTGTAGAAATTGATCGCTTAGGACAATCTTTTGCTTGATGCCCAGAAGAGTTGCACTCAAAACATGTACCATAAGGTCGTTTCGGTTTAGAACAATTTATTGACAAATGTCCTGTTTCTAAGTGTTACGAGTACCGTATAGTAGCGAATATAGAAAAAATGCAAGTATGCAGTTTATAGAATATGAAGCGACCAAAGAAATGAAAATGCATCGGTGGGAATGGCTCAACGTTTAAGCGCTTGTCTATCGTGCAAGAGTCCCGGGGTTCGATCCACGTCGCGGACGCTTTCTCGCCTTTTTTATAATTTAATATTATATTAGTCGCTTAATAATAAAATAAAAGTCGTAACAAAACTGGTGGCAGCGGTGGGATCTTACCCAATCGCCTAGAGGACTGTGTGTTTCCAGTTGCCGCCTACCTTACCTACTCCCAAATAATTTATATAAATGGATAAATAATAATGAAGTAAATAAATAAATAAAATACGTGCTATGTCCCGTAAAGTCAGAAGTTCCACGAAAGGATCCGAATAGCGTGGTCGATAAATGAAGAAGATTTCTACAATAACTATGGGAGTTAATATATAAAACGTCGGGGACGACGTTACCACGGCCTCAGACGTGTTACGAGTGCCGTATAGTAGCGAATATAGAAAAAATGCAAGTATGCAGTTCATAGAATATGAAGCGACCAAAGAAATGAAAATGCATCGGTGGGAATGGCTCAACGTTTGAGCGCTTGTCTGTCGTGCAAGAGTCCCGGGGTTCGATCCACGTCGCGGACGCTTTCTCGCCTTTTTTATAATTTAATATTATATTAGTCGCTTAATAATAAAATAAAATTCGTAACACTAAGAAATTGTAGCACTTTATAACTTTTTCACTTTGTGATTTATTTTCTTTAACATTCGAAACAAACTTTGATTTTTTATCTTCACGGTCACTTAGTTTTTTAGAGTCTAAACTAATATTTTTAAAAGCTTCTAACAAATTATTCTTTTGTTGAAATCGCATCATACGTGCTTGGTCTTGAAGACGTTCGTCATTTATTCCGTCAATCAAATAGTCGATGATTTCTTCTTTAACTATGGGAACTCGATTGGCAATAATTAGTTTATCGTGATAATATTCTGCAAATGGTTCTTTGCGCTGCCACGTTCGTGCTTCAAATTTTTTCCGTAATTCCAATTGTTTCGGTCGATCATCAAACAAAGTTGCCATTCGTTCCAATAAGTCATAACAGCTTAACGTCAGATGTTCTGGCTTAGAATAAAACATTAAGTTCTCCATTAGGTGGACGTACTCCTTAGGCAGTAGTGTGATTTGAAGTTCTACTATTTTCTTGCTAAGTCTTCTCTTGAATGACATATTAGTGCAATCAGTTGTCTTGGTGAAAGTTTATAAAAAGTCGATAAAGTTATTAAACAAAGTCGATAAAAATCGATAAAAAAGTCGATGAAATAGTGACTGAGAGTCGATGGAAGTCGATAATAATTCAATCAAGTTCGATAATAATTCGATCAAGTTCGATAAAAATTTGATCAAATTCAATATACAACTATACCTTCACATAACTCTCCGCTGATGGATAGATTTTTGACATGTCGTCGACTGCTGACGACTTTTTCGACTAAAGTTATCAATTAAATTTATAGATATTATAATAGAATTACATGATTTTTCAGACCCTTATTCAAATGCTGGATAAATGTGACCTTGATAATGCATAATATTAAGATATTGTAGTAAGGGGTTCACAAGTGACAATTCTTGGTTGTTCCTCACAGGTAGAGTGCGTTGGTTAGGGCTCCCATCACTTCCTAAAAACAAAAAATCTTTTGTTTGAAGTACTTATGATATAAATACCCTTACTTTTAACTTAATATCTCTTCTACAGATTATGCATTGTTTAACATTACTGACACATTAATAACAACAGCATCAATGTCCACACAGTAAAAACGCTATCTCTATTCCTTTATCATAGCAAACTTTACATTTACTATGTAAAGAATCATCTGCTAGAATATCAGTGGACATATTTCGGAGAAAGTAGTAGCGACTATCTAATTTTTTATGCTCTGATAATGGATACTCGCGAAAATTCCCATCTACAAATCTCTGTAGAGCATTCAAAATAACGAACTTTATCAATTTCATTTGTAAAGTAGAATCCTGCAGCAGGCAAGTCTTTGGGTTTTGGAAAACTCAAAGGCCAGTTTTTAAAACTATCTAAACGACTTTGTTTCGTACGGTATATATGGATTTTATGAAATAACTCTCAAATTAGAGTACTCATTGTGCTGCTGTTTTATCTATCCATTTATTGTGGGAACTATCAAAACCAAACCATTTTACATAGACTTGATTACCACCTTTCTTCAAGACTTTTTCGATAAGGTATACATCTGTATACATTACTTTCTGGAGTTCCTGCTTGTAAAAGCCACAAGTGGTAGGTTAATCACGATAATCTTTGAGATGATAAGTCACTGGTTTTGTCACTGCCTCTTTGATTATTGTGAATATCTCCGTGGACGAATTGGGTGTATATCCCTTTTCAGATAACTTCTTCACGTTACTCACTCTAACTTTATCACCAACTTTAAATTTTGACTTTTTATTTAGAACAATTTGTTTATTAAAACGTTAGAGAACTTCTACTTTGTTCAGATGACGCTGGACCTCGCTATCCTTTTCTAATAAAAAAATGTAGGTTTTTGGAAAAACTAGTGATTATTGATAGGAATTAAGAGTGGTCCGCAACTTGTATCGTAAAAAGCTATATTTTCTCCGATAAGAGCAAATTAATTTTGTTGCTTTTTTTTCAAGCAAAGTTTGACATACTTAAACATCATATTCTCTAGCCCGAATTGAATATGTCAAACTTTTCTTGAAAACAAAGCAACAAAATTAATTTGCTCTCATCACACAAAATATTGTTTTTTACTATACAAGTTGCGGACAACCCTTGATTTCTATTAATAATCACTAGTTTCACCAAAAATCTACATTTTTTATTTAGAAAAGGATAAAGCGATCCAGCGTCCTTCTTCGTTAGGCTTTATACCAATAGTTTGATGTTTTCTATCGTTGTAAACTGCTATTAGCTTGGGTAAGATATTAAACAATTCATAGTTCCCAGGTAAGCTAAACTCTACCCACATATTATTTTTCAGTGTACGATTAAAACGTTCACAAATGAATACTTAAAGATTGCTATACGTGAGGTATAGATTAATCTTGTATTTTTCCATGAGACTTTGAAAATTCGTATTATAGAACTCTTTACCTCTACCTGTTTGTGAATTCTCTGGTACTCGTCCTTTGTGCAGAACAGATTTCATAGCATCGTTCACATCTTGTCCAGTTTTTCGTTTAACAGGAACAGCCCACGCGTACTTTGAAAAGACATCTATTACAGTAAGCATAAATTCAAAACCTTTATTCTCTTTAGAATACGGTTGCTTTTCTACTAGATCTGCTTGCCATGTCTCATCCAAACCTCGCACGTCAAACTTTCGACGTGGATAATTACAACGTGCTGGCTTGTGAAGCTCTTCTACTACTCTTTGACGTTGTTCCATCGATGATTATCGATTGACTGTTTTGCACTAACAGTGATAATGCCTCTTTTATAGTCTCGATTTCCGTCTGGCTTTGTACAAATTTCTTATCGAGTTCATATCTATGCATCTCTACGATTTTATCTAGATTAATAATATCACTTCTCAAATTAGATATTGAATCTAATAATCTTTGAACTTCCAAACGTACGAAACGTTGTAAAGTGTCTGAATTCACGGCTTTATTGAGTTGATTAAGTACGAGATTATGAAGATTACGAAGAGATGCGAAATTACGAAGTCTCTTATTCTCCAAGTCATACTGACCATCAAATGTGATTTTATATGAAACACTTGGAGGACCACAACCACCCTCGCTTCGTTTAAAATTACGTCTAAATACGTCGACAACCATTTAGATAATGTTCAAGTATTCACTTGTGTCTCAGTATATATAGCCAGCTTTTCGTAGTTCTTTTCTCCTGATGAGAATTATTTTCTTGGTTTAGTTGCTTTCATGACCTTCAATTCAATAACTAATATTGATGAGGGTAACAATCTATTCCATGTTGGTAAAGAAGAAATTACTTTACCGATGGGTAGTTACGAGATCATGGACACAGAGAATTATCTTAGCGAGACATTGACACACAAAAATATAACAATCGAAATAAATTGCAATCGACCGATTGATTTTCGACCAAAAAATTCTATAGGACCTTTATTGGGGTTTGCTAAACGTCTTCTCGAAGCAGACGTCACTCAAAGTTCAGATTTACCGGTAGCCATCTTGAAGGTCAACGCTCTACGAATAGAGTGTGACATCCCCTGCGGTAGATATATAAGCGATCAACGAGTGCACACGATACACTTGTTCTTCCCAGCAATACCGCTGGGATATAAGATCATCGAAGTTGTTTCACCAATCATTTACCTTCCTAACGTCGTCAAGAGCATGGATCACATTCAAGTGCGCATAGTCGATTAAGACGGACAACTTGTTAATTTTCGAGGAGAAATTATTAGTATCAGATTACATCTCAAACAAGCGTAATGGGCATTGTATTTAATTCCAAAGTTTTAAAAGGCTATAAAAGCAGATCAAGATGGAGACCGACCATTAGTCGGCCAAGAGCAGACAAGGCGTTAACACGGCAAAATATACAGTTTCTAAAGAGTCTCGGCCTTCGCGTCGTCCCTGATGAAAAATAACTTGTTTATTCTTTTGTGGTTTACAGAAAAATAAAAGAAATACTAAGCATAAAGTCAGCTGTAAAGTATGACAAATTAATTGAACATTACGAGATACACGCTCATTAACCATACTCAGCATCAAACTTCAACAACAGTGATGAGATTCGCATTGTCATGTAACATCAAGATTTGTGTCTTCTACCATCACGCAGTTCGCTACATATTTGTGGTAAACTAATGAAAGCCGATGGAACTACTGTAACTAATACTAAATGAGTCAAAAACGCCATCTGTCATATGTTTGAGGAAATACGCTACGAGATCAACGCAGTAGAAATCAATAAGTGTAAGGATGTAGGTTTAACTACTCTAATGGGAAGTTGGGTCTCGCTCAATCCCAGTCAAAACTTGATTATCGAGAACGCAGGATAGCTCAGTGTCAAAAAAACACAGCAGTTGACTAACAATGCAGATTACTCTGACGTATCAATTCCTTTAGCTATGATTCTCGGCTTCGCTAAAGATTATCGTAAAATTGTAATCAACGTGAAACACGAGCTTGTTCTAACGAGATCGAGAAATGATTTGAACACTGTCGTACAAACAGCATCAAACCCTGCTCGAACAAACGTGTTTGAGGATTTCAAGATTAAATTGAATAGAATAGAGTAGCTCATGACTTACGTAGTAGTATCAAGTACGTACAAGATTTAACTACTAAATCATGTTGAAAAAGATAAACCGATCTATATGAATTTTCGTAGTTGGGATTTGTGTGAGTATCCACTACTCTTTCCACAACATCTATGCATGTTTGGACCGTTTAAGCTGCTAATCAGCTGGAAGAGCCACGATTCATTATTTTAGGTTTTCAAACGAATCGAAAAAGTCAGAGAGCTATTACCGTGAGTCGCTTCAATCATTGCAATATCAGCAATATTCGGCTGTTTCTCCATTCTCAATACTATATGTATGGAAATTTGAATTTAGATATCCCTCTTAACCGATACGCAATGTTATACGGTATATACGCCAACTTTAGAAGTGCTTACCATTTTAAAGATATCGAGCCTATGCTAAAAAAGCAACATTACATCGAGTACTTACCTTTAATCGTAATAGATTGTTCCAAACAAAACGAATCGTTAAAGAGTGCTCCTGTGGACATTTTACTAGAATTCAAATCGAGAGGTAATTTTCCAGCCGGAACTTCTGCTTATTGCTTAATCTTACACGTAACGTACGAAAACTTGTATGAGTGGTGGGAGAATCATTATAGAAGGCTGACTCATCAGTAAGAGTCTTTCATTCACGATGGAGTACCTGGTAGATATACAAGGCTTCAAACAGCCGGGCAATGACTACATTCTCAAAGAATTGGCTATAGTTCCTATCAAAGATGATTTCGACCCTGTTGCACTCTTATTCGAGAAGCCTTATTCTTGGCGTCGACTATCGGATAAGTATAAGAGAGAAAATATATGGTAAGAAGAGCATGACCATGGACTATCATGGGATTCAGGAAAGATTTCATACACAGATGTTATAAAACGCTGCCAAGTGCTTTGGCGGAATGTTTTCTCATAGAGCTTTTTGAGTTTCATTAATTTTATTATATTTATTCAAATGTGATTTTAATATAAAAAAATTGTCTAAGATAATTATCTACTCATATTGTACTTTATAAATTTCAAACATATATGCTAGCTAATTGCCTTTTCAACATTTATAATGTATTTTAAAGCATCAAGTAATACAAAAAACTGCAATAAATTTGTTCTATTGAGAAAATGATATAATGTAGTAATAAAAAGAACGATGACAATGAAATTTCTAATCGTAACCTCGCTAAGAAAGAAAATAAATGAAAAATAAAAATTTTTATGAAAATTTTCAAAATGCTCTTGAATTAAAACTGCATTGAAAAAATTAGTTTTCCAAAGCTTGTTTACTTCAGACAGTAGCACATAACTTTCATACAAATTTTGGAGCAAATCTATTAAATGGTTTTCGTAAAATAGAAAAAAAACGCTGCCAAGTGCTTTGGCGGAATGCTTTCTCATAGAGCTCTTTGAGTTTCATTAATTTTTTGTTATTTATTTAAATGTGATTTTGATATTAGAAAATTGTCTAACATTAATATTTACTCATATTGTACTTTATAAATTTCGAATATATATGCTAGCTGTTTGCTTTTTTAACATTTATAATTTATTTTAAATCATCAAGTAATACAAACAAATTGGTTCTATTGAAAAAATAATATAATGTAGTAATAAAAAAAATTATGACAACAAAATTTCTAATCTTTATGAAATGCAATCATATTTATATATAAATACAGTTCATGTTTATGACTCTATAAAAAAAATTACTCTATGAATACCAATTTTCAATAGCTTCCCGTCTACTTATACAAAAACATAGATAGTATGCGAAATTTGAAGCAAATCCATCAAGTAATTTTCGAGATCTAAATAGCTGATAAAATGACATTTTCTTTTTAAAATTTCTTTTTCAAAATTTTAAAAATGTTCTAAAATTAAAACTACACTATCAGAATCAATTTTTGAAAATTTCCCTTCTTTCGGCAGTTGTAAATGATTTCCCTGTAAATTTTAGAACAAATCTATCGAGTACTTCACGTAGAATAAAAAAAATAAGAAATAAAAAATCGAAATTTTTTTTTTAATCTTTAAAATTTTCTAAAATTGTAACCACTCTAAGAAAATTAGTTTTTAAAAGCTTATTTTTTTCAGACAATATCGAATTGATTGTACAAAAATTTAGGAGAAAATTTATAGTATGGTTTAGACAAAATAGAAGATAAAAGGAAAATAAAAATTTTTTTTTAATTTTCAAAATGCTGTAAAATTAAAATCGCTCTGAGAAAATATGTTTTTCAAAGCTTGTTTTTTTCAGGCAGTAGCGAATAACTTGCATACAAATTTTGGAGCAAATCTATCGAACGGTTTTCGTAAAATAAAGAAAAATTAAAAATAAAAATTCTTAAAAAAATTTTAAAAATGCTCTAAAATTAAAAGTGCGTCAAGAAAATTAGTTTTTAAAAGTTATTCTACTTTTGGCAGTCAAAATTAAGTTCCATACAAATTTTCAAACAAATTCTTTGAGTGGTTTACGTAAAATACAAAAAAAAAAATGAAAAATCGAAAGTTTTTTAAAATTCTTAAAATGACTTTAAAAAAAACTACGCTAAGAAAACCAATTCTCAATAGCTCCCGCACCACTTGATCGAAAAATTGAATTGTATGGAAAATTTGAAGTAATTCCATCGAGTAGTTTTTAAGATTTTATTAGCCTAATAAATAGGAACATTTTTTTTTTTAATTTCAAAATGCTCTAAAATTAAAACTAAGCTAAGAAAATCAGTTTTTTTTAAATTTATTCTATTTGGGCATTCACAAATAATTTCCGTGCAAATTTTGAAGCAAATTTATCGAATAGTAAACAAAAAAAATACAAAAAATGAGGAATCGAAATTTTTTTTTTTTCAAACAACTCTAAAATGAAAACTACGCTAGAAGAACCAATCATCAATAGCTTTCCAGCAAGTTAGTCAAAAAACTAAATTCCATGCAAAATTAGAAGCAAATCCATCGAGTAGTTCTCGAGATACAATTAACTAACTGAAATCATACATCCACACACACACACACGCACACACACACACACACACACACGCACACGCACACGCACACGCACACGCACACAATTCATAAACTTGATTTTTAACAGATGTAATAAAATTACTCAGAGAGGCATTACACGACGCTAGTAAAATCTTGGTAATGGGCTCCATCAAGAAAGCATGGTTAGAATGCTTCAAGTTCAAAGTTCATGATGTAGCAGAAATGGGTTTTTCATCGTTAGACAAGATCAGACTTGTCACGGTTTGCCCACATCATAATGGAGCATACGGAGTGGGCCCTTCACAACGTAAGACTCGTTAAAAAATTCCTCACTGAGAGTATTTCTGAGAAAATAGAGTGTGACTAACTATAAATAACAGATGCTTTTCGATTTTGGATTCATTCCAAAATGGGAAAAGCTTTAACAAGCGTAGGAGGATATAACTCCTCAGATTCCTCTGATCGGAATTGTTTGAAGTACAATCCACTTCTTTCTGATGGAAGAGCGAATAATGTAAACTAAAAAGAATATTTAGATAAAAAATATTCTAGTATTACACAATCCTCATCAAAAACAAAATCATCGAATATTGAATATTAAAAATTATAATATTAAAGATTCAAAATAGTAGATATAGACATCGTCGATGTCGTTGCTCTATAATTTATTAAAAATAAATAATAATTAAAATATTCAAATAAAAAAATATCCGCATTACGGGATATTCCCTACCTTATCCTTATGCTGCACCAGTATTGCAAAGGAGGCGGGGTAAGTACGCCAGTAATGCAGAGGGGACAGGTCAAGTGCACTAGTAATGCAGAGAAGAGGGGGGTGCGCCAGAAATCCAGAGACGAGGGGGTGCGCCACAACTTCCATATCCTATCCACTGCCATTATTTGTTATAATTTCTTTTGATTTGTTTTCTTCTTTTTTAATACTTATTTTTTCAATTTGACTGTATGGTTTTGATTCTTTTGGTACATACTAAGGATATGCAGTTTTTAATTTTTTGTCAAAAATATTAATAGATAATAAACATTGTCTTTCTAATTTAAATTTATTTTCTTAATAGAATTATAAAACATAAATTATCAATTTCTTACCATGAATTATCGCACAGGAACTAAACCGATTTAAGATTTCTACTTTCAGCTTGATTTACAATCTATATACAATCAGAAACCAAGTCTCTAAAACATTTTTGATTTTCAGGATCATGCATCACTATCTTCTTTAGGACCATAATAAAAATAAAATGTTTTACGAGGTCCAGCATGAATTCAAGTTTAAAGTCATTTTCATTTTCAAAAGTAAAACTAAATAAATCCTCTAGCATGCTATTCTTTTCTCTATAAGACATATATTCACTAAATCCTTCAGGTCTAGCACAAATATCAGCAAAATACAGCAATTTCTCTTTATGAAAATCAAATGAGTAAACATGAAATCACAAGCTTTATCAATTATAGCCATTTTCACTGCAGTTCTATTTAGAAAAATTGCTCCACGAACTGTTTTAAACGCATTTCATTTTCTTATTATAAATTTTAATATTTTCTAAAAAACAGAAACTGAATTTTTTGCATAATAATTTTAACTCTATATTAACATAGAAACAATAACCTCTTTGCGAGTTAAAAGCAGCTGACTTTGCAAATCAGGTGGCACTCACAGATGATATATAAATATACTTGTATAAACATATCAATGTGCACGTACCATTAAAATATACGGTTTTTATATAAGCATCTATATTCGTTGATACTGCGCATTTCCGGTTACGCAGTTCATGCTGGCTGAAAACCATGAAGAAGAAAAAAATTAACGAGAATACGACACTTCGAAATTTCAAACTGCATTTTCTCGTGATTGAGTGAATAGACTGTAATCAAATTTATTTAAAATTAAAGAAAAAATCTTTAAATATTATCGAATGTATTTATGTATATATGTCAATGCATTTTGATAGGATTCGATTTTAAAATTTTCGAAACTCTATTTTAAAGTACAAGACGAGCGTCTTGAAAGGTCTTTTGATAATATTAAGTCTGTTAGTAGTCGATGAATTTAAATAGTTCTCATCCTCCATGAAGGTTGAATAATTTCTCTGTTAATTTACGGTCTTATTAACATGTTTCTTATTCGAATTGCTATTTGCTCAATTATTTTATTATTATTATTATGAAGACTCGTTCTAAAATGTTGTTAGTTGTACAAGTATACTCGCATATATAGAGTGAGAAAAAGTATGGAAACCCCCGGAAATTTTGCGACTTTTATAGTAAAACAAAACAAACAAAAGGCATACCCTAAGTAATTTTAAACAAGGAATCCGATGGTGACCTTGGATTTGACCTCGAACCGCATTTCCAAGGTTATTTCAAGGTCAACATCATTTTTTTAAATAAGAATCCCCACTTTTTATACCGTAATCGAAAAGAGCGGAAAATTTTACGTCTGGATATATGTTTAGGCATAAGGTTAACGTAACCTCTAGAGGTCAAATGGAGGTTCAAGTATGACTTCGTAAAAATCTCTCCAGTTTAGTGGTAAAACAAAACAAACAAAAGGCATACTCTAGATAACTTTGAACAAAGAATCCGATGGTGACCTTGGATTTGACCTTGAACCTCATTTCCAAGGTTATTTCAAGGTCGACCTCGTTTTTTAAAATGAGAACCCCTACTATTTATACCGTAGTCGCAAAGAGCGGAAAATTTTACGTTTGTTTATGTATTTGAATATAAGGTTAACGTAACATCTAGAGGCCAAATATAGGTCAAATAGACTTCTCAAAAATCTTTCTACACGGAAAGAAATATTGGAGACTTGTAGTCTTATGAAATCGAAGCCTACTTTAGTACATCGATTTAGAACAAACATAAGCAGTAGCTCAGACGTTAAAAGTCATATCAACCGCTTTAATTAGTACAACGAAACGTACGACACGAATGAACTCATTATTATATTTTGGGAGTCTTATCTTGTGTTGTTTAAAATTCTCATCAACTGCAGCAGCTAATAAGGCTCATACGAAGGACTGTGTATTAGCAGGCGCATACCCCTCTCCGGTCCCGTAGTGTGATGAACTGACTTAGTCTTACTCACCGGCCACTTTCTGTCCCATGCATTGTTTTTAATTCGTTTTGTATTGGACGTGTTTGCTACGGCTGCTACGTAGACGTACGAGAGTCCCGTCATTGATTTCTTTATAAGTTGGTGCGCAAGAATTCATTTAATTATATTATTCAGCTATTAAATTCAATTATTTATTGTAAACTAAACTTAAGCATTCTGTTACTACTCTAAAATAACTTAAAACATAAGTAAATAGAATTATAAAATCTTATGTATAACAAAAAATCCAAAGAATATTTGTGTATTCAGGAATATAAATTAGATTCTTAAATTTAATTCTCATGTTTTATTGTACAAAGTATTTTTTTTCAAACATAGTAATTATTTCAAAATTCAACTATTAAAAGTATTCGAATTAATTGTTTAATCATCAAGTATTTTTTCTTTTATTAATTTTTTTTTAATTGAACATAAAAGAAACTTGTTAAAATACATAAATATATAAACATTTTTATTCAGAATATTTTTAATATTTGAAATTCATCTTTTAAAAAAACTATTTATAGGAACCATTACAATACTATAACCAATCGTGAAGTATATACTGTCGATTTTACAATCCGAAAAATAAGGTTTAAATTTAAGTTCTTAAATTAAATAAAAAAAACTTTAAAAAAAAATATATTTTAGGCGATTGGGTATCAAATAGTATTGTATTTTTAAAATTATTCTGAATATTATACCTTATTTGAATATTAATTTTAATTTCAACTCTTACAAATATTGAAATAAATTGAATAATTGTCAAGTGTATACTTTTAATTTGATTTATCTGCAATTTAGGTTCATGACACCGATATATATTGTCCCATACATATTTAGTCTAAATCTCGATCATCCCAAGATTATGAGCTATTTTGTTAAATTACTCTTCAATTAGAGCTTCTAAGTTCATTCTGCAACATTCTGGTAAAAGTTGAGATTAAATCTTTTTGATTAAAAAAATAGTGTTTAAAAAGCTGAATCTGTTCAAAAGTTATAGCAAAATGAAAAACATGTAAAAAACCAGCTCAATAATTCAATGAAAATTATAAATTCAATTTCCTGCTAATTTTTATAACAATTTTTATAACAATTTTTATTTCGCTATAGCTTTAAAATGGGTTGAGCTTTTTAAACACATTTTTTTTTAATCAAAAGGATTAATCTCAACTTTTACTAGCTCATAATCTTGAGATGATCGAGCGTTAGTCTGAATGTTCGCTGACTTTTACATAATTTCACGTATATTTTTAAAACATCTGCAAGTTACAAGATCCAAACCAGGGTTACTTTTCTTTTTATTATAATTTTAATTTTAAATAAATTTTAAAAATGAAAAAAAAAACAATTTTTCTGCTTTTGATGTTTTTGATTTTTATTTTACGTGAATTAATCGATGAATTTATTTTGAAATTTAGATAGAAATTATTTGCAACTACCAAAAGAAAGAAAACTTTTGAAAACTGATTCTCTTAGCATATTTTTTTTTATTTTAGAACATTAAAAAAATTTTAAAGATATTGAAAAAATTTTGATTTTTATAAATAAACTAGAATAATTTAAACATTATATTAAAAAAAAAAAAAAAAAAATTCAAGAAAATGAATGAGATACATAAAAGACATTGGAAAATATTGCTGATAAATCAATTTTCACGTTCAAATCATATTTTAAAAAAAATACAATCAAATCAATCAATCTCAATAAGCTCTCTGAAAAACCATTGCGTCAAAGCACTTGGCAGCGTTTTTTTTGTTATGGAATCGATTAAATACTTACTTTTAACAACACAATATTAAATGTATTAAATGTAGTGAAGATTTGTATCTCAAATAGTCTCATAATAAGTCAAAGGAATTAATCCATAACATTCCATAACAGTTGGGAGTTATGGAATATCTTGATTTCATCTGTCCTCGTCTAAGCGATATCATAGATTAAGAAAAGCTTTTGTTAATTTAATCTAATTTATTTCACAATGTAATTATCAGATAAGAAATCTTCCGCTAAAACTTTTGTTATTATTTTAAATGAACATAAAATTTAGATTTGAAATATTAGAAAATCTATCTTTCAAAGAATGTTAGAAAATTATAACTAATTAAATTATTTCTAAAGAAATAGAAAATTTTAATGTTTTAAATAAATCTTTCTTATATTTATAGAGCAATATCAAAAATAATTCATTGCAAAAAAGAAATGGTTGATTAGATTATAAATTATATAATATATATATATCTCCCTATATTATATAGTTATATAAAAAAAAACCTCCTCATCTACCCCTCATTTTTCCTCTTCCTCTTTTGTATGCTTAAAACATCACAATCCACCCCTTAAAATAACGTAAAAATCTGTCTAGAAATGATCTTTTTTGAGAAAAAAAAGACACTCCTCTACTACCCAAGGCACCCCTTTACTATCCAAGTCACCCCTCTTGCTACCCCTCGTACGTCACTCACCCCCCTCCTCAGATAATTTAGCTAAATTTACCTTATTTTATCAATGTATTTGTTACTCATTCTCTATACCACTACTATCACTCTTTCCACTACTACCCCATCACTCCTACCCCTCATTTTTTTTTCTCCTTCAAAAAAATCAAAAGTCACCCCTCAAAATAACGTAAAAATGTCTCTTGAAATGTCTTTTTAAAAAAAAAAAAAAAGATTTCTCCCTCTACCCCAGTCACTTCTCTCCTACCCAAGTCTACCCCTCAGTCTACAAATCATCCCCTCACTACCCAAGTCACCCCTCTTGCTACCCCTCATGTCCCTAATACACTATTCATAATCATTTAGTGTTTGTTTGATATCGTTAATTAAATATTCAAATTTTACCAGTATTTTTTTAAAAAACCTTCTTGTTTGATGACTCCAATACTTTAGAGACCTAATTTGGTTATGAAAAATATTGGTATTTAATTATCTTAAATATATTGATTCTTTATTTTATTTTTAAACGTCAATTATTTATTTGAAATATAAACTATTAAGAAAAAAGTTTTTTAATATTATATTTATTAAATACTTGCTTAATGCTATATAATGGAATATATATTTAATACATAGTTAATAATATTATAGATTATTGATATAATTATTTTTTAACTATCAAATAATAACTACGTTCGTTAGACAACTTTCCACACCACCCATACTGTGTCAAAAAAAAATAAAAAACTTCTACTTCCAACATTTAAGCTTACTTTTTTTTGGGTCCAAGCTGTATTTGCCTAAAAGTAAAGCACATTTTACTTTGTCTTGATTGTCTTGGTCAGAAAAACTTATTAAAAAATTTCCCACATCTAAAAGATTCTTCTTTCAGGTTAGCTTAAATTTGTTTTCTTGTTGTCTTGAGTTTATCTTGTGAAAGTTTTAAGTAGAAGTTTTTATTTTTTTTATCAGTTTAACGAGGTATTGTCAATGGCGCGTTGGGTTTTTTTTTGTTTATAAAGAAAAATTAAACGATAAAAGTGGTACCCTTCGCCAGTAGCCCTACATAACCACTTTTAAAATAATATAAATTTAAAAAATTTTTTGACATTTCTTTAAATTTCAAAAGTAAAAATGTTATTGTAAGTTTTTTATTAATTAAAAAGATAAAAATTATAATAATTATTAATTCATTTATTTATAAAAAAGTAAAAATAAAAATTATATTGTTAATGTAAAATTTTTTTTTTTATACTCTTTATACAAATAAATAAAGTTATATAATTTTTAATTTAATTTTCTCTAATATTTTCAATATTTTAAGGAATATATATCCTTTTCGTTTGTTTATATTTAAACAGTTCTAATAAAAATTGTATAACAAATTATAAATTTTTTATATAAAGAGTGTGATATTAATTTTTTAATATTTAAATAAACAATTTAATTAAATTTAATTCTTAAGAAAATGATTTTATATAAATTTATAATATATTTTTAATATATTTATTTTAAAATTATAAATCTAGTTATTATGATTTTCTTACCTATTTTATTGTTTTTAATATATATTTAAATCAAGCTAAAATAAAATGAATGATAATTAATTAATTTATAAAGAAATAATAAATTATAAGTATTTTAAATTTTAATTATATATTATTTTAAAATATAATATTAAAAAATAAACTTAATATAAACTAATTATAATATAATAAAAAAATATACTTATCTAAAATTTTAAAGATTTACGAACTTATGAAAATGTAACTTATAATACTTATAAAGAAACTGCTCTTGCAATGAATTTAATAGAACACGAAAAACAAGTTTATTATATTTTTGAAGAAGCATGCCATGTTATGTTACCAGTACAATTACGTAAATTTTTTGCATGTTTTTTATTATGTGAAAATATTCAAGGTAACATTATTTGGGAAAAATATAAAAAATTTTTTATTGAAGATTTTAAAGAAAATAAAGAAAACAAAGCTTCATCTCATATTAATCAAATATTAAATTCAGAACAAATGTCATGTGAAAATTTTGGTTTACCTGAACCAAATGAAAACTATATCGAGGAAAACGAAGAAATTAATGATGAAATTATAATTTTTAGTAAAAAAAAATTTGATAAAATGTATAAACAATTGAATAAGGATCAAAAACATATTTTTGAAACAATAATTAATAATAATCATAAAATTTTTTTCATAGATAGACCAAGAGGTTCTGGAAAAACATTTTTATATAAAACATTAATATATTATTCTATAACAATAAAAAAAAAATTCTTATCAATGGCTTGGACAGGTATTGCTTCAATTTTACTACCAAAAGGTTTAACCAGTCATCGAACTTTTAGATTACCGTTAGACTTAAACAATATTGAAAGTGCATTTTTAAAATTTGATTCAGATAAGAAAAAATTAAGAGAAGCAAATGTAATTATATGGGACGAAGCATCAATGATTCCTAAAAAAGCTTTAGATATAGTTGACAAAACATTAAAAGATGTCTGTCATAATAATGAAATTTTTGAAGGAAAAATTATTATTTTAGGTGGAGATTTTCGTCAAATTTTACCTGTATTAAAACATGGAAATAAAAATACAATTATAGAACAAACTATAAAATATTGAACCCTATGGCCCATGTTTCATATTTTTAAATTAAAAAAAAATATAGGATCCAATGATGAAAATTTTTCATCATTTTTATTAGATATCGGAGAAAGAAAAGTTGATACATTTATTATACCAGAAAAATGGAAAACTAATAATGTTTGCAATAAAATTTATGGGAGTAAGGCACGACCTTCTCGAAGGAGTTCGTTGTTGTTTTTGGTTTTTAACTTGTTCTGTTTCTTTGACGCTATCTATTTGATTTATGGTCGATAGTTGATGTAAATCTGGTGTTATATACAGTCGAGAAGAAAAGGGAATAGAAAGCTCTTTGTGTCCTTTTATTGGTGACTTGGAGGTTAAGGCTGAATGACGTTTATAGGTCGAAAGTGGCGTATCTTTTTCTCTTATGTTCTCATTTATGCACGCTCTTACTACTTCATTCGATACTTCTTCCTTAGCCTTATCGTTTGGTTAATGAGGGAGAGATTTAATTTCCCGTGTTTCAGGAAATACCCTTCCTTGTCCACCTTCCTATTCTACCGTACTATCGTCACTGTCACTATTAGTGTCACTATATTAATCTGATTCTACCTCTCCTTCTCTAAGTTAAGATCTTCGTCGAAGTCTCTAAAATGTGAGTTCATGGTGAAATATGAATCTCTTCGTTCATCTAAGAATTTTTTTGTTTCGTCAGCCTTCAAATTGGTGGGTTCTAATTCCTTTGTTATTTCCACTTAACTTTCTTGATCTTCTAGTGCCAATGATTTTCTCATGGTGGACTGGAAGCACGGTGTTGGCATTTCATCTTGTGAAAATGAAGATGAAAAGTCTATTAAGTGTCGGGAAATCACGGTTTTTGTTGGAAGGTAATTGGAAGCTGTCGGTTCGGCTGGTCTATTTTCGTCTATTTTGTCTGGTTGTGTTAACAATTTAGAACTATTACTATCTTGATTGGTCTGTTTGAGGAAATTCAATTTCTTGTCACCTTGATCTGTCTCTAATTCTGCCTCAGTGTTAAGGCTTTCGAATTCCTTTGACAATAAAGATGGCATAATTGATCGATCGGACTGACTAATTTCCTAAATTTGATTCTTCCAGCTATAGTGCTTTCGTCTAAATTTGCTTGATTACTTATAAATCCGGGTGGTGGTAATAACAGAGTATTTTTACCTCCTTTCTTGCGTCTTCTTGTTGATTTTGTCCTATCTTGATCCAAAATGTTTGCTTTCGTAGTGGCTGCTGCTTGTCTGGCCAATGACGCATTGGTAGGTTTAGGTTCTGTGACTTTAAGTGGATAGGCCATGATGATTTTTGGGTCTGGTATGGATCCTTTATCTATTATGGATTCATAATCAGAAGTAATATCGTCTACGGTTACGTTGACTAGTTTTCTAGAGAGCGCGTCTGCATTGGTGTTGAGGCGACCAGGTTTGGATATAAATTTATATTGGTAGCCTCCAAGTCTGGCTCTCCATCTGTTTAGTCCACTAATTGGATCCTTTATACTTTCTACCTAGGTTAGAGGTTCATGGTCACCGAAGATCGTGAAATGATTACCGTAAAGATAATGTTTAGAATATAATACGGCAGATGTTACTGCGAGACATTCTTCCTCAGTGGTGTAATAGTTTCGTTCACTTTTTTAACAGAGCGTGACATATGAGCTACTGGTTGATCTTGTCCTGATTTGCCTTGACTGAGAACCGCGCCTAATGCATAATATGATGCATCGACCGCTAGAATAAATGGCTTATTGAAATTAGCATTTATTAGAATTGGTGATTTACATAAAGCTTGTTTTAACGTGTCGGAGCTTTCTTGTTGATCTTTGGTCCATTCAAATTTGTTTTTCTTTTTTAATAAGGTATTAAAAGTTTTAGATTTTAAATCGTCGGTAATAGCCTGCTAAACCCAAGAATTGTCGCACATTAGATTTGAGTCGAGGAAAATTCTTGACTGCGTTTATTTTCCCTGGATTCGGTTTGATTCCATAGCTTCCTATTTTATGACCCAAATAAGTCACTTCTAATTAAGCAATTCACATTTATCAATTTGTAGTCCAAATCCTGCGTCTGACAGTCTGTTAAAAACTTTTAATATTTTTGCTTTCTCATAGAGAAAGCATTGTATCAATAAAAAAATTTTTTTTTTATTTTTTCATTAATTTGTACATATTTGAACTCGGTGAGTCGAAAAAAGTAGTTTCCAGAAAATGTCTATATGTGTGTGTGTGTGTGTGCGTGCGTGTGTGTGTGTGGATGTATGATTTCAGTTAGTAAATTGTATCTCGAGAACTACTCGATGGATTTGCTTCTAAGTTTGCATGGAATTTAGTTTTTTGACTAACTTGCTGGGAAGCTATTGATAATTGGTTCTTCTAGCGTAGTTTTCATTTTAGAGTTGTTTGAAAAAAAAAAAAATTTGACTTAAAATTTTCATTTAAAATTTTTCAAAAAATTTTTATTTTCAATTTCTTTCTATTTTACAAAAACCATTTGATAGATTTGCTCCAAAATTTAAATGCAAGTTATTCGCTACTGTCTGAAAAAAACAAGCTTTGGAAAACTTATTTTCTCAGAGCGGTTTTAATTTTAGAGCATTTTGAAAATTAAAAAAAAAATTTATTTTTCATTTATCTTCTATTTTGTGTGAACAATACTATAAATTTTCTCAAAAATTTTTGTACAATCAATTCGATATTGTCTGAAAAAAATAAGCTTTTAAAAACTAATTTTCTTAGAGTGGTTACAATTTTAGAAAATTTTAAAGATTAAAAAAAAAATTCGATTTTTTATTTCTATTTTTTTTATTTTACGTAAAGTACTTGATAGATTTGCTCTAAAATTTGCAGGAAAATCATTTACGACTGCCGAAAAAAAAGAAATTTTCAAAAATTGATTTTTATAGGGTAGTTTTAATTTTAGAGCATTTTTAAAATTTCGAATAGAAAATGTTATTTATTCAGCCAATCACATTTCTCGAAAATTACTCGATGGATTTGCTTCAAATTTTGCATACTATCTATGTTTTTGTATAAGTAGATGGGAAGCTATTGAAAATTGGTATTCATAGAGTAGTTTTTTTTATAGAGCCATAAACATGAACTGTATTTATATATAAATATGATTGCATTTTATAAAGATTAGAAATCTTGTTGCCATCATTCTTTTTATTACTACATTATATGATTTTTTGAATAGAACCAATTTGTTTGTATTACTTGATGATTTAAAATTCTTTATAAATGTTGAAAAAACAAACAGCTAGAATATATGTTTGAAACTTATAAAGTATAATATGAGTAAATATTAATGTTAGACAATTTTCTAATATTAAAATCACATTTAAATAAATATCAAAAAATTAATGAAACTCAAAGAGCTCTATGAAAAAGCATTCCGCTAAAGCACTTGGCAGCTTTTTTTTTCTTATGTCTGTTTAGATCTTATGCATAAACGATGATATCGTCTAGGTAAACGAAAATTTTTGTACCTTGCATTTCTTACATTACTTGATCTAGGAGCCTTTGAAAAGTAGGGGTGCGTTAGAAAGGCTAAAGGGCATAACTGAGAACTCGTAGTGGCCGTAGGGGGTGACAAAAGCAATCTTTTTTCAATCCTCCGGACAAACTTTGATTTGATAGAAACCGTTAGCTAAATCGAAAATCGAAAAATATTTCACTTTGCTTAACTGTTCTAATATTTCATTGATGTTATGAAGCGGATAAGCGTCTGGAATAGTTTTTTGTTTAATTTGCGATCATCTATTAATAACCTGTAACGTTTATTTCCTTGTGAATTAGGTTTTCTTGTAACTATCCATAACGAAGAGTTATAAGGTCAGTTCAAGTTTCGTATTGAGCCGTCTTGTAGAAGATTGTTAACGTGGTTACGTACTTCTTCGTGTAAGGCTAGTGAATAACAATATGGTTTCGTATAGACGGGTATTTTGTCCTTAGTGTATATACTGTGTCGTATATAAGTTGTCCTAGAAGGCATGTCTCCAGGTAAATGGAATAAATGTGGAAAGGTTTCGATAATTTCTTTTATTTGTTTTAATTCCTCTTCCGGATGGTGGTCACGCGTCATTTTATTCATGATATATCTTATTCGGTCTGATTTGAGATTATCGTCTATTTCCTTTTCAGTATCAAAGACAACCTCGGATTTATCAAAATAGAAAGGTATTAAGTCTTGAGGAGGTATTTATATCTCAACTTTGTCTTCTCATGTGTTAATTGCAATTACGTAACAACCCCTTGATTTATTACTTACTATGGTTTTTCCTAAGAATACTCTGGGTGTTGTATTAACTCTAGTTAGATAGGCTTCACCGTTAGTTGATTGTTTGGTGGTTGGTATTTTCAGAGATACCTCACTACGTGGTGGTAACCGGTGTGTGATGTTACATCCAATCTTTTTTTCATCGGGATTAGATTTCCTCAAGATTTTGTTAGGGCCTTCATTTTCAGAAGGTAGGTTTGGTAATTGTTGAAAAGCGACATAATTTTTTATGTTGCATTCAGTTTTCGGTTCTTCATCAACCTTATTTTGAGTGGTGATTGAGATTCTTCGTTATTTGGTTTTGAAATTTTTTCGTCATCAAAGATTAATCCTGTTTCCTCATCGTAGGTTGTCATTTTTCTTTTTAGGAACGGTATAAGATCAATCGGTCTTTTTTCTATGATCAACACCCGAGATTTATAGCACACTCTAGCTTACTCTTCTTTAAAATACGGGGATCCTAATATTGCTTCGTGGTTTAATGGTGATTTTGACGGTAAGACATAAAACACATGGGTTGAACCAAGTATATCTATTTCTTCGGTTCCTACTGTATCTATAAGTAATGTTGATATCCCAGAGACTCTTATTGCTTCGTTGGCGTTAATTAGTGGGTCACCCTTAAGTGCGTTACGTTTCACTGCATTGATATCAGCAGCAGTATCGAATATAAATATACTTTGCTCATTCTTCAATGTTGGTGTTCTTAGTCATACTGTGGGGCATGTACCTCTGCTTCTTGCGCAACGAATTCTTTCGCTTTGACAAGTTGGATCTGTGCTGGGTGTGGCAATTGGGTACTAATCGCCGGTGCATCTGTTTGACGAGCACGCTGGTAGTTTAAAGGAACGTTGTTCGTATTTACGGGTCTAAAAGGTAAGGTTGGTCCAGAATAATTATTAATTTTGTTATAGTCATTGTTACGTGATTGATAATAAGGTTGTTGTTGATTGGGTTAAGGTATATTCCGAGAATGCTAAGATCTAAACTGTTTATCTTCTGACATTTGTAAAGATGGAAACCCAGCATTCATTGGATAATAAGCATAAGGGTTACAAAAAGTATGATGCACAGGTGGGTAGAAAGGAGGGGGTATATAGGAAACTGACGATGTTGCTAATAAAGATTTTATGGATCGAATGAGTTAGGAATATTGTTACTTGTTTAAGGTTGTGATCGAGGGTTCTTTAAGATACTTACTGGGACATTAGTCTCTGTCTTGGGTTGTTGTACATTTTGCCTATAGCTTAGTTGAGGAGGGGCAATTATGCGACCTCCTTTAATGGCGGTATGTGCAAAATCATAATCATTATGATCATAATAATAAGGAATATTACGATTAAATACCTCTGAATCACTCTTGTTAGTAAATCTAGTTTTTTTTGTTTCATCTAGCTGATGCATCATTCTTATCTGAGGGCAAACATTACTGGATGTACTTAAATACTTTTCTAAATTCTTAGCAACTTCTAGGGCTTCGTCCAGCATCTGCGGATAAGCTATAATGACTGATGTTCTCCATTCATCCGGTGATTCTCTGAGAAAGGCTTCGATAGCTAAAATTTGTGATTGTGGAGTTTGGTTTATTCTTCCTTCTTCTTCGCCTAAATTTTCTCTGACAGCGGCTTAAGCTAAATTTACTAAATAAATTAAACGTCCACGGTACTCACGTACGTTCCCATGCACGCATTAGCTAGTGTTTAAATATAATATCCTTATGATCTACTTGGAGCGAATCTACCTTTTGAATAGGTCTTCTAATCGTCGATTGTGTTAAAGGTTTGTCCTGTTATTGAATGTCGTGCTTTTCCTTTTAAGAGTCAGCTGTATACCGACACAGTTACCTGTTTTACCGAATCTATTAAGGATTTATTTTTTATAAAAACTAATAGCTTTAGGCAGAAATAAAGAGATGGTTTCGATTCGTGTAATAGAAAGCAATATTTTCTCTGATGAGAATAATTTAATTCCACCGCTTTATTTTCAAGAAAAGTTGGAATAACTTGAAAATCCCATTATTTGACACTAATTTCTAATTTTTTAAGTTATTCCAACTTTTCTTAAAAACGAAGCAATAAAATTAATTCATACTAATCAAAGAAAATATTACATTTTATTAAACACATTGAAACCATCTTTTTATTTTTGCCTCTTGTTGCTAATTTTGGGAAAAAAGTCAATTTTTTAATTAGAAAAGGACAGAGATACAGCGGACTCTTTCAAGAGGACGCTGGATCTCTCCATCTCTTTTTACTTAAAAAATGTAGGTTTTAGGAAAAACTAGTCATTATTGATAGAAATTAAGAGTTGTCCGCAACTTGTACAGTAAAAAGCAATATTTTTTCTGATGAGGTCAAATTGAAGCGTGTAGCTGCAAAGGTGGCTATCTCCATTTTTTCCGAATTCATTTCTATACGCTTCAATTAATTTTGATGCTTTATTTTCAAGAAAAGTTTGACATACTTAAAAAATTATAAGTTGGACTAAAGAATGAGATGTTTAAGTATATCAAACTTTTTTTAAAAATAAAGCAACATAATAAATTTGTTCTCATCAGATAATATATTGCTTTTTACTATACTAGGGAGCAAGCCCCCTGCGCGCAAGCGCGCCAAACCCCATTGTACATGTAAAATTTCAAAATATATTAAATACTTTTCTAATTTAATCATTAAAAATTTAATTTTGTAAATAAAATAATTTAATTTAACAAAAATTTTGAACACATTTTACTCTTTGTATTATATCGTAGACAATTCCCGATAGTTTTAGCTTTCGCAATGACCATCAACAAATCTCAAGGACGAAGTTTCGAATCAGTTAGGATTTATTTAAATAAACCGTTATTTTCACAAGGTCAATCATATGTAGCCATTTCTAGATGAAAAAATTCAAATAACATTTTTATTCAAAATGAGCAAGATGATAATGATGTAATTAAAAATATTGTTTGGAATGAAATTTCATAATTTTTTTTAAATAAAATTTTTAAAAAACTATTACAATTATATTTTATTCCATAAATATTTTTTTTTTTCAGATATAATAAATATTGTCAAAATTGTAAAAGTCGATATCGTAATTTTCGATCTTTAAATAAACATATTAACCGTTTTCATAATAAAATTAATAATACATTTAAATTATGTGGAAAAGTATTCAAACATCGAAAACATTATTTACGACACATACAAGAACATATTAATAAGAACAAATTTTTATGTAATATATGTAACAAATTTATGAGATTTTCTCATTTACTAAGACATCAACATGTTCAAAGATGTAATAAAAATAACAATGTTAATGAAACATGTAATCTATGCTTTCAAATTTTTAAACATAAAAAACATTTTTTAAGACGCGTACGAGAACATAGTGATGAAATCAAATTTTCATGTAACATTTGTAAGAAAAATTTTAAAAGAATTTTTCATTCGAAAAGACATGAGCTTAAATCTAAATGTAATAAAAATAAAAATTAATTTATAATACTCAATTTAAGTATTTATTTTGATTTTTAGTATACAGTATTTAAATTTTATAATTTAATAATGAAATCAAATTCTTTTTAAATATTTCAAAGCACATTATCAATAATATCGGAAATTATAACTAAATTCATCTGAATTTTAGCTGACTTTTAGTTACTTTCAGCTAAATTTTAGCTGAATTTTATCTGAATATTAGCTAAATCTTATCTAAATTTTAGCTACATGAAGGTTCGAAAATGGGAAACCAAAAATGTAGGTTTTTGGAAAAACTAGTCATTATTGATAGAAATTAAGAGTTGTCCAAATTAAGAGGGGCATATTTCAGACGGTAACAGTGGCTACAGCAACGATATATTTTTTTTCAGCTAACTTTTAGCTAACTTCTAAATAACTTCTAGGTAACAATTTGCTGACTTTTAGCTTGCTTTCAGATAAATTATAGCTGAATTCATCTTAATTTTAGCTAACTTTTAGCCGATTTTAGCTAACTTTTAGCCGATTTTAGTTAAATTTTAGCTAACCTATACCTAACTCCTAACCAACTTTTAGCTAACTTTCAGGTTGTAAAATGGGGGTCTTATTTCTGACGTCGACAGCGGCGACAGCGGCGATAAATTTTTAATAATATAGAGAAACAAGTTGCGGACAACTCTTGATTTCTATCAATCATTACTAGTTTTTACAAAAACGTAAATTTTTGAGTTAGAAAGAGATAGAGAGATCCAACGTCCTTTTAACTTAACAGCCGGCCGGAGTAGAACCTGATACCGATCGAGTAACAATTGAGTTGTTTGTTATTTACTCAAGTATTAATCGGTGTATCTTCAAAATAGAGGTTGATCGCAATAGATATTATTTTTATAAATATCTATGCACAAGAAAAAAAAAAATCTACCGATTTGTTTTTGAGAAAAGTAAGGAACCCTGAAGTAAAAGATTATGTTTATAATATTTTCGCGTTCCTTACTTTTCTCAAAAACAAAGCGATAGATTTTTTTTTCTTGTGCATAAATATTTGTAATAATAATATCTATTGCGCTTAACCTTCAATTTGCAGATACACCGATTAATACTTGAGTAAATAACAAAAATGCCAATTAGACAAGGACAGCGAATCCGGCCTGCTCTTAAAAATTATTGATCGTAGAAGTAATCCATCTTGTGCAGGGGGAACTAATTGTCTTCCATTTTCTATGTCTTGTATAAAGTCTTTTAATGGTGGGTTAGTGTCGTCAAAGTACGGTATATGTACTGTAGCAGCTTGGACCGTTACGCTGGTAGCTAAAGATTTCAACGCATCATAAGAGGTGTTCAAGTGTTTGAGAATTTGTAAGCTACTATCAACTTGTAATTCAGCTTCAAATTGTGCCAATCTTCTTGTGCGTTCCGCTTCGTCTTGTATTTGCATAATTTCTCGTCTAGTAGTTATTTTGTTCGTGATCGATCGATTTAACGTTTTAATTATATGTTATGTTATTAGTATTAATCTTATGGTATAAATATTGAAATGTATTGTTAAAATAGGTACCAAATCAAGTATATCTAATTTATGTACTAAGGTACTTAAGAAAAGAGTGATGATGTAATTTCAATTATTACTATGGCTTAAATTTTAGGGACCAATGTTGGTACTATTATATTAGGAAGTAAGAGCATAAATTTGCAATGCTTAGTGTCTTTTTTTTGGTACTAAGACTGATATTTCACCTACTCGATTCGAGGTCAATATTTCGCAGAAAATGTAATTATTAATCTCTTTTCGTGCGGCATTTCCTGTTACTAAAATTGAAAATTATTAAATATAGAATTATTTACATATATAATAATTTAAAATTACTAATAATTAATATTTAAATTCGTGATATTTAAGGAATAAAACGATACATGTTTATCTTCCATATTCCGTTTTAATACAGTTACTTTTGAGTTTTAAATTGATTATTAGTAATTTAAAATTGTATATATATATATATATATATATATATATATATATATATATATATATATATATATATGATTTACATTATATTTATCAACTGTTGAAAATTGTTACACAATTTAATGAATTTTACGTTAATAGGTATTAGTTATATTGAAGATTTTCGCTCCTAACGTCGCTCGGTTGAATTTTCTTTGATTATATTATTATGTATAAATGACTAATTAAGTAAATAAGAATTAGATGATTTAGGTTAATTTAGAGTAATTAATAAAATTGAAAATAATTTGCTGAAACATAATATAAAAATATATGTACACATGTGCTTAAAGTAAAAAAGCGTATAATTTATTCCATCAAGTGACTATTTCTCATTCTACTTCCATAAGAAAAGCAAAGATAGTACGATATTTGATAGAAATAAACTGAGAACTGGGAACTGAGTAACAACTATAATTTCCAGACCTTAATATATGACCATGAATTTGAATTATAAATTTAATTTTTACGTGAAACATGCTTAAAAAAGATTTTGATGATTATTTATTGAAATTTTCAAATTATTCCAATTATTAGTTTTCAAGATATTTAGATTTCTGATTCCAAATAGAAAAACTTTAGTAAATAATATTGAAACCCAAACTTCTCAATAACTAATGAATAGATTTAAATTAAAATTTAACTGAATAATCTTCGTGATACATACTATATGTTAATGCATCTCTTTATTTAAAATTTTGAAATACAATGAAAATATAGTCAATATTCATGGGTGCAAGTGTACTGTCCATTTTACATCTCGTTAAATAATTTATATTTATAAAATTTACATAATATTATATAAAACTATTAAAATGATAATCATATATTTAATATTATTTTAAACTATAAATAAAAAGTTTGAAAAATTATCATCAAGTGATAACTTTTAAATAGTTATATTATTTTATGAAATACATTTCCAACTTAAATAATTAACTTCATGTTAAAACTAAATTTAATTAACATTCAATACCACAAGTTATTTAAAAAATTTACCATTATTCAAAGTTATTAAAAAGTTATTTATAAAAAGTATTCCCATATCAAAATTTCAAAATTCTATTAATTTGAATTTTTATTCTTCACATTAGAGAAATAGTTTTGATGTTGAAATAATTTTTTTGTTATATGCAACACACACATATATATATATATATATATATATATATATATATATATATATATACATATATATATTATCTTATAGTAAAATCTTTTATCACCTTGAATGAAAATTATTTTGTAAAAGTAGAATAATACTGTAAATAAACAAACGATTATAAGAAAATATTGGAAACTGTAAATAACAATAAAAAAGCGTTCGGTTGAAAATAAATAATGGTTGTTTTTCATCATTTATACAATTTTTAAATGTAGATACTGCAAATATCCGTAAATACCTGTAAATAAATTAAAGAATACAATTATTAAAAAAAACTCAGAATAATTTTTATTTTAGTTCTTTTTGCAACAAACTTTTTTTATAAGAACCAATAGAAAATTTCAAAATTCAGATCTGTCAAGAAACATGCCAACTCTGCTTTTCATTTACAACAAGAAGTATTTATTGAAAATTTTTAAAAATTTTTGGAGAAGTCCCAACTTAATCATTTTTTTTCCTGAAAATCCTGATGTTTAAGAGAGAAATTTATAAGAATACTTCTTGTTGTAAATGAAGAGCAGAGTTAGCCTGTTTCTTGACAGATATGAATTTTGAAATTTTCTATTGGTTCTTATATGTATTACATGGTAATTGAAATTACTCATTGTTCGCCACTTCAGAAATTTCTTTTCGTGGGCATATTTTTTTCTATTTTACATAAACTTTAAAATGAATTTTTGATCATGTTAGTCAGAGTCATAAATAAGGAGTTATAGCAGTTTAGAATATATATTTTTATGTATGATTTATTTTGCATATTGAATATAAATGTATATTTTCATGTATGATTGATTTTTATATTGAAAATAAATTATACATGAGAATATATATTTTAAACTGTTATAACTCCTTATAGAGGGCTTTGACTTACATGATCAAAAATTCATTTTAAAGTTCATGTAAGATAGAAAAAAATAGGCCCGCGAAAAGAAATTTCTGAAGTGGCGAACGATGAGTAATTTCAATTACCATGTAATATATATATATAAGAATCAATAGAAAACTTTAAAATTTAGGTCTGTAAGGAATCATGCTGACTCTCCTTTTCATTTACAACAAGAAGTATTCTTATGAATTTCTCTCTAAAACATCAGGATTTTCAGGAAAAAAATCATAAAGCTGGTACTTTCCAAAAATTTGGAAAAATTTACAAATTTTAAGGATCTATGGCTCTTGATCCGTCCAATCTAAATTCTTATAAATGCTTTTACATTTTGGATAACAAACAGAATATATTCTCAGAGTTTCAGCGATTTTTATTTTTTTGCTCTTCCAGTTGGTGTAAAATGTCCCATATATATATATATATATATATATATATATATATATATATATATATATATATATAAATGTGTAATTCCGGAAATAACCATTTTTATCGTGATATTATTTTCACAAATTTTATTATTATTTATTTATCATATAATAATTAATTCATAGCATTTTTCATAATTTTTTTTATTTTTCAGCTTTTAAGGGAGAAGCCTGCCTCAGAGGTTTCAAAAAATCGATATTTTCGAGGAGTTCATTGGAGAGGAAAGAAATGACTGATTAAAATGAAACTTTTAGGTTCATTCTTATATGTTTGAAGAGTACTCTTAAATTTTTTTATTAACATACATAAGATATTCTTCATGTTTCAAGAAATTTACGGAGGCGCCTCGAGTGTGCACTTTCTGTGTGGCGGGCAAGATGCAGGTCGCAATTTTCATCTGAAACAAAAAACCAAAAGAATTTTTTAATTTTCAATAGTTTAATTTCTAGGTGAACCGAGAAAATTCAACAAAAAGTGAAAAATTCAACAATTTTTCGCAGATTAAGGGGAGACACAAGTAGAACACACAAAAAATGAGGTTTTTTAGTTTTAACTTTTGATCGGTAGCACCTACAATGTTATCTATGCGTAATGTTGTTAAAAATCATCTAAGGAATCTATAAAAAAATTTTCAGCTTAAAATATTAAAAACTGTGGGACTAGTTCCATTTTAACGACTGCTCGATTCAGTGATAAGTGAGGAACTTTCTTAAGGTATTTTAGGTTCACTTAGAAGAGAATTTAATCCCAAATACAACGCATTTTGACTCGTTTCGATAGGACGTTCACTTTTTTTCCTATCTTGCCCGCTAATTTGAAAAAATCATCAAAATGGAAATCCGAGAAATTGCGTGTCAAAGTTTTCGTTCACAAAAAATCGTAAATTTCTTGAACTTACACTATTAATATTATAATCAGCGATTCCTGCTCCATATAACTGCCCTTCAGACTCTTTAAAAAATTGGTTTTCAGCCGATTGCTCTATTCGACGGGCTGTTCTGGCCTCTTTGGTCGCCAATGAGGCGCACCTGTTTTGACGCGTGATGTGCTCCTCGTTCGCTTTAGCGCAAAAATTTTTGCACTGCAGCCCAATTTTGAAGTCTAAAAAGTGCATAGTCTTTAGTACTGCACTGTAGCCTTTATTAAACATCCCTTCAGCGATAAAAGCAGCAGTCTCAACTATTTTAATCCCCGAATGAAGGTGTTATATGCTATACGGTTGAATTAAATGACTTGTTAGCATTCTGCGTGTGTCCACCCAAGCACTTGGTCACTGTACACTTGTCACCGTATGGATTATCCTTCACGATGCCAAGAAATGTTTTATAGTCGCTGTCGCCAATATAATTGCTGTATATTACTCCAAATTTCTCGATGGATCTTGAGGAAGTTTCGGTGATCGAATCAACTTTCATCTTTCGGGCAGAGCCTGCGTGATTCGAAGAACAACCTTCTTTATGGGTTTCATACTATTCTTCATACTCGTTGTCGTTCAACGTATTTTTCTTGAGGGTACAGGTATGACAATATTCGCTTTTAACATCGAGATCAATCACTTTGCCACTGTAGTAGCCAATAAGTGTAATTACACCGTACAGAGAAGTGAATCCACGTTTTTTCCACGATCCATCGCCGAAAACTTTTAAATGGTCAGCTGGTCTTTCATTTTGCACATTTACTTGTTTTTCCTCTTCGACAGCACTTTTGCATGCACTTTCAAACATCGTTTCCGATGTTGTATACAGATGTTCCACGATTTTGTCATACGTCGATTTTGCTAAGCCTATGCCTTGAGATAAATCCAGAAGACAACAAAAAATGTTTATGCCTCCTAGTGCAACACCCAAAAGCTTCATGACGAAAGCAATTCTTTTATTGATTTCGTAGCCGATGTAAATCAATGGTCCGGATTGGATTTCTCGTTTACTGCAGCGACACGACAAAATAATTTTAAATCCTAAACCTCGATGGTTGACTCGACGAACGTTATTCTTTGCTTACACAAATTGCAAATAACTAACTCCGAAATTGCTAAAAACACAGACACAAACTCGATCATGCGGTAACAATGAGACGGATGAACTATAACGTCGTCCGTAGTCGCCGATGCTAATTTCTGCTTACTGCGACTGGTAAAGCTTCTCCATCGTTCGATGGAGAAACATTCAAAAATTGATTGCCGTGGAATTTGCGCTTCCATGGCCTTCCACTACGCTCACTCGCAGATTTGCTCGTTTTCGGATAGGTCTCCATATTTTTAAGATGCTCACGTACTGAGAGACAAATTAAAACTAAATCGTTAAGCAAAATATAGCTCTGTTCGAGCCGACGTTACCAGCTCATATATACCGTTACAATAATAGGTTTACCCCTATCATAGCTTCATAGAGACCTTCTATGGACAGTAAAACTGTTCTGAAAGACCGTTAGTCCCTTTCCATTATAATATACATAATAGATCGAGGGGCGGAGCGCGTGCGCTCTGGGTAGTCTGGCCGCTCGGATACCTGCTCGACGCCTGCTCACTATTTCTTCTGTATCTCCAAAAATTTTCCGAATTTTGTTCTAAAATTTTAAAATTTCGACTTTTTGAAGCCTCTAAAGCCTCCCCCCTTAAAGTAAAAAGGCAGTGAATTAGTTGATATAAAAGCAATACTTTTGAAGAATATCTTTAAAAAAAGTTCATTAAAAATAAATTAAAATTTTTGAAAGAATTTTAATTTTTAATAATGGTTTCGACTGAGAAAGATAAATTGATTGTGAAAGGACAGGGATTGTATACTGGAATTGCTTTTATGTTAACTGATATTCATATATTAGAATTTAATAATATTTTAAACCAATACACCTAATTCAACATGCAATTAACTTAACTAATTCAAAGACCACAATATATTAAATCAGTACCGATTGATGGAGAATTTATACAGTTATTATTTTCCGGAAATTTAGAGAAGGGTCATCGGCTTTGTGTGTATTATAATAATAAGGTAATTCATATATATGACAGTTTAAATCTTAAATATCTACAAGATGAGCATAAAATTTATACAAACAGATTATTTCTTAACAAATCAGAATTAAGCATAGTATTTGAAACAGTACAATTACGAACAAATAATTATGATCGTTCGTTTTTGCAATTGTTTTTGCCGTCGCAATACTTTATAATTTAGGTCCATGTTGTTTAAGATATGATGTTTTTCAAATGCGATTACGTTTATCAAGAATTTTTAAAACGCAACAAATAAGAATGTTTCTCGTTTTACAAAATTATAATAATGCAAATATGAATTTCGATAATCCACCGGACATGATAAGAAAGAGTTTTTGTCATGAGCAATGTCTAAGTCAAATACCATTAAATTTAGATTTCGCCGAACTTGAACTATTAGAAAAAAACTCACAAATGCATTTATTGGCAGAACAAAAAAAGATCATGGAAATATATCGTAAACAAAAGAATTCGAATCATGAAACCATTTTGACGAAAACCGACAATAACATTTGAGATACAAATTTTTTAAAACCAGATAATGATATAATGGGAATCGATCATATCCACTTAAATTATAACGATAGTAAAATTAGGACAGTTGAGATAAAATTAAATGAAGAAAAAAAAGGATCAAAAGTAATAGATAAAGAAGAAGCTTTATTTGTAACAGGACTTAAGAGCATGACGAAGCTGCCCGCCTTTTAATAATATTTTCAATTCTAACTTATGAATAAACAATGCGTTTAATCGAGTTTTTTTGCTACAAAGTGAAAATTTGTAAGATTGAACTCTAGTGTGGACAACTCAAGAAATCCACCAAAATATTAGATATATAAAGTTATAATAAAAATTTTTAACGTATCGTATTTTAAGGTTAGGTTTATCGAGTTTGATATCTAATTTCTAATCCAAGCTAATAAGATAACAAGTCCAAATGATTTTTTATTTTATCAAAAATTCATTATATTTGTTTAATTTATGAATTTAAAAAGATATTGATAAAATAAAAAAAGCAAAACTCAATTGCTCCACCTCCGACATCCCGTTAATAGGAAAATGGTAACAGAAGAATCACATAAATATAAAAAATTTACAGAAAAAGTCATTATTATGAAAACGCAAGAAAAAAAAGTAATGATAAATTAGAACAAATACGTGCGAATGAAGCTTTACGTAAGAAAGAAGCTTATATAAAAATTACAGAAAAAAAAACAAAATTCTATGAAAAAAATTACAAAATACTAAGATTACTTAATTGAAATTCAAAGAAAAAATGAGTACTGATTAATTGGTAGAAATACGTGCAAATGAAGCTTTATGTAAGAAAGAAAATTATATAAAAATTGAAGAAAAACAACCCAATTAATATAGAAAAAAATTAAAAAATACTAAAATAACAAGAATGAAATCAAAGTTAAAAAATGGTTCTGATAAAATGGAACAAATACGTACAAATGAAGCTAAATGTAAGAAAAAAGCTTACATAAAAATGAAAGAAGAACGACCAAATGAATATAAACGTAATTGAAAATATTAAGATATAAAAAATGAAATCAATTGAAAATAGAGATACTAATAAAATAAGAAATTGCATTAAAAAGAAAAATTACGCAAAAAAGAGACTTATATAAGAGTTATAAGTGAACAATATAATGAATATGAGAGAATGGTACCAATTAAAAATCAAAAATTGGAAAATGCCGATTATTGAAAAATCACAAGTAAAAAATGATTGTTACCAATTAAAAGAATCACGCACAAGGTGTAAACAAATAGAAATTGATGACAATAAACATGTTAATAATGATACTACAATAAATAAACCAATAGATGAAAAGAAGGGAAAACATAAATATGATTCTTATCAATTAAAGACATTATTTATTAAGTGTAAACGATTAAAAATTAAAGACAATAATTATAATGAAAATTACAATAATAATAATAATTACAATAACAATCAATATATTGTAATGATCAAAGTTATTGATGAAACAATAAAGGGCAAAGTAGAAAAAAAATTAAAGATATTAAATGAAAAAAATATTAACTGGAAAAATTAATTCGAAACTGATTGGTAGTTCAGCATATATATATTTCGATGAAAATCTCATATCTAAAAATAAAATTGGTCCTATGACAAACACATGTGTTTATTGTGATGCGAAACATTTCGCTTTCGAATATACTGAAAGTAACAATTCCTCCAATTGTTGTCATAAAGGTAAAGTAGAATTGTTAAAAAATCCTCCTTGCCCAGAACAATGAAAGTTTTTAGCAATTGAATTAACGGAAGAAATTATTGATTTTCGATGAAATGTTAGATTGTACAATGATGCTTTTTAGCATTCGCTAATTTTAGTGCCAATTTTGATACGTTGCCGGGTAAAGGACCACAAGTTATTAGAATATGTGGAAAAATTTACGATAATGTATATGCATTACATCGTAATAAAGATGATGCACGTAAATATGGACAATTATTTATTTTAGATAATGAAATGACAACGATTGAACGGAATAAGTTCAATATAAATTTAACATTATTGGAACATTTAAATATCTTGATAAGAGACATTAACCCTTATGCTGAAGCCTATGAAATGATGCATAAAGTAGAAGAAGAAGAAATACAATGATGTGCAAAAATCTATTGTCCTCCGAGAACTGTTACTATGTCTACTGTCCGCAATAATAATTTAAATAAAAATAGATGTAATCCACCTACCTGCATTGAAGTTGCAATAGCATATGTTGGAGAAGACGATCTTCCTCCTATTAAACGTGATATTGTCATTCACTCTAAGTATGATGAACCAATTAGTATACCGACAATTAGCAAACATACAGATTCTATGACATATCTGCTTATTCATCCTAATGGTAGTTTCAGATGGATGCCAAATATAAAAAGTAAATTTGGAAAATCTAATAATTTAAAAGTTTATAATTATAGATTTAGTGTTAGAAATAAATTTAATCCATTCCTTAATTTGGGAAAATTATCTCAACAGTTCATTTTTGATGCGTTTGAAAAAGTTGAAACCTCCAGATAATATTTCATACGAAAAAACTAAAACGTATTAAAGAGTGATTGTTACAAAGGTGTTATGGACTATTTGAATACAAAAAAGAATTAGATTCTTTAAAAATTGGAAAAATGGTAATATTACCGTCAAACTTTACAGGAAGTCTACGATTTTTAAAACAAAATTACATTGACTCAATGACACTTATAAATTATTATGGTAAACCTGACCTTTTTTAACTATGACCTGTAACCCACATTGGATAGAAATAACTGAAAACTTAGAAATTTATGAGACCGCAATAGATAGACCAGATATTATAACAAAAGTATTTTATCAAAAAGTAGAAGTATTCATAAATTTAGTAATAAAAAAGGGAATATTAGGAAAATGTATTGCATATAGTTATGTAATTGAATTTTAAAAACGAGGATTACCGCATATGTATATGTTGTTACTCTTAGATAAAAATGATAAATTTGATATTCCCGAAAAAGTTGATAAATTAATAAGTGAAGAAATCCTAAATAGAGAAATTTATCCAAAATTATATAGTATTGTTAAACAATTCATGATACGCGGTCCCTGTGGTATGCAAAATATAAATTGTCCGTGTATGGATAAAAATACGAAACAATGTTCATGAAGAAAATCAACAAAACGTATTTCTTAAAGAAGGAAAAGAAGAAATGATCATGCAAAAAAATGTGAGAACATCATCAACAGCATATTTTAAACTGAATAGAGAAGATTTTGAAGCACGAAATTACTTGTATTCAGAAATACCAAATTTTTATACATTTGATGAAAAACTGAAAAAGTGGAATAAAAGAAAAAAAAAAAGAAAACTAATACTTAGTAGAATGTACTTAGTAGGTCCGAAAGATAGAGAACGTTATTTCATTAGGTTGTGGCAATTACATGTTAAAGGAGCCACATCTTTTGAAGCTTTGCGTACTGTTGATGACGTGACGAACAATTCGTTTTATGAGGCAGCTAAGGCAAAACAATTAATTAATAAAGATTAAGAATGGAATAGATGTTTGGAAGAAGCATCTTCAACAGAATTCTTTTATATTCTCTATAAATTATTTGCTTTCATTTACGTTTTTCATAATCGTATAAATGCACGTGATTTATATGAAAAATATAAAGATTAGTTATACCATCCTAAATACAAATAAAATATAGGTGAAAATCTCGCATTGAATGTTATTGAAAAAAATTTAGAAAATAATTTTTTCTATTACGTTTGTATGTTGTTATGAATATGTTGTTTGCGTGCTATCTTATTCAAGTTCTTTAACATTAAGTAATACTTTATTTTAAACAAGCATTTACGTCTTCTCTTTCTTATTTTCTTAGTAAACATTATGGAATAGGTATAAACATTACCAAAAATTTATGAAAAAAAATTTGCAAATTATTTCGCATTATTTTTCTTAGTTCCGATTTTTCCTTTAGTATGCTAGAGATATGTGTTAACAATTTAGAGTTGTTCAAGTTATTCAACATGTTTATTTTTTCTATAACACTTCCTCACTCGATCATTTGAGCTTCTACTGTTATTTCTTTATTTGCTTTTCTACTTCTGAGGTTTTTGCCGAGCACCCCTGTGCTAGGCGGATCACCCCTGATTTATATATGCTCCTTATTTCTGACGTTCTGTCGCAGAGTATGATCATCTTTTCTTTTGTTAGCGTTGAAAACGCCTACGCGTTCTAACTCATCAACTGTATCCATACAGGCACCGTGAGTTTCGTAACTCTTACGTCGCATCCTTTAACTTTTGTCAGCTTGTAATTTTTTAATAGTTTAATTTCGCAATTTGCGTCTCCCTCAATCGTTTGTATTAACTGACTTCGTCTACATATGCTTGTTTTTTGTAGCTTTTTACATTCTCTCAATTCACCGTCTTCAAATGCTACAAATTCATTCATTTTTTCGCTTACCGCTATCCACTCCATGCTTGGGTGTATATATGTAAATAGTTCTGTTTCTGTAACATTCTCTTGCTTAATTGGCAACGGGGAAAATTGGTACAGGTAAAATTTTTCTTCATTCATCAACGGAAATGATACCTTGTATATTACGCCGTTGATGTAAATTACAGAAATGTCTGCTAATTTGATTATTCCCAATAGCATTTCATTCCCCGCTATTCCCAGAAATTCTGCGCCTCTCACCGTTTTTGTGCATAACTTAATTGACGTACGTATTGTTTCTGGGTTTAATAATTTTCGGTGCACTGTTCCTCATGACGCAAATAGAATGGAGTTTGTTATTATTTCTGTTTCTATTTCTAAGTTCAGTGAAACTCTTGATATTGTATTCACTGCTTCTTCTAGTATTTCTCTTGCTTGATTTTCTTCTTGTTCCACTATTATGTCATCTAATTTCTCATTTAAATCCTGCAATCCCTTATCAACTCTTAATAGTTCGTGTTCTATTAACTCCATTTGATTTGTCAATAATTTTGCTACTTCTCGTGTGTTGTTCGCGTTTACTTCTATCAAGGCTTTCAATTCTTTTTCATTCCTTTCATCTAGTGTTCCGAACAGTGCCCTACTTATCTTACCTACAAATGACAGTAGGAATCTGCGTTTCCTAGACCCGTTTGTTGCTGCGTGTCCCTGAATGAGTTCAATTATATAGTTTGCATTCTTCTCGTTATCCTCAATTCTTTTTTCTAATTGTTTAATTCTATTTCCACTAGTGTCGTCCTTTTCACGCATTTGGAAAATCCTGGCTAGTCTTTTGTATTGTTTTCTCATCTTTTTCCCTTGTATAAAATACGGTGTTATATTTATTTTCTGTACTAGGTTCCACGTAATGGATGTAAATCTTATTTCTCTCCCTTTTTCGATGAGTAGACCCGGATTTGTTCCTAACATGTCTATTTGCGCCCTATCATCTGGCAATTGCTCTGCTGCATTCCCGCAACGAACAAAAAATCACGTTATTTTTTCGTTTTCCTTTTGCATCGTCTTACTATCTCCTCCCTTTGTACATTTATTTAATAAAATTAAGAAAAAGAGCAATTTTCGACGATATTTTACCCAAATTTTTGTCTATTTATTAATTTATTTCCAATTTTTCGTTTTTATTGCTACACCCCGCACGATTTATGCCAAATGGGCTCGTTTCCGCCCGGGATTCGAACTCGCGGTCTTTGTTGTTTTGAGCTCCTTTGACGTGTGGTTATTACCCCCGCGTATGGTTACGTTCCCAACGGTCGTATTCCTTCCTTCTAGATAATGCGTTTAATTGCATTTTTGTTTATTTTTCGCTGGTTTGAACCTTTTTTTAATTTTTCATAGCGCATCTAATGCTGTTCTTTTCATTCGGGATTCAAATTTGCGTCCCTTGTGATTCTTTTCTACACAGTATATTCTTGTTTTGTGATATTGACTATTCTTTGCTATTTTTTTTTCTCTCCTATTTTTCTTCCCTCTTCCTTCCCTCTGGTAAGGTCAGCTTAGTGTTATCAGTATACTTTCCTTTTCGCTTTGATTTTCTTTTTGATTTACGAATTCGCATGCTTTTATTATATGTGACTCTTTACGTGTCACTGTTTCGTAAAAAAATATTCTCTTTTGCGTTTTTCACGTTGAGAGCAATCTGACTACCTGTACTACCTTTTTTTAATTTGAGAACCATTATTGCTTTTAGAACTTATTTTCTATTGCACATTAAGTAGTCGTTTAGAGCGACTAAGTCGATATAAAGTGGTAATTGTTTACATTTCATTTTTTGATAACTGGGTGTCCGGTAACACCTCGGTTACAATGTATGCTGTATGCATTCCTCTACGCGCTCAGTTACATCTAACTTATTTACTCTTTTTTTTTGTTTATTTACCGCAGCTCGTTGAATTTTCTGCGGCTGTCGTTGCTGAGAAAGGCGATGCCTTGCCTCTATCCTCTGCTGGTGCAGTATCTTTTTCTGATCCTGTAAGTATTTTTGTGGACTTATGACTTATTTTTTTTGTCAATTTGTTATTGCTATTGGTCTTTTATTTCTCTTATTCTTTTTTCTTTACATATTTCTATATTACTTTTTAATTGCTCATTTCCAGCCTACTGATACTAAACCCCTCTTGCGCGAGGTTACATCTAATCCAATTGACGAGACCGCGACCCATGCGCCCCCCTGGTACGAGGATGAGCCCAGTGGTGATGACGACGTCGATCCTTTCGATGGCTGTCTGCCGTCGGCTGGTGCTGCCCCCAGCCCTTCTTCGCAGGTATGCTTGACCTTTCTCCTTCTCCCTTTTTTTTCTTCTTTTTTTGATTTTTTTTTCTGATTGTCTTTTTCTTTCAGCCTATTCATCGCACCCAGCGTGGCCGGCGCGGCGGACGCCGTCACTCTCGACCTACTGCTGATGTAAGTTCCTTTTTACTGTTTATATTTAGAACATTTTTCCTTGATATGTCATATTTTTAACCTTTACTTCTTTTTTTTCCAGGACCCGACTCCTGCGCCCGTTTGTTTGGAATTCACATCTCGGCATTGGGAGTCGCTTCGTCGCGAGCTGACTACGGCTCGCATTATGGTGCGCACATACGACCGTGCCTCTAATTGTTACCAACTTGTTATTCGGCGTATTGCAGAAGCGCTTGTGGATGCCCCTCGCCGCCTGCCTCCTGTAGCCAGCGCCTTACGTTGGATTGATACAGAGGTTTCAAACACCATTCGAGATGGTTATGCTGCGGCACAAGTTCATAAGACCCGCGTTCAACAGCTCCGTGCTGAAGGCTCGGATTCCTCGCATTGCCATCGGTGCGACGGCCGCTTTAGCAGGGACGGCGAGTGTCACTGTTTCTAATGCGCTCTTTTGTACTACCTTACACTATCTGTATTACTTTTTTCTTTTTATTGTACTAGCGCTTGTCTGTATCTTAATAAAATTATAATCAATTCCTAACCACTCGTCCTGTCTGTATTTTCCTTAGTATTATTAAGTTTATTCATATTCTTATCGTAATCATTCATTTATTTTGTGTAATTTGCAACATTTATGTTTTTTTTTCCTTTTTTTCAACACAAGTGATATTTTTGGGCTTTCTTGATTTATTTGTTATATTGCTTTCCTTTCTTTTTTTTGGATTCAAGGTGTTACTGGCTTATATTTTTTTTTAGTCAAAAACATTACTTTTTCTTGACATGGAATCTGCCCTTAACCTAAATTATAGGGTCGTGTCCCTTATATCAAAAAGTCAAATTTCTAACCAAAATGAATTTATAAAAAACAATTAAGAATCCTCAAACAAAAATAAGAATTTAACATATCAACAAAATCACAACTATGATAGACGCATTCATGACAAATCGTATTATAAATAGAATAAAGATAAAGTTTTAGAAAATAGAAAACAATATTAATAAAAAACAAACACAAAATATTGAAACGTTTAAATAAATCTTATGAAAAAATATTTTTAAAGAAATGATAATTTAATTACTTCAGTAAGAAATAAAAATTATTATGGAAAAAACAATGATAAATTCAGAACAAAAGAAAATAAAAATAATATAAATTATTACCAAATAGCTAAAGATATATTGACCAATAACACAGCCACACAAAAAAAAAAATGTCAAAAGCCACGGACCAGACCATATATACCTTATGTTTTTGAGGTCGCTGATTCCGAATCCGTGGTCCATTTGACCCCATCACCTCAGGGTCAAGGTCAGGTCAAGGTCAAATTTCCAAAATTAACGGCAACCAAGGTTTAACAGTATACATATATGTTTTTGAGGTCGCTGATTTCGAATCCGTGGTCCATTTGACCCCATCACCTCAGGGTCAAGGTCAGGTCGAGGTCAAATTTCCAAAATTAACGGCAACCAAGGTTTAACAGTATACATATATGTTTTTGAGGTCGCTGATTCTGAATCCGTGGTCCATTTGACCCTATCACCTCAGGGTCAAGGTCAGCTCAAGGTCAAATTTACAAAATTAACGGCAACCAAGGTTTACCAGTATACATATATGTTTTTAAGGTCGCTGATTCTGAATCCGTGGTCCATTTAACCCCATGACCTCAGGGTCAAGGTCAGGTCAAGGTCAAATTTCCAAAATTAACGGCAACCAAGGTTTAACAGTATACATATATGTTTTTGAGGTCGCTGATTCCGAATCCGTGGTCCATTTGACCCCATCACCTCAGGGTCGAAGTCAGGTCAAGGTCAAATTTACAAAATTAACGGCAACCAAGGTTTAACAGTATACATATATGTTTTTGAGGTCGCTGATTCCGAATCCGTGGTCCATTTGACCCCATCACCTTAGGGTCAAGGTCAGGTCGAGGTCAAATTTCCAAAATTAACGGCAACCAAGGTTTAACAGTATACATGTACGTTTTTGGGGTCGCCTAATCCGAATCCGTGGTCCGTTTCACTCCATCACCTCATAGTGAAGGTTATTTGAAGGTAAAATCGACAAAATTCTTGTAAAACAAACCAAACTTCATGCCATTTATTTTTTCTTACTATACCTTACACGTTTCTCATCAAATGATCGGTGCAAAGGTTTTCTTTTACGTTTTTTCCCAGTAGTTTTACAATCTCTTTTCAACATCCAGCAGTAGTCGGCCAGCATACTAGCATCCCATCTACCTTGATAACGCTTCTCCATTACTTTAATGTCTTGGTGAAAACGCTCTCCCTGTTCTTCGCTATAATCGCCACAGTTTTCAGGAAAACTATCCAAGTGATTGTGTAGAAAATGTAGTTTGTAATTCATTAGGCAACCCATATTCCCATAGTTCTCAACCATTTTAGATACAATTACTTTGTAATTTGGGCTTCTGCGATTACCCAAAAAGTTTTCGGTAACTTCCTTAAAGTTAAGCCATGCAGCTTTCTCAATGTTTGTCATGGAACTAATGAACTGGTCATCAGCCATCATTTTTCTGATTTCAGGGCCGTCAAAAATACCTTCCTTCAATTTTGCATCTGATTTACTTGGAAATTTACTTTCCAAGTATTTGAAGCACCTGCTATCTTTATCTAAAGCTTTAACGAATTGTTTCATCACACCAAGTTTTTTGTGTAATGGAGGAATGAGAACTCTTTTTGGATCAACCAATGGAGTAGCTATAACGTTACTCTTTCCGACTTCGAGAGATTTTCTTTCAGGCCATTTATGATTTGTATAGTGCTTTGCAAGGTCTCTACTATCCCATAAGCACAAGAAACATGGCGTCTTTGTAAATCCAGACTGCTGTCCTAACAATATTCCAGAAACTTTCAAATCACCACATATCCGCCATTTATGCTTATCATACTGAATATTTTGTATTATAATTTTGAGATTATCGTATGTTTCCTTCATTGTAGTGGAGTGTGCTATAGGAACTGAGGCATAGTGGTTGCTATTGTGTAGTAATACGGCTTTTAAACTTCTTTTTGATAAATCTATGAACAATCTCCATTCTTCGTCTTTATACACATTAGGTTTAATTTCATTCATTAAACCTTTTACGTCTTCACAATATACTATTTTATCACCATTATGATTCATTTCTTCAAAGTATGGTCCGAAACTTTTGCTTCTTGTTCTGTATAAAAGATACTTTAGTAGATTTTGCGAACTGATTCATGCCTTTTAAAGCTGAAGCTAAATGTTCTGCTCCATCTTTAGGTAAGTTAAGCTCTCTAACTAGGTCGTTTAGTTTATCTTGAGTCCATAACTTTACGCTTTTGTCTTTTTGGCCCGCTGGAAGAAAAATATCGTCATCGTCATCATCATCGTCATCTGCAGTTTCTTCATTACTATCACTTTCATAGGACTCGCTACATTGTGTAAAGGTGATTTCAAGGTGAAATGTACTAGATTTATGCAAAACAAACCTAAACCACGGTATCTGCGAATTTTAGTACAATATTGATTAATTTCATTTTAATTCAAGGCTACTTTGAAGAACAAAAGATCATATTTAATTTTCTCTTATTTGTGAGATCGTACATTATACAATTTCAAATTGCATAAGAGTGTTCTGTGATATACGTGAAGAATTGTGTAGAAAGTAAGCATGCATTTTCTAATTGTACAAATGTACGGTTAAATAAATAAGAAAAAATTAAACATTAATTTTTTTCGTCAACGTAGCCTTCACCTGCTTCCTCGACAAAAACTGTGATGGTGACACTGCCTCAAACGGGGATGTGTGGAATGATCCGCTCATAAGTTTGTCGGGGTAACGATGCCAGTGGAAGCGCACTGCCTCGCAGGGGGACGTTAGGGTGTGAGGATGAAGCTGTAGTGTGTCCGACGACGAGTTGACACTGTCCTCGTCAAAGTCGGAAAGCTCTTATACTTAGCCCCGGAGAGGTATAAGAGTTATCACCTCCGGGACAGTGGACTCACCTGCGATCGGACCAGAATCCCTAACGTGCGGGGTTATACTGAAAATCATGGAAAATTTACCTTCTACATCTCAAGGGCATATTTGCACAAAAAATTCTAATCTTTTTTGTTTTGTCTGCGGAGTATTCACTCCGCAAAAATCTCGAAGACATTTAAATAAGAATCTCAGAAAAATTTACAAAACTTGCTTCAAATTAGAAACTGATGTAGTTATAGAAAAGTGGACTCCATGTAGTATCTGCGAACAATGTCGTCAAATGCTTTGTAAGTGGAATAAAACAAAAGAAGATGACAAAGTTAAATTTAATAGCCCAATGGAATGGTATCAACCAGATAGAAGAGAGGATTGTTACTTCTGTAATACCGAAATTATTGATATTAATAGTAACATTAAAGCAACAGTGAATTATGCTGATGTTATTTCTGTAAAAAGACCTATCGAAAAATCGGGAAGCGATGAAGAGCTCGATCTTCTTGAGAGGCCATCTATTGAATCAGATACCAACGATGAAAAAAATGATGAAGAAGATAACGAAGTCAGTGGCGGCATTAATGGGGGTAGAATTGATAATAATGACTTAAAAGATGGATCGTATGAAAGCTATAGTGATGAAGAAATTGAAAATGATGATGATGATGACGATGACGATATTTTCCTTCCAGCGGGCCAAAAAGATAAAAGCGTAAAGTTATGGACTCAAGATAAACTAAACGACCTAGTTAGAGAGCTTAACTTACCTAAAGATGGAGCAGAACATTTAGCTTCAGCTTTAAAAGGCATGAATCAGTTGGCAAAATCTACTAAAGTATCTTTTTACAGAACAAGAAGCAAAAGTTTCGGACCATACTTTGAAGAAATGAATCATAATGGTGATAAAATAGTATATTGTAAAGACGTAAAAGGTTTAATGAATGAAATTAAACCTAATGTGTATAAAGTCGAAGAATGGAGATTGTTCATAGATTCATCAAAAAGAAGTTTAAAAGCCGTATTACTACACAATAGCAACCACTATGCCTCAGTTCCTATAGCGCACTCCACTACAATGAAGGAAACATACGATAATCTCAAAATTATAATACAAAATATTCAGTATGATAAGCATAAATGGCGGATATGTGGTGATTTGAAAGTTTCTGGAATATTGTTAGGACAGCAGTCTGGATTTACAAAGACACCATGTTTCTTGTGCTTATGGGATAGTAGAGACCGTGCAGAGCACTATACAAATCATAAATGGCCTGAAAGAAAATCTCTCGAAGTCGGAAAGAGTAACGTTATAGCTACTCCATTGGTTGATCCGAAAAGTGTACTCATTCCTCCATTACACATAAAACTTGGTGTAATGAAACAATTCGTTAAAGCTTTAGATAAAGATAGCCAGTGCTTTAAATACTTGGAAAGTAAATTTCCAAGTAAATCAGATGCAAAATTGAAGGAAGGTATTTTTGACGGCCCTGAAATCAGAAAAATGATGGCTGATGACCAGTTCATTAGTTCCATGACAAACATTGAGAAAGCTGCATGGCTTAACTTTAAGGAAGTTACCGAAAACTTTTTGGGTAATCGCAGAAGCCCAAATTACAAAGTAATTGTATCTAAAATGGTTGAGAACTATGGGAATATGGGTTGCCTAATGAATTACAAACTACATTTTCTGCACAATCACTTGGATAGTTTTCCTGAAAACTGTGGCGATTATAGCGAAGAACAGGGAGAGCGTTTTCACCAAGACATTAAAGTAATGGAGAAGCGTTATCAAGGTAGATGGGATGCTAGTATGCTGGCCGACTACTGCTGGATGTTGAAAATAGATTGTAAAACTACTAGGAAAAAACGTAAAAGGAAACCTTTGCACCGATCATTTGATGAGAAACGTGTAAGGTATAGTAAGAAAAAATAAATGGCATGAAGTTTGGTTTGTTTTACAAGAATTTTGTCGATTTTACCTTCAAATAACCTTCACTATGAGGTGATGGAGTCAAACGGACCACGGATTCGGATTCGGCGACCCCAAAAACGTATATGTATACTGTTAAACCTTGGTTGCCGTTAATTTTGGAAATTTGACCTTGACCTGACCTTGACCCTGAGGTGATGGGGTTAAATGGACCACGGATTCGGAATCAGCGACCTCAAAAACATATATGTATACTGTTAAACCTTGGTTGCCGTTAATTTTGGAAATTTGACCTTGACCTGACCTTGACCCTGAGGTGATGGGGTCAAATGGACCACGGATTCGGAATCAGCGACCTCAAAAACATATATGTATACTGTTAAACCTTGGTTGCCGTTAATTTTGGAAATTTGACCTTGACCTGACCTTGACCCTGAGGTCATGGGGTCAAATGGACCACGGATTCGGAATCAGCGACCTCAAAAACATATATGTATACTGTTAAACCTTGGTTGCCGTTAATTTTGTAAATTTGACCTTGACCTGACCTTGACCTTGAGGTGATGGGGTCAAATGGACCACGGATTCGGAATCAGCGACCTCAAAAACATAAGGTATATATGGTCTGGTCCGTGGCTTTTAACATTTTTTTTTTGTGTGGCTTTGTAATAATGAAAATTTTATCCTGGAAAATAATATTGGTGATTTGAATTTTATTTGTGATTTTTGTGGTGCTAGACATTTTGCATTCAAAATGTCAAGTGATAAGAAATTTACATCATATTGTAAACAAGAAAAATTTAACATTAGAAGAAGACCCAGAATCCCCTGGTGAGAATAAAAAATTACTTACGGGAAATTCTATAATAAGTAATAATTTAGAACTTCCTCTAGGGGTTATAGGGCCTTGTAGGGTGCCTCGTGAGAGGACGGTGGGGAAGCTTAGCCTCAGAGACTTGGGAGTCTAAGATCTTCTCGTGCGGGGGATGTTGGCTCGGTGATTCTCTGCTTTCATCTCTTCCTGCTAGGCAGGCTCTGTAGACGTGGGGTGGGGGGGGGGTGCTCATGCTGCTGGCGCTGAAGGCTTCTGGGGGTCCTGGCAGTTGAGAGCTGCGGGGCGCCTGGGGTACGGGCGTCGGGGGCGCGGGAAATCCGGCTAGAAATCGTCAGCCCGAGGTTTCGCCTAGCTGAATCTAGGATAACTCAGCAGCCCGAGGTGACTAAGAAACATCCCCCCGACTCTCTCTGGTGGTGCAGAGATGTCGGGCATTAATAAAATACATCACCCCTGACTGAAGGTGTAATGCAAACCTTGCTGATGTTGTTCGTGGCTCAGGGGTCACAGTGAGTCTCAAACGGTGCCTCATAGATACCGGGCAATCTCCACGAGTATTAATGCCTTACCTCTGCATGCGGGGCTCTGTGGAGGTGGACCAACCTTTCCCTAGCTACTCGTGGGACTCAGAATGGATGTTTAAAATAATAATCAAAACCTTACGCAACCTGGTAGTGTGGAAGGAAGGAGAATCGCTCAACAAAAGCTGGTGACCCAACCAGAAGCGCAACCAGTGCCTGCCAACACGTCGGTGAGCCTGGAAAGGGGAACCCATAACACGCCGGTAAACCTAGAAGGGGGAACCGGAACTACGCCGGTAAACCTGGAAAGAGGAACCGGAACTATGCTGGTGAACCTGGAAAGAGGAACTGTTAATAAAATGAAGGGAATGGGGAACAAGCATAGGAGAAAAAAACGTCAAGATGGCACGCCCTCCTCCTCTTTGCCCTTGACCCCCTCTCATATCAAAGGAGTCAAAAGACCCAAAATATCATGCGATACTCCACCGGAGGAGCAAAGACCCCCTGAAAGAAACAACGTTGGACCGGGAGAACGCTCCCTGTCAATTGCACAAAGGACAAACCCACTCACGGTGGTGGTGCTTCCGGTGGAGTATCCAGATAAGTGCTTCTCGGCGGGTGATCTGACGGATCTTCGCAAGGAGATTGAGGAGCGCGTAGACCAAATAGAGGACGGACAACTGCCAAGGTTTGAAGACTATATGGTAAAGAACAGTGCAATGGTCGTCGTGTCAGCGGACCGATTCAGCAGGGAGTGGTTCGTGCGGCAGATGGGTGAGAAGAGTCCGCCAGGTGCTTCCATCCTCAGAGTAAGGGGGATTGAGCTCCTCCAGTGTCTGATTAGGGCTACGATTCGGCTACCTACAAAGGTAAAACCGGGAGTGGCGCTGAAGAGGCTGGGGAGGCTCAATCCGTCACTCAAGGTGGATGGCTGGAGGCTGTACGCGCTCTTGGAATCCCGGAAGCCAAGCAAACTGCAACAATAACAGGGTCCAGCAGAACGGAAGGACCAACAGAGGACGCAACCGGTCCAAGGGTCAACGGAGCAGTCGGAAGGTGAATTAGACGAGGAGGGAATGATGCTTATAGTCGGCATTCTCGAATCGTCTATCGAAAGTCTGAGTTTATAAAACAACAAGGCTTACTACGGTATGGGCAGAGTTGAAGTTAGATACTCTGTCAAGACCGTGGAAGCATCAAGTAATTAATAAGGGAACTTTCAAATGGAGGGGATCCTTAAAATTACTGAGATTAACATGCACCACAGTGAAGATTCTACAGCTCTTCTTGCGAGGAGTCAGTCTGTGGCGCACAGATATGTATCATTGATACAAGAACCATGGACCGTCAAAGGCTCTATCAAAGGACTTGGAAAAGGTGGCAAAATTGTCAAAGTTCTAACAGCTGTCAAACCCAGAGCGTGTATTTGGATCAAAGGTCTGGAAAACACGCCACTTATGGCAGTCATTACTCGAGATGTAGTGGCTACTAAGGTAAAACTCTTCATTAGAGGTGTTTCAAAGGAGGTGGTACTAGCTAAGGTAAAACTCTTCATTAGAGGTGTTTCAAAGGAGGTGGTACTAGCTTTAGTCTATGAGGAAGAAATTACTACGAAAAAGGTAATTAAGTTGGTGGACTATTGTGGCGAAAGGGGGCTCCCTCTGGTTTTGGGATGTGATGCCAATGCGCACCATATAGTGTAGGGAAGCACGGATACGAATGCTAGAGGATCGGCCCTACTCAAGTACCTAGCCACCACTGAACTAGATATTTTTAATAGGGGTTCAAAACCTACCTTCTTTAATACAAAGAGAAGAGAGGTGATCGACCTAACACTGTGTTTACAAAACTTTATTCATGCTGTGCAGGATTGAAGAGTGTCAGAAGAGCCGACTCTCTCTGATCATGCACAGATCACGTTTAATATTTGTTTTCTGTTTCAGGAGGTCGAATGGATTAGGAATCTAAGGAATACGGACTGGGGTACATACAAAAAGGAACTCTCAATAGCAATGAGAGAATTCCCTAAAAATATTGGGAATAAGGAAGAGATAGAAGGGACGGTGGTAATGCTCCAACAATCTATTAGATCGACATTCTCTAAGAGCTGTCCTGTTGAGAAAGCAGAGACAAAGTATGACTTTCCATGGTGGAATCACAAACTGGAAACTCTTAAGGAGACAGTCAAAAGATTGTTCGAAAAGGCCAAGAAATCTAAAGCGGAGTTACCTGGGCAGAAGTAGAGGGACAAACAGAAAGAACGTAGAAAAGAGGTCAGAAGGGCTCACACGAAAGGATGGAGGAAGTTCTGTTTGAAAGTAGAACAAGATCCGGAGGCATCATGACTGGACAAACTGTTTGCACAGAATCCGGAGGCATGGTTGGGTGCCATTAGGCTTCCAGAGGGTGGTTACTCAGTGAGGGACGGGGAGACTTTGGGCTGCCTGATGAGGACGCACTTTTTGGGTTTTATTAACCTGGAGAGTGGGGAGAGTGATCAACCTGATAACCCTTTAAGGATGAATTGGGGTCCTGGTTGTGGTGGACCCGCTGATAAGTCAGCTAGGGTGAAGCTTGCGGCCGGGATTGTCTCCCCAGACCGTGTTAGGTGGTCCTGGTCCTCTTTCGGGCCGTTTAAGTCTCCCGGGGTGGACTGGGTGTACCAGGTCCTGCTTCAGTAGGGCACGGAGGTTATCCTTGGTCCATTCGTGAGACTGGCTAGAGCCTGTTTGTGGCTGGGCTATACACCCGAAAACTGGAGGAATTCAAGAGTAGTTTTCATTCCTAAACCAGAAAGAAGCAGCTACTCTACGACGAAGGACTTTAGACCGATAGAGGCTCAAGTCGATAGAGAAGCTCATCGACAGATACATCAAGGAGACGGTTCTCACGCAGAATCCACTATCGCCAGAACAACACGCCTACACAGAAGGCAAATCTACCAAAACGGCACTGCTTAAAGCAGTGTCATTAATCGAGAAAGAAATATAAGCAGGAAGATTCATCATAGGAGCCCTTTTGGATGTAGAGAGGGCTTTCAACAACACCCCAACAGAGGCTATTTGCAAAGCAGCCGAGAATAAAGCAGTGCCAGCTATGATCACGGACTGGATCCGTGACATGCTAAGTCACCGATTATTGGAAGTAACTAGGGATGACACCACGGTTAGAGGTACAGTCGCAAAATAACTGTCCTCAGGGTGGTGTGATCTCCCCTTTAAAATGGAACTTGGCGGCAGAAGGTGCCTTAACCTGTGTCAAAGAAACCGGATGCCATGTCATTGGATATGCCGCTGATATAATGATAGTGGTGAGAGGGCGTTTCCTCGAACTGCTGGCAGATGTATTACGGGCAGCACTAAACAGACTTTGGAACTGGTGCAAAACCAACAAACTGTCTATCAACCTTAGCAAAACAGAGGTGGTGGTCTTCACGAGGAGGTACAAGTGGAAACTGCACAAAACCTCAAAGCTAGGAGGCCAAGTATTAACACCAAAATCTGAGACCAAATACTTGGGGGTGATACTGGACAGCAAGCTACACTGGAAATCCCAGGTAGAAGAGCTCTGCAGGAAGCTCGCCAATATGTTTTGCTTAGTAGAAGAACTATTGGAAGGAATTGGGGGCTTAAACCCTCAACTATCCTGTGGATGTTTAGGACAATTCTCATTCCTAGACTAACCTACGCAGCAGTGGTATAGTGGAAACACACCAGCCAAACAACAAAAGCAAAGCTCCTAGATAGGCTAAGGGGACTTGTCCTGAGAGCCATGTCAGGGGCAATGAGGACTACTCCCATAGAAGCCCTGGGATTCTTGATGGGAGTAGCACCCTTACAACTGTATGTACAAGAGGGTGCTACAAGGTCTGCATGCAGACTGATTGCTCTCAATATGTGGACAGGGAGAGGTGAACACAGGTGATTTTCCCAACCAAAGAAAACTAATTGTCAGAAAAAGGTACCTCTAACCGCACATGCCCGGAACCCATCCATAAGGTTGTGGTGAAGGGTTGCTGGTGGGACTAAACCATGGGGTCGCAAAGAGCCTTTGGCCTAGGCAGCATTAGGTGGTTCTATTCTCATAGAACTACCTACCCGTTATCCTTAATAATAATAATAATAATTTAGAAAAATGCAAGAGATCATATAATAACGCCTAAGCATTTAATTACTTTTATTCTGATATACCGCAACATTATGTTTTTAATCGAGTACACAAAACATGGACGAAAAAAATAAAATCTATGAGACCTATTCTAACCAAAATGTACTTAGTTAATCCAAAACAAAGAAAAAAATTCCTTTTAAGATTACTTTTGCTTTACGTGAAATCTGCAACATCTTTTGAAAGCTTAAAAACTTTTTAAGGAATTACATACTTAAGATTCTTTGAAGCACCAAAAGCAAGAAATTTAGTTGAAATAGAAGATGAATAAGATAAATGTTAAAGAGAATCATGTTAATCTCGATTTCCAAAAGCTCTTTGTCAATTATTTAGTTACATTTGTACATTTCACAATCCAATTAATGCTCGAGAATCATATGAAAAATATAAAATCTATTTTTATCATATTACCAAAAATGAATCAACAATAAGGTGAAGAATATGTATTAAGCATAATTAATAATATTTTAACTAATAATGGATTCCAATTAAGTAACTTTAATTTACCTACTTTAGAATATTATATTGAAAACAACAAAATTAAATATAGTTTAGTAAATAATGTTAATAATATTTGGTCAATTATTAATAGTCTAACAAATGCTTAAACAGCTATATTTAGTCCAGTAATAAATTCATTAAATACAAACTGTATTAAAAGTATATATATTATATATATATATATATATATATATATATATATATATATATATATATATATATATATATATATATATATATATATATATGGGACATTTTACACCAACTGGAAGAGAAAAAAAAATAAAAATCGCTAAAACTTTGAGAATATATTCTTTTTGTTACCCAAAATATGTAAAAAAATTTTCAAAGATTTAGATTTGAAGGATCAAGAGCTATAAATCCTTAAAATTTGGAAATTTTTCAAAATTTTTGAAAAAGTCCCAACTTTATCATTTTTCTTTTAAAAATCCTGAGGTTTCAGAGAGAAATTTATAAGAATACTGCTTGATGTGAATGAAGAGAAGAGTTAGCATGATTTTTTACAGATCTGAATTTTTAAGTCTTCTATTGGTTCTTATATGTATTACATCGTAATTGAAATTACTCATTGTTTGCCACTTCAGAAATTGCTTTTCGAGGGCTTATTTTCTTCCATTTTACATAAAGTTTGAAATAAATTTTTGATCATGTAAGTCAAAGCCATAAATAAGGAGTTATGACAGTTTAAAATATATATTTATATTTAATATGAAAAATAAATCATACATGAAAATATATATTTTAAGAGGCGGCCGTATAGTTCTGTCCTTGTCTAATCTAAATTTTCGTTATAATTAGTAAACTAAATATTTTTATACAAAGGTAAGGGCAGAGCCCAATAGATTTAAGGATAAACAAACGATTCTATTCTATGAAAAAATATAAAATTTTCATTAGTTTTCGAGTGAAGTCTGAAACGGAAAAAGAGTTGAACACTTCAATCAAATTTAATTCTTTTTCCGTTTCAGACTTCACTCGAAAACTAATGAAAATTTTATATTTTTTCATAGAATAGAATCGTCTGCTCATCCTTAAATCTATTGGGCTCTGCCCTTACTTTTGTATAAAAATATTTTATTTAGTCATAATAACGAAAATTTAGATTAGACAAGGACAGAACTATACAGCCTCCTCTTAAACTGTCATAACTCCTTATTGATAGCTTTAACTTACATAATCAAAAATTTATTTCAAAATTTATGTAAAAAAGGAAAAAATAAGCCCTCGGAAAGCAATTTTTGAAGTGGCAAAAAATGAGTAATTCCAATTACTATGTAATACATATGAAAACCAATAGAAAACTTCAAAATTCAGATCTGTAAAATATCATTCTAACTTTCCTCTTCATATACAACAAGAAGTATTCTCATGAATTTCTCTCAAGAACATCGTGATTTTTAGAAAAAAAATTGATTGAGTTGAGACTTTTTCAAAAATTTTGAAAACTTTCCAAATTTTAAGAATTTATAGCTCTTGATCCTTTTAATCTATATCCTTAAAATTTTTTTTACATGTTTCGGGTAACAAAAAGAATATATTCTTAGAGTTTCAACGATTTTTATTTTTTTTCTCTTCCCGTTGGTGTGAAATGTCACATATATATATATATATATATATATATATATATATATATATATATATATATATATATAGACGGTCTAGGTGAAATTGGTAAAAGCCACTCATTAAATACAATTATAACTTACCTAAAAATTTAAGTAATCAACTATTTAGTTGTATCATGGACAGGTATAACGGATAATTTATTACAAGATGGTGTGACAGTACATACAGTATTTAAATTACTGTTGAACATATCTGAAGACACAATATGTAAAATTGGTGAAAACAGCGCAATAGATAAGACAATGAGAAATGTATCAATTGTTATCTGGGATGAAATTACAATGTCATCAAAATACGCTTTTGAAGCCGTCGATCGCATTTTAGACAAACATTACCAATAGTAAAACATGGAAATAGAACTCAGATGATAGAAAATTGAGTCAAAAAAAGCTATTTATGAAAACATTTTCACTGTATCTCTTTTAAAGAAAATAAATGTTTATTGGAATCAGATGATAAATTTAAAAATTGGTTACTAAATATAGGAAATGGTAATTTTTATTCAAAATATGAAAAAGGGAAATGAAGTTATACAAATTCCAAAAGAAATATTGTCAGAGGGCAATCTAATTAATGAAATTTACGGGCATAATATAAATATTGAAAATTGTGACTATTACGAAAATACTATATTGGCACCGAAAAACGTAGGTGTAACAGAAATCAATAAAAAATTTTTTCAAATATAAATATTGAAAATTGTGACTGTTACGAAAATACTATATTAGCACCGAAAAACGTAGGGGTAACAGAAATGAATAAACAAATTTTATCAAAAATAAATGAACCAGTAATAGAGTACTTGAGCATTGACTCTGAAAAGATGTAAATGACGATAATTTAAACGCAATTTTGCCAACAGAATTCTTAAATTCTTTAACGCTCAACGGTTTAACTCCGCATAGATTACAATTAAGAAAAGGAGCTACAGTCATGCTTCTAAGAAATGTTAATTTGAATGGAGGACTTTGTAAAGTTACTCGATTAACGAAAATAAAACAATTCACTATTAATGCACAAATATTAACAGGAAGTAAAAAAGCACTATATTCTTACTACGTATGAACTTATTAGTAAATGATGAACTGCCATTACAGAAAACAATTTCCTGTAAAACTTGCTTATGCAATGACTATTAATAAGTCGCAAGGACAATCATTGAAAAAAGTAGGAGTGTATTTACCAACACCAATTTTCAGTCATGGGCAGTTATACGTGGCACTTTCAAGGACATCTAAAAAAAGAATTGAAAATATTATTAACAGAAAAATCAATAAAAGTGAATGATAGAACGGTCTATACTAAAAACATCGTTCACAGAGAAATATTATAAAATCACAATACTAAAATTAAATATAATGAATAAGAAAATAAAATCAAACATATCGAAAACTCTAATATAATACTAAATATAAAAAAAATAAAAATTCTAAAGTAAAGTTTAGCGCTGTGTGGTTAAAAAAAATGCGGCTGCTATTGTAAGTGCTGTGATGGGAAAAACGCTAAAACTATTGTAAGCACTGTGTGGTTAAAAAAACGCGGCGGCTACTGTAAGCGTTGTGTAATTAAGAATCCACAGATGCTATTTTTAGCGCTGAGACAAAGAGACAAAGATGGAAAAACAAAGATAAAGAGACGGAGACGAAGATACGAAGACGGAGATAAAGAGACGGAGACAGAGACGGAGATGAAGAACCGGAGACAGTGATGGAGATGAAGGGACGAAAATAGAGAAACCATCACGGAGAGACGGAGACGAAGGAAAAGAGATGGAAAGACGGAGTTGGAGGAAAAGAGACGGTAAAAGAGAGACAGAAAGACCGTGACGGAGAGACGGACACCGAGGGAAAGAGACGGAAAAAGGGAGACGTAGAGACAAAAACGAAAAGACGGTGACGAAGGGAAGAAGACGGAAAAATAAAGACGGAGAGATGAAGACAGACAGACGGAGAGATTGATTGATTGATATAAATTTTATTATGCCAAGGTCTAACTTTGACCTTATGGCAAGGATACATAATAATACATTATAAAATAGTTTCAAAAGAATATAAAGAAATAGCAAATATTTACATTACTGTGGCAATAGAAAAGTACATATTATTATTTACAGTACATCATATTTTTAGGAGTAAAACAATACAATTTTATGCCGATTTTTGCACTATAATTTTAAATTAATTTACGCATGCGCGCAACCTTTTAACTACTTATTTAATATACATACATATACAACTAAACAAATCAAATTTTACTTATTCTCTATTAAATGATCATAATATAATTAGCCATAATATAAGCTTTTCAAACATCGTGTAACACTATGAACTACAGTCTGGAGCCATGGAGAGAACTGAGTCACTTTTGTAGATCGGATTCAGTAACAATACTAATACGATCAGACTTGTCATCCTTACGAGCGTAAATACGCCCTTCTCAAACCCAGACAAACTTATAATTAGTTTCTTTTGCTTTAGCTTTTGCAGCCATTAGCAAATTATGCACAATCGTCAGCAACATCACGAAAACATTCACGAGATTTGAGCTCTCGACGCCGTCCATCAAATCCGAGAACTCAATTTCACCATGATCACGTTTCACCTTCAGTACGTAATCACGTATACCAGCCGATTTCAATTTAACAATAAATGAAAAAGTAGGATTTGGAGTTTCAGCCGGTAAGCTAGCATCTTGAGTTTGTTTTTTTGCCTGGAGTAATCTCACGGAAAGTACATCGCCACAGATAGCGCCCAACTGTAACTGTTTAAGGATGAAATGGGTCAGCGCCAGCAAAGAGGCTGTACATGATATAAGAATGCCAGTAACCTTCATCTCTGCACTGGGTGAGCCATGAGCATACAAATCCTTGAGCTGGTCAATCTCATTGCGTAACTCCAATTTGTCCTTCTCCAATTCCTCAATGCGCTTCTCCTGACGATTTAACGCAGCATCCACATCCATAATCTGCGCTGAAAGCTCGTCAAACCGCTTATTGACGTGCCGATGAATGTTCTTAGAATTATCATTTATCGTCTGAAAAAGCGTGGCAAATTGCTGTGCCGACGTAAAGTTTTCCCAACCACTAGGCAGACTCATATTATCACTTAATGTACCGTTATCTACAATGGCAATCGTGGCACCGCACGAATCACTGCTAGTATCTACAATATTATTCAATTCTCTAGTGCAATCAAAAGAATTGGCGCGGGCTCTACCTCCAGTGTCAGACTTAGTTGGTTTAATTACAGCATCATTCTGCTGGTGCGCCAAGGGTCTAAAAGAATAGAGACAGCAATCACCAAGTGCCTTACTCTTAATATAAGCCGGGATGCAGCCAGGATGGAATGTACGATGACAAGTAATACACTGTTTATAAATAAATACAATATTCCCCCTACACTTGTAGCACTTTTTAGACATCTAAATAAGTAATTAAGAAAATCAAAAACAAAAAAGAAAAAAGTATAACACTCAATATAGGTAAAACGCGCATGCGCATCTCTACTCTCTCATTCTGCTTTAAAGTACACCGGACTAATTAGAATTACGCGCATGCGCATGAATTTCTATGATCAAAAGCAGTTACTACATAACCCAAATAAATATTAAATACGGTGCGTCTTTACATCAATAATTGACTGTAATTAACCCTTTACTGCAGTTAAAATAGCTATGTTAGAGAGAGTACACCGCTTTAATGTGCATCACACACACATTCTTTAAGAATCACAAATCTCTATTACAAGTTAATAGTTGGTTGCCATTATTATATTACTAATTTACTGTCAATTAGTAAATGTGACCGCACTCAGTCGAACAAATCTAAAAGTACAGTAATCTTCAATTCAAGCCTTGTTGTGTTCATAGAGAAAAGGATGACTCCTCATACTGACAAGCATACAGTCAACAACTGTAACAAGACCAAGCAGCAAACCAAGCCAAACAAGATGGCCGAAAAGCGGTTGAACAGGCAACAAAAAATAACAAGGCAGTAAAACAGACTCCCTGGCTCTAAAAAAGGTCAAGCCGTGCCGTTCATACTCAATAAGCGCGAGCCAGCAGGAGCCTGAGCTGCCTGAAACAAACTAAAACTCCAAAAATGTGTGAGACAGCGAAAAACAGCACAGATGCGGAGAGCGATGCAAAACACGTCCAAGCAACTCACCTTAGAGAGAGAGACAGACAGGCGGAGAGACAGAGACGAAAAGAAGGAGACGGAGAGACGGAAACGGAGAGATGAAGACGGGGAAATGGAGAGACTGAGACAGACAGACGAAGACGGAGAGATGAAGACTTACAAATAGAGACAGAGATACGAAAACTTAGAGACAAAGACACACAGACGAAGACGGAGAGAAGACAGACAGACAGAGAGACAGAGACGAAAAGACGGAGATGGAGAGAAAAAAACGAAAAGACGAAGACAGACAGATAATGACGGAGAGACGGAGACAAAGACGAAGACGGAGAGACGGAAATAAAGAGATGAAGATGGAGAGACGGACAAAGACAGACAGAGACAGACAGACGGAGTTGGAGAAACAGAGCCTTACAAACGAAGATGGAGAGACAAAAATGGTGACACGGAGACATAGAGACAAAGGCGGATAGATAGAGACGGAGAAACGGAGATGAAGAGACTGAAACAGATAGACGGACACGGAGAGACGGAAACGGTGGGATAGAGACGGAGAGACGAAAACGATGGGACGAGGACGGAAAGACGAAAACGGAGAGACGGAAACATAGAGACGAGAACGGAGATGTGGAGACGAAAATACAGAGACGGAGAGGAAGACTAAGGAAAGAAGACGTAAAAACGGCGACGGAGAGATGGTGACGGAGAGACAGAGACGGAGACGGAGAGACAGAAAAGGAAAGATGGAGACAGAGACGGAGAGATAGAGATGGAGAGACGGAGACGGAGAGATAAAGATGGAGAGACGGAGACGGAGAGACCGAGAGGGACATACGGAGTCAGAAAAACGGAGAATCACACACGGAGACAAACGAAAACAATAAGACAGAAACAGAAAGACAAAGGTGGAGAGACGGAGTCGGAGACAGAGATTAACAGACGGAGATACGCAAACGGTGGGATGGAGACGTAGAGACAAAAACGGTGAGATAAAGACGAAGAGATAGAGACAAAATGACGAATTTCAAAAGTCGAAAACGGAGCGTCGAAGATGGAGCGACAAAGGCAGAGAGGCGGAGACGGAGAGGAAGAAACGAAAAGTCGATGACGGAGAGATGATAATGGGGAGAAGGAGAAAGATACAAAGACGGAGAAACGAAGACGGAGACGGAGAAACGGAGACGGAAGGACGGAGAGACGAAGACGGAGGGATGGAGACGGAGAGACGGAGATGAAGAGATAAAGACGGAGTGACGGAGATAAAGAGATAAAGACGGAGTGACGGACTCAGAGAGACAGAGACGGAGAGATGGAGACAGAGAGACAGAGACGGAGAAACGGAGAGACGGAGACGGAGACAGAGATGGAAAGATAGATACGAAGGTAAAAAGACAGGTAAACGGAGACTGAGAGACGAAGACAGACAGACCGAGAGACAGAGACGAAAAGACGGATTCGGAGAGTTAAGTTCGGAAAGATGGAGAGATGGTGATGAAGAGACGGAGATGGAGACGGAAGGATCGAGAGATGACGACGGAATGTCCGAGACGGAGAGACTGAGATAGAGGCGGAGAGACGGAGACGGAGATTGACAGACAAAGACGGAGAGACGAAAACGGTGGGACGGACACGTAGAGACAAAAACGGCGAGATAAAGACGAAGAGATGGAGACGAAATGACAAATTGGGAAAGACGAAAACGGAGAGTCGGGGACGGAGGGACAAAGACAGAGAGACGGAGACGGAGAAACGGAGACTTACAAACGGAGACGAAGAGACGAAAACGTTGGGACGAAGACGAAGAGACAAAATCGGAGAGACGAAAACAAAGAGATGGAGACGAAAGGATGAAGACGCAAAGACAGAGACGGACCCGGTCAAAAAAAAAACATCTATAAATATAGCTAAAAATATAGATAAAGAAAATACAGCTATATTGATGTGTATTATAGCTATATTCGTGTGTTTTTTTTAGCTGTATATCTATGAGAAATATAGCTAGATTTTCAGCTATATTTCTAGCTATAATGGGCTAAAATAGGGATTATACCTATAAAAATAGGTAAAAATATCGCTAAAAATCTAGCTATATTTCTCATAGATATATAGCTAAAAAAACACGTAAATATAGATATAATACACAATGTAGCTATATTTTTACCTATATTTTTTAGCTATATTTATAGATGGTTTTTTTTTGCCGGGGAGGGAAGAAGACGGAAAAACGGAGACGGGGAGACAGAGACAGACAGTCAGAGGAACAGAGACTGAGAGACGGAGACGGAGAGACATAAACGAAAAGACGGAGACGAAAAGATGGAGGCGAAAAGACGGAGACAGACAGACCGAGGGACAGAGACGAAAAGACGGAGGCGGAGAGAAAAAGACGGAAAGACAAAGATGGAGAGATGGTGACGAAGAGACGGAGACGGAGGGATGGGAAGATAACGACAAAGGGTTGGAGACGGTAAGACAGAGACGGAGAGACTGAGACAGAGGCGGAAAGATGGAGACGGAGCGACGGAAACGGTGGGACGGTGACGTAGAGACAAAAACGGTGAGACAAAGACGAAGACATGGAGACAAAATGATGATTTTCGAAAGACGAAAACGGAGCGTCGGATATGGCGCGACAAAGGCAGAGAGGCGGAGACGGAGCCAGACGGATGGAGACGGAGAAACGGAGACTCACATTCGGAGACGGAGAGACGAAAACGTTAGGACCAAGACGAAGAAACAAAATTGGAGAGACGTAAACGAAGAGATGGAGACGAAAAGATGAAGATGGGAAGACAGAGTTGAAGGGAAGAATACGGAAAAACTGAGACGGAGAGACAGAGTCAGACAGTCGGAGGGACGGAGACTGAGAGACGGAGACTGTGAGAAAGAAACAGACAGTCGGAGGGACGGAGACTGAGAGAAAGAAACAGACAGTCGGGGGGACGGAGACTGAGAGAAAGAAACAGACAGTCGGAGGGACGGAGACTGAGAGGCGGATACGGAGAGATTGCGGGGCAAAAGACGGAGGGACGCAGAGATGGAGACAGAGGGGCGGAGACGGAGACAAAGACAGAGAGACATAAACGAAAAGATGGAGACGAAAAGACGGAGAGGAAGAGACGAAGATGGAGATGGAGGGACGGTAGACTGAGACAGACAGACGAGGATGGAGAAACAGAAAGACTGAGACAGACAGACTAAAACGGAAAAACAGAGACGGAGGGTCGGAGACGGAGAAACTAAGAGTCAGAGAAGGACAAATGGAGGCAAATAGACATAAATGGAGACGGAGAGACGGAGTTGGAGAATCGGAGACTCACATATAAAGACAGAGAGGCGAAAACGGAGAGACGGAGACAGAAAGACAAAGGCGGGATATGGAGATGGAGAGGCAGAGAGATGGAGACGGAGAAACGGAGACGGAGGGACGGAGACGGAGGGACGGAGACGGAGAGACGGATATTGTGTATGTGTGCATGTGTATGTGAGTAAGTGTATGTGTATAGATATGTGTATATGTGTGTACGTGTGTATGTGTGTATGTGTGTATGTGTGTGTATGTATGTGTATGTGTGTACGTGTATGTTAAAGATGCACGTGTGTATGTGTATGTATGTATGTATGTATGTATGTTACAGTGATGCAAAAGATATTCACGTAAAAAAAAGCCTTAGTTCTTCAGTTTAATATAATAGTAGTAATAAGTTCATACTTATAAGAAGAATCGGTGGTAGCGCAGGGGCTAAGGCTCTTGGCTCATGCTGTAGTAGACCGAAGTTTAATCCTCGAGAAAATTTTAGTCAAATTTTTCCTGAATTTTTTTATGTGGAATAGAATTAAGAGACCAGGAAAAACTAATTAAAAATTCCTCCTGGCCAATATTTAGTACAAAGGAATTAATTAATTAGAAATATTCTTTAGATGCATAAAAATATTTTATTGAAGGGAAAAAAATTCATTTTAATTATTTCACTTAATTCTCATTTCAATATTAATAAAGATGAATTTAAAATAAAATTAATAATTTCCAGTATGAGATATTTTTAAGTGTAAGAAATATCTTATGTATGTTGAGCAATATTTCATTCGATATTTAAAAAGTTTATTTTCACTGACGGAATGGATGATATTGACACAAAAAATATTTCACCTATTGCCAGCGTGACATCCCATAGAATCACATAATTTAAATTAATTCTAATAAATTATAAACAGTTACAACTATTTTTATTACAAACTCCTTTATAGAAATTTAAGTGTTCCATGAGATGTCCCAAATTCAAACATTCAAAATTTTATCATAAACATTGCGAAAATTAACAACTTTTATTTGTAGAGGAGCGAAAGAGATAGAGAACGAATAAAAATTGATCAGTAAGCCGACTAATGAACCCGGTATTTCAAAACATCCTAAGTAGTGCTACTGAAAATTCGGACTCTGCGTCAGATATAACGAATTTTTTCAATCCTCGATCGTTCACATGGAGACTATAAAATTCTCGAATTGCTCCACTTATTACCTTTTGTCTAATTGAGACTGCAACCAGATGGTCGGTTGCGGGGACCACTGTTAATCAGTGCAAACATACAAACAAAATTATAATTAAAACAAAAAGAATTTATTAATAATTTAGAATAAAGTTGAGTGTAAAATACTTAATTTATTCTCGTACAATTATTCAAGTACAATTTATTATTTAAAGATAATAGTGGAATTTTATAAAGGACAATAAGGGACAATTATTGGTGAATTACGATCTAAGTGATTATTAACCTTCTGACAGCCGGCATTTTTTCCACTAAAAAAGTGTTACTTTCTCGAAATTTCCCATATAAATGTTTCTTAAGTAATAGTATATGTGGGCTGATAATGGGATGACGCCATATGGCGTCATCCCGGCTGTCAGAAGGTTAATATTATCTGTGAAGTGAAGCTGACGCAGAAACCAAATTGACAGAACAGAAAAGAAAAGGATCAAAAGGATCACAGAGAAAAAAGGAAATTACAATCGTTAGAGCATTCCTCTCTTTCTTCGAATAAAGTAAGTCAGTTTATAAACTATTATTATTATATAACTTATAAAATATAAAGTTACTAGATTTTTAAACGCGTATAGTTCCTTAGCATTGATAGCTAAAAGCTTAAAACTTTTTTTAAATGAAAGCTAAGCTTAAATCCTTTCGAAATAGTAGTTATAACATATCAAAATATTATTTTTTCCCAAAGTTATAGCGTGATAAACATTGGACCTGATTTTTCTTTTGAAAACATTAATTAATAACTAAAGCTGAAATTGGGTCTAATGTTTATTATGTTATAAGTTTAGGAAAAAATAATATTTTGACATGCTATAACTACTAATTCGAAAGGATTTGAGCTCAGCTTTCATTTTAAAAAAGTTTCAAGCTTCTAGCTATCAATGCTAAGTAACTATATGCGTTTAAAAATCTAGTAACCTTTTTAGTGATTTTCTTTAATTGCCTATAACTAGGGAAATATCGAGCGTTGGTGTCTAAAATTCTGTTTCCTTATATTTTCACATTTGGAAACTTATCCCAAAGTTTGAGCGAAATCCGTGATCTGGAGTTGTGATACTCTCCTAGTCAGTTATAGAAATATTATACTTCCAATATTATAAACTACTGAAGTGTGACATTTAAAGTTAAATAAACTCGGTCATTAAAAGTACAAAATCATCATTTCGCTGCTCACCAGATACATCAAGTTAAATTAACGCATTAAACAAAAGTTTTGATGATATTTCGTATCAAAACTTTAATAAACAAAAATTTTATAATAATAAACAATAATTCATACTAATATATCTAATATACGTAAGAAAAAGTAGAATAATTATATTTAATTCGACAAAGTTAATACTAGATGGCACACCCTTATATATAGATTCATGTTAAAAAGGATAATTTTTTTAGCTTAATGAAATTAAAATCTAGCTAGTTATAATGTTATAGAGTATAGTGATTTCTGTTTGTTATATCTTCCTACCTTCTTTTCTTACTTATAATATATATATATATATATATATATATATATATATATGTATATATATATACATATATATATTTATTTATTTGTTTAAGACAATCCTTTCATAAGTTTTATTTTTTTTTATTTATTTTTAAATTATTCATGGGAAATATTTATTCATGTTGTATTATTTTTTATTAGCCTTTTATTAAACTTTAATTTAATAAACCAATTGCTTATTTAAAATGCAACGAGTCCGAATTGCATTTTAACTATTGAAATGAGTAGAAAATTTTAAATTAATTTCGGTCGGTAATGGAGAGTAATATTGATATGTTTTGAAAAAAAAACATTAGATATAATAATTAGAAAAACTCATTTTTTATAAAAAAATATAAAAAATTAAATAACTGAATTTCTAAACAAAAAATTTTCAATAAAATATTAAAATTTTGTAATTGGAACAATAATTCAAATTTAAACAAAAAGCCCGCCGTTGGCTGGTCCGCGTGTTCGAATCTCATTCGCCGAGGGGCCAGGTGTGAAGCGCAGCGCCCTTTTTCTTTCATAATAAGTAAGAGAGAGAGGCAAAGGGACGCGACGCTAACGCGTGGATACGACATTACACTTGATTCAATTAATTTTTCGAATCTTTAAATCAATAAATAAGAGGGTTATTAAAGAAACAATTCATGATAAATATTATTTTTGGTTATTAGAGAATTTTAAGAACTTAAATTAATTAATTTATAGCGTCATTATTACAAAAAATATACAATTTAAAATGATTTTGAATATATAGCGTAGACGCGGCTTGCATAATATCTAACTAATTATAGAGACTTTGAAACATGATTAATTGATTTAAATGATGAGTTTTAATAAGGAAACAGGATAATTATATGATATAAATTTTTTTTTAGACAGGATAATGCATGTTTTATGAACAAATTAACATTTAAAGAGAAGTTTCGTATAGATATTATCTAACATAATATGTAGATGGGGGTATCCATATACACTAGGAACAAATGCAAAGAGGTCTCTGCGCATATCTCAATGACAGCCTAGATGAGTTAGATTATCTAGATAATCAATTGAAGAAGAGGGGATCAATGTGCTCGGACTCACGGAGCGCGAGGATCTCGAGAGCATTCTAATTATTCTCTCTCGTACCGCCTTACAATATAAATCTGAATAGATTCGGACTTATTTTTTTTCTCTCTTTCGATTTTATAAGAGTCTAAAGTAAGAAGGAGACGTAATTATATTTTTTTTTGTTTCTTTTTCTTAAGATTCCTCTCTTTCTGAAGATTAACAGTGCTATTTAATCAGTTATAAAGACATAATAAAGATTTTTAAGAATTTTATTCTTTCGCGACGGGAATTGAAATCATATAAACTTTTGTTTGTGTTTGAATAAAATAAGTAATCCTGCGTATAAAGTATCTTTTTGCAGGATTACTTGAAATTAAAAATAGAGTCAGTGTTAATACAATGAGTGTGTACTAACTAACCTATTTAACAAAAATATATTTATTTCGTACTAATAAGGGGAAAGACTAGGCCTTCGGCCGAAAAGCCCTGAGTGGTAGTTCTGTGATTTCATAGAACCGCTGCGCATTGCACAAAAGCCTGATGGTGATGGATATAAAAGGGTGCTGAAAAGCTGCCCTTCTCCAGTGGACACCACGAGCATTTTATGCCTGGTGATGCACCGGTTGTCGTACACCAGGGATTAAGGCTATCTTTTTGTTACAGGTTATGTCTTCAGCAAACAATAAGCACGACCTATTTATACTAGGAGTTATAAATATAATAATATAATCATTAAGTCAAGAAGAATCGAGAGTGGTTCTTTTCATTATTAAATACAATTAAAAGATATTATTCTTTTTTATATTTTTTACTTTAAAGCTTTATTCATTTTCTTTATTCAGTTTAAAGATTCCATTTGATATTTTGTGTTTAGAGATTTTAGTTAAAGTTTCAAGTGATAAATTTTTTTTTTATAACAATTCATTAATAGATATTTTTTTTGATAGATTGGCATCTAAATATATATAACAAAGAATCATGTATAAAAAGATAAATAAATGAGAGCCATTTTTTCAAAAGATGTCATATACATGACCATCTCAAAAATAAAATATAGTGTTTTTTATGTCACACACCGCCTTATGTCAATTTTATGTGGGTCCGTAATTAAATGTCATGTTGCATGCTAATATGTGTTGTCTAAAATATAAAGATATCAAAAGAAATTTTATGTAACTTCAAAAACGAACCCAACGGATATTGCTGAGTCGTAAAGTCGGCGAGGATACTAACTTTACCAGAAGAAGGCAAGATTGGTCTCATTATTTTGCTGCTTACTTAAAATTTATTGTTTAAAGAATAATCGTTTATATATATATATATATATATATATATATATATATATATATATATATATATATATATTCTAGTAAAAAAAAGTAGTAAGGTAAGATTGATTAATAAAATAAAAATAAACTATAAAATTCAACTTTACCAATCTTGCTATTAAATTCTTAACATTTTGACGTTACAAAAATTACTTATTCCACTTAAAACGTAGTGTTCATTCACTGGTATATTTGTTTGTTTTTCTAAATAATTATAAACTTAATAATAATTCAATTATTAATTAATGATGAAATTTAAGAAGGGGCCGAACTATCTGTCTTTGTCTAATAGCGTTTTTCATCATTTATGTAAGCACTATCCGGTATAACAAGAAAAAAATAGCAGCCCCCGCTAGATATTAGTATAATAAATAAATTTTGTAATAACAACCAAATTTTTTCACTGCGTAGTTTTTAAATAATTAGAGACCTACCAAAAAAAGATAGGTTATATTCTAGATTGCTAGTAGGTCTTTAATTAGTCAAAAACTATGCGGTAAAAAATTTGGTTGTTATTACAAAATTTACTAAGTATACTAATATCTAGCGGGGGCTGCTATTTTTTTCTTGTTATACCGGATAGTGTTTACATAAATGATGAAAAACGCTATTAGACAAAGACAGATAGTTCGGCCCCTTCTTAATGTTTTTAACCATCATTTTTAACCCATTTGAAATTCACCATAATAATTCGCATAAGGGGAGTCCTCATACCTACATAGAGTTCTACCTTATCTACATTGAAATTATGGATTTTAATAAAAATTTAACTATTCATGACTGAAATTCGTAGGTGAGGCACATTCTTTACATGTCAAAGAATTTATTGCAATGTAAAAAGACAATATAAGGGTAAAAATAAAGGCGAAAACTGCTTAATACTGTCTTTTAACGTTGCAATAAATTCTTTAGAATGTTAAGAATGTGCCTCTTCTATAAATTTTAGTCAAAAATAGTTAAATTTTTATTAAAATGCATAATTCGAATGTAGATAAGGTAGATCTCTGTGTCGGTATGAGGACACCCCTTAAGGGGAATTCTCATACCGACATAGAGTTCTACGTTATCTACATCTGAATTATGTACTTTATCACGATGTAATAAAAATTTAACTGTTTATGACTAACACTTGTGGCAGAGGCTCATTTTTAACATCCCGAATAATTCATTGCAATGTTGAAAGATAATGCAAGGGTAAAAATAAAGCCAAAAAGTGCTTAATACGATTAGCTATTCAATGCGGTCATAGATAATCGTATTATGCAGTTTTCGTCTAAATTTTTATACTGTCACGGTATTTTACCGTGTTTGAATCTTGCGCGCTTAGGTATTAAAATAGGATGAACGCTCGGTCATATATCTCGTCTAAGACGAGTAAAGAAGTGCGTATCTTGACGACCGGCACGCGAGAGAGAAGCTCGCCGGCCGTGAGGCACTTCAGAGAGTTTCCGGCTACCGTTGCGTTAGCATGAAACCTGAGCTGCGCTGTGCTCATTAGAGAATTTCGCCACGTGGTCGTATAATACGGTAGACTAGATTCGCATTTGATAGCGCGAGACATTGTCTTAATTAAAAGTCGTTAGTTTATATCGACTAGCGTGTTATATTATATTGGCTAGTTACAACTCTCAGAAATTTTTTCTGTAGAGTTTTGCTTGACCGCTTTTCGCGCGTCTTAGCGGTCAGCCATTAAGTGCCAACATATACGTTGATCGGCGTGTATAGGATTCCACCGATCTACGTCAAGGCAACCACGTTGGCTCAGCGGAATTCAACGATCGGGAAGAGACGTATTCCACGAATCTACTCCAGAGCATCTACGTATTGGTTACGTACAGGGTAGAAGCTACGGTAACGGGCGAGCGGCGTCTACGTGCACGTAGGTAATTAGTGTAAGCTAGCCAGCGCGTTACTGTAAGGATAAATATACCTCACCTAAGTGTCTCTTCCTCGAGAGATACTTTTTCCAGTGAATTGTATCATCGGTTATATAACCGATCAGCGTCATAAGCGAGTTCTGTTCAGTTCGCGACGCGCCCTCCCTTTGCTCACTCTCTCATAGACGCATACATTACTTTTTATATATTATACAGTTTTATTTTTGTTCAATTCATATTTTCTCTTTATATTTTTATTTGTCTTATAATAAATTGATTCTGTTTTTCTATTAAATCGTGCTTCATATTAATTTATATTGTCTGACTATATATAACATAAAATATATTTTCCGTTGCTTACTCCGACGCCTCCGTGGTCCTTGTAAGCAGGTGTAAATTAATTAGTTACGTAATATCATATAATTTAATGTAACGTATTTTAGAACCGGCCTCACGAAGGAAAACTGCACTACCAGCCACGCGTCTCACGATCAGGTAAGAGAGAAAGAGAGACGCAGTGAGTGCAGCAAGTGACAAGTATAACACATAAGATTTTGTCGTTTATCAATAGGATTGATTAGCTAGCACAATCGAAGTTTGCTAGATAATATTTAGTAAAATTTCTTATAGTTTTCAGCAACTTCGCATATAATCAAATTCAAAGACTTAGCTACAATTGATATTTAATTAAAAGCTAATTCTTTTTTTTTGTAACGGGCAAAATAACCGTTACAATCTGGTGCCCAACGAATAAATGCATCGGCGGGATCAGGCTTTTACGCGTTGTCTAATATATCGAAATTCGCAAATGGTGTCGAACGCGTAGTTTACGTCGATGCAAACAGACTTCGCATTGTTCATAAAAGACTTTATATCAAAGATGGCGTTTTACTATAGTTAAAGTTTGATATTTAAAATAGCACGTGTCAAGAAAATTTTTTTTGAAAAGCAAAATTATTCTTACTCGAAGACAAATAAATTTAGAATTGACGTTAATTTTTTTTACGTTTTGAAAAATAAAATTAATATTTAATTGCCTTTTTTTCTGAAAAATAAAATAGTGGACATTTCTCAGAAAATTGCTGTTTATCTATTAAAATTTTTTTTGTCGTTTAGCTGTTACACATTTGTGTTCCCACATGTCCCGGCAAGAAATTCTATTTCTTGGCTTAACGCGCCGATATTCTCGCGTTTTAATAGCATAGTAACAGAGATAAAAGATATAGCTCTGCATGCCTTATAGTTCGCTTTATGTGAAAAAGCGAACAGGCAGTTAAGATTTTCGAAGACTCAGAATAGTGCGTTGTTATGTGTAACCCTCTTACCGATCAGGTCGTCAATAGTAAATTATAAAATTTAACGGTGAGAGAGAAACATTGATTTCAGCTAACGAGGAAGTTGAAATTAAATCAGTTGAAGAATAACCCTTTAATATAGAATAATTCATTAACATTAACATTAAATTTTTTTTTGTATTTTGATATAATATTTAATTGAATAAAAATTGAAATTTTTAATACATATTAAAGGGCGAGAAATTCTTTTTTCTTGTATAGTAAGTAGAATTAAAATTTTTATTTTTTACACGTAGTGGAAATTTTTTATTTTTTCTTTCTCTCTCATCAACGACTGCCAGTTCGTAGCGCGGCAATCTACTGGCACTGTGTGTGTTGTGGAGAAAATTTAGAATTTTCTCGAAGACTTTAAATTAGCATTGATTTCTACACTACACATTAGATACACTTGTATAATAAATAAATTGTCCCTACTTTGTGTTAATACTTAGTATTTTAAATTGACTAATATTGCAAATTTTGTTTAGTAATATATTGCATTTTTAATTTGATAAATTAATTTTAATTACTGCAAATTCTAGTATAAATCCAAAAATCAAAACATTTAATTTCTAATATATATACATATTTAGTAAAGTTTTTCTGTTACGTATGTATATGGTTCTATTATAACCATATGCAAACGATCAGTAATATAGTTTTTTTTATAAAATAAACGTGCGTACACATACACAGCGAGCGTTAGTGAAACTGCGTGCGACTAGTATACATAGAAGATACCTGAAGAAAGAAGATAGTAATATTTCTACGAGATGGCAACTCAAGTCACCGAACAGGTAACAACAGCTACGCAAGCAACAGCTGTGCAAACGGTAGATAGAACACCATTTCTGAAGCTAACAGAAATTATGAATTACCTTTATGGTATGCAGACACAAATAAAAGCACTGGCAGAATCAATAGCAGTCTTGGCACAAAGAATAGAGGAAACACCAAATCCAAGATCATCAAGCACACGAATAGATGAACAGCAAAACATACCACAAGATGTGAATATTGGCCAGAGACCATCAGGAAGCCCAAGAGTAAACTTTCAGGATACGTTTAGGATATATACCAATAACGTAAATGGTACAATGGCAAACGTACAATCGGATGCATCTCCAAGTGAACTTCCAGAAGTGAGTACAGTCGGGGGGAGGAGGACCCCTCGCACTGAAAACAGTGCGATTGATAGTATAGATTCTATCAGGCACACCAATTGTCCGATAGATACAAATAAAACAGTGAATGTTGGTCATATAGTTCGCTGCTGGAATCTTACATTCTCAGGCGGAAAAGGACAGAGCATAAATCTCTTCCTGACCAGGGTAGAAGAATGTAGAGCACTAGCAAAAATGAGCGAGAGTGATCTGCTATCCTCTCTCTCTGAACTGCTCACGGAGGTTGCTGCGACCTTGTATCGAAATAACAGGCATTCGTGGCAAACCTGGGCTCAATTTAAAAAAGCTGCATTGCGATGGTATGGATATAGTAGACGTTTTCAACAAAGATTGTTAGCAGAAGCTAATGCACGTACACAAGGCAAAGATGAGCCGGTACGAGATTATATTATATGCTTACAACCTATAATTTTAAAACAAGTTCCGTTACCTGACATTAGTCAACAGCTTGATTTTATTGCACCGTAACCTCTTACCAGAAATTCAACGTATGGTCAAAAGAGATGAAGTTACGGATATTGAATCTTTATTAGAAAAAGCTGTAAAAGCTGAATTGGTACTCGAGGCGAAGAGAGCCTATAGACCACCTCCTCCGCCCAAACAGTCATTGTTACCTGACGTAGCTTATAGGCCAACGAATAAGGTCAAAGACAATGAAATACAAATAGCGGCAATACAGGAGGAACAAGCTGCTAATGATCAGGCTAACATAGTCAGAATAATGATTGCAATAATGACTAAGTTGACTAAACTTACTAAGGCGTTTGAAAAGCAGCAGAGGTTTAGCGAGAACAACGTAAAGGGATCTGCACCGCTTAAATTGCCTTGAAGGAAGTCTGCTTAACGTCAAAGGAATTTTATTAAGATGATTGTTCTTCAGGAGAGACAAGTCAGACAAAACCAGGTCAAGAAAACCAGAAAGGTTCGGAAAATCTAAAACGTATCCGTAAATGTTATCGGTGTGGATTACCTGGATACACTATCTGGTCCTGCCCTATGCGTGCGGGAAAAGGACCAGGGAACAAGTAGATGAGGTACCTACTGTTCCCAGTGAGGCTTATGAGACCTCAGAACTTTTCACTTCAAAGGTGTCAGTTAAAAATTTACTTGAAGACTCAGAAGAAACATAAATTGAGTCGCACACTTTTCAAGTTGAGACAAGTGAGCAGGCAGAGATAAATCAGCCAACAATCGATGATGAAGCTCGATGGTGGCTCCCCGTAGTGATCGGAGATTACTAAATAAGGACTCTGTATGACCCAGATGCATCACGCACGGTCATGAACTCGCTAGGGTTACAGCTAGCAGTAGCCTGTATTATACCTTTAATACCAGCTACAGGTAGATTGGTTAAAGTAGCAGAAGGTAGACCATGCTTACTAGTAGGTTATGTTGACCTTTCTTTCACCGCAGGCGGACTCACCAAAACGATTTGCTGTGCGATCATGCCTAGCTTAAATGGAGAATGCTATCTAGGAGGCAACTTCGTACGAGCATTTAGAGCTATTTTCGATCCTTGTGAAAATAAGCTTTCTTTCAAAGGTACTAGTGTAAAGGTGAATTTAGAAGTTGCTGCTCTTAAACAATTGTACATTGGAAAATTAGAAACAGTTAATTTAGCTGATGTTTCAGCAGCTGATCAGGCTTGTGTAAAAAATTAGGTTGCAGGTAGAGCAAAAGCAACTCATAATATAGATAATTTAATAGGCAAGAGAAATAAAATAGTCTTTTCAGCTGCCCAAGGCATAGCAAATAAGTTTGCACCAAAAGTGGTTGGTCCAAATGTCGCTGCAACTAAAAGTGGATTAAATACACATAGGTTGCTGGTCAAGGATAGTAATCCGTATAGTCCTATTCATATAGAGCAGCTTAAAACATATATCACGAGGCAAGAAGATGATCTGCAAACTCAACCACCGTTGGAATCAATGCGTGCAAATGAGACGATGAGCGACCCGTCTCTTGCGATCTATGTGACTCCGTGTGTCAACGGAGGATCGGGCTCAGATTGCATGCGACCGCCTGCGTGCAGTAGATTTCCCCATATCGAAAAACCGAATAGGAAGCGAAGTCATCCGCGTAAAGCAGCTATCGTCCTAACGCGAACTGTAGAGCATATGCGTCAAGCTGAGTCCGAACCGATCAGGCGTAAGCGAGGTAAGCCTAAGGGTTCTACCAATGTGAAGCGTAGCGGAAGCATAGTTGTTTGTTCACCGAGAAAAATCGCGTGTTCAACGAAAATTACATCGTAATAGGGTATCGAAGATACTAACTTTGCTTAAAGCAATAATTGCACACCTACCGCGCGATAGGCAGAGCAGAAGAACCCAGTTATGCTGCGTCTGGCGGAGGGGTGTCACGGTATTGTACCGTGTTTGAATCTTGCGCGCTTAGGTATTAAAATAGGATGAACGCTCAGTCATATATCTCGTCTAAGACGAGTAAAGAAGTGCGTATCTTGACGACCGGCACGCGAGAGAGAAGCTCGCCGGCCGTGAGGCGCTTCAGAGAGTTTCCGGCTACCGTTGCGTTAGCACGAAACCTAAGCCGCACTGTGCTCATTAGAGAATTTCGCCACGTGGTTGTATAATACGGTACACTAAATTCGCATTTGATAGCGTGAGACATTGTCTTAATTAAAAGTCGTTAGTTTATATCGACTAGCCTGTTATATTATATTGGCTAGTTGCAACTCTCAGAAATTCTTTCTGTAGAGTTTTGCTTGACCGCTTTTCGCGCGTCTTAGCGGTCAGCCAGCCAACATATACGTTGATCGGCGTGTATAGGATTCCACCGATCTACGTCAAGGCAACCACGTTGGCTCAGCGGAATTCAACGATCGGGAAGAGACGTATTCCACCGATCTACTCCAGAGCATCTACGTATTGGTTACGTACAGGGTAGAAACTACGGTAACGGGCGAGCGGCGTCTACGTGCACGTAGGTAATTAGTGTAAGCTGGCCAGCGCGTTACCGTAAGTATAAATATACTGTGCGATATCCAAGTGTTTCTTCCTCGAGAGATACTTGTTCAGGTATATTGGTATCATCGGTTATGTAACCGATCAGCGTCATAAGCGAATACTATTTAGTTTGCGACGTGCCCTCCCTTTGCTTGCTCTCTCATTAGACGCGTACATTATATTTCACATATTATATTATTTTATTTTTGTTTAATTCATATTTTATCTTTGTTTTAATATTTTTCTTATAATAAATTAATCTTGTTTTCTATTAAATCGTGTTTCATATTAATTTATATTGCCTGACTATATATAACATAAAATATATTTTTCGTTGCTGACTCTGACGCCACCGCGGTCCGCAGTTATTAATTTATTAGTTATGTAGTATCATATAATTCAATATAACGTATTTTGGAACCTGCCTCACAAAGGAAAACTGCGCTACCGGCCACGCGTCTCTCGATCAGGTAAGAGAGAAAGAGACGCAGTGAGTGCAGCAAGCGACAAGTATATCACATAAGATTTTGTCGTTTATCAATAGGATTGATTAGCTAGCACAATCGGAGTTAGCTGTATAATATATAGTAAATTTCTTAGTTATCAGCAACTCCGCATATATTAAAAATTCATAGACTTAGCTATAATTCATATTAAATCAAAAGTAAATTCTCTTTTTTGTAACAGGCAAAATAACTGTTACAATACTTATACTGTCTTTTAGCATTGCAATAAATTCTTTAGGATGTGAAGAATTTTTTTTATTAAAAAAAAAAATTCAAATGTAGATATGAGGAAACCCTTTAAAATATGAGATAAAATCTGAACTTAATACCATTTAAACAAATCACTAATTAATTCAGTTACATACTTATATATTATTAAATACAGTATGTTATATAAATAATCGACATAAAGGTTATATGATTGATTAATATAATTTATAATATAAAAATTTTCTTATTTTCTTACATAAGTTTAACTATATAATAAATAAAATTTGACTTAATATGAAGAATAAAGAGACAGAGTTAATAACCACGACAACTAGACAAGAAATATCGCAGATAGAGAACGCTGATCAACGAGCAAGACGATTAACAGCATTAGAGGCTCAAAAGGCCGGAAGAAATATGCAAATATTAGAACACTTAAATGACTCGCATAATGCATTGACAACACTTGCCTCTAGTTTTACTTAGCAAGCGGCAACTATTCATATTCCGTATTTCGACGGTACTAACCCACCCTTGGAAGATTTTATTCAAGATGTAGAAAATGGACGTCAGCTTGTTCCTGAAACTCAAGAACATTTATTTTTGCGATCAGTAATTTCAAAATTGAAAGGAAAAGCTCGGAATTCAGTAACGAATTTATCCTTTAATAATATAGAACAATTAAAAAACTATCTAAAAACCAGATTTGCTCCATGTCGGTCTTATGGATATTATATTCAAGCCTTAGCCAACGCATGCATGGAAAAAAACGAAAACGTACGTGAATATCACGGATGCTTGTCTCATTTAGTAAACTTAGCCTAAGCAGCTGTCAGAGAGGATTTAAATGAAGACCAAAGAGACATCGATCAAACACCACAGTTGCAAGTATTAGCACTTGAAGCCTTTCTGAAAGGATTACCTGATGAATGGAGAACTTCAGTTATAATTGCAAATCCACAAAATCTTGACGACGCTCTCGAAGTTGCCAAGAATTTTGAGAAATATTCAACAACCACAAGTAACAACCGCCCGCATATAAGTTTGATGCATCAGATAGACGAGACAAAGAAGAATGCTAAATTTATAAATAAACACAATCCAGAAATATTTAATTGTGATATGCCTTATCATTACGACCGTAATGATACCATTTTTTCACATACTACGATAGAAAATGGTCGTATAATGGCTCCTTCTTAATTAGGTTACGGAGAAAACTAATCGAGAATAGAGACAAATGCACCTATAAATATTTTGAAAAATCCGCGTTCACAACTGCCCACAACTACCTATAATCAATCAAACTTTCAAAATCCATTTGCTTACCAAAACCAACCATTTCCTACGTATCCTCCTCAATTCTATCCTATGTATCCTTATTACCCACCTTATCCAAATCCATATATATATATAGAACCTTACGAGTCTCAAGCATAACCTAAAAATACTTTTGAAAATTTCAAAATGGCCTGTACATTAATTGTATTAATGCATTTTCATTTTTGGCTTCTAAAAACTTTTTTGAAGTTAATACTTCTTTTGGCGCGCTTCGAAAAAATGCTGGGCCTAAACTTATGGTTTGCCGTCACGTTACATTTTCATATGTGTTGCGTACGTGTGACTCTATCTGTGCGCGTATACACAAGTAAGTTAAGAATAAGAGAGGGGACTCAAGCAATGTATGAGGAGAGAGAAGGCTCAATAGTGCGGTGTCGTTGTGTGCGCGTATAAGCTTGGGTACTTGGCTACTTGGGTTAAAGAGAAAGAGAGAGAGAGAGAGAGAGAGAGAGAGAGAGAGAGAGAGAGAGAGTATACATAACTAAGTTGAGAATAAGAGAGGAGACACTTAGTCTAGGCGCCAGGTATGGTTTCGTGGCTAATTAGAGCCCCACGACTTCGACCAAGTTTCCTAGACGTATTTTGGCCTTCTGATTTCGAAAATTTTGGTCGGAATGTCCAAAAATGGTCACGTTAATTGTTATTAACAATTTAATTGTTTAAATGGCTCTAGAGAAGGCGCTATTATAGATAGAGAAAATTACAAAGCGCTAAAATGAATCATTATTGAAAACGAACATTTTCAATTTTGGTTTGTAAAAAAATATTAATTAGAACTTGAGTTGTTGCAAATTTAGTGCAAATGGTTTGCATTTACCGCTGTCGCGCTAATTGTCTTTTAGATATCTCCGCTTCTTCTTGATGGATTGAGGCTTTTAACGTCTAATTTTAAAGGTTAATTATTATACTATAATATAAAGTTATTGCGATCATATAATTTTTATTTAACAATTAACAAGAGATAAAAAACACGCAAAATTTTCAGAAAAAACTGCGATTTAATTTGTTTATAAGCTTTTTTTCACTATTTACCTTTAATTTATTTTAATAAAAGCTATTGGTTATAATTTCTAAATTCAAAACGAACATTCTCAATTTTGGTTAATGAAAAAATATTAATTAGAACTTGAGTTATTGCAAATTTAGTGCATAATGATAGCGGTAAATGCAAATGGTTTGCATTTACCGCTATCGCGCTAATTGTCTTTTAGATATCTCCGCTTCTTCTTGATGGATTAAGGCGTTTCACATCTCATTTTAAAGGTTGATTATTATACTATAATATGAAGTTGTTTCGATCATATAATTTTCATTTAAAAATCGTCTATTATATATTGATATTTTTTGCATAAATTAATTAGAAACATAAAAATCAATACGCAATCCTAGTAAAATTTTTCGATTGATTACCGATACGTTACATGCTTTTCATAGCAGTTTTAAAGACTTCAATAAATTATAAATAATTAGAAACCATTGTTTTTTTTTGTAAGAAACAATAATTAGTAACTTCTATTAAAATCAATTGAACATAAATAGTGAAAAAAAGACTTATAAAAAAATTAAATTGCTGTTTTTTCTGAAAATTGCACACGTTTTGTATTTCTTATTAATTGTTGAATGAAAATTTAATAGTTATAGCTATTTTATATTATAAAATAAAATTAGATCTTTAAAATAAGATTTTAAACGCCTCAACCCATCTGAAAGAAGGGAAGATATCTCAAAGACAATTAGCGCGAGAGCGGTTAATGCAAACCGTTTGCACAAAATTTGCAATAACTCTTGTTCTAATTAATATTTTTTCATAAACCAAAACACAAAATGTTCGTTTTGAATTTAGAAATCATAAGCAATAGCTTTTATTAAAATAAATTAGAGGTAAATATTGAAAAAAAGATTATAAACAAATTAAATCGCTGTTTTTTCTGAAAATTTCGCGTGTTTTTTATCTCTTGTCAATTGTTAAATAAAAATTATATGATCGCAATAACTTTATATTATAGTATAATAATTAACCTTTAAAATTAGACGTTAAAAGCCTCAATCCATCAAGAAGAAGCGGAGATATCTAAAAGAAAATTAGCGCGACAGCGGTAAATGCAAACCATTTGCACTAAATTTGCAATAACTCAAGTTCTAATTAATATTTTTTCACAAACCAAAATTGAAAATGTTTGTTTTCAATAATGATTCATTTTAGCGCTTTGTAATTTTCTCTATCTATAATAGCGCCTTCTCTAGAGCAATTTAAACAATTAAATTGTTAATAACAATTAACGTGACCACTTTTGGACATTCCGACCAAAATTTTCGGAATCAGAAGGCCAAAATACGTCTAGAATACTTGGTCGAAGTCGTGGGGCTCTAATTCGCCACGAAATCATACCTGGCGCCTAGACTAACTATACCAAGCAATATATACAAGGGAGAGAGAAGGCTCAACAGCGTGGCGTCGTTATATGTGCGTGGACACATACAAAAATGGCTTATGATTTCGTTCTGTTTTGAAGGTTTGTTTGTAATGCGTGTGCACGTGTATGCTTGAAACACACGTGTACAGATATCTTTTAGGGCGATTCTTCATTTAACCCGTACCCGTACCCGCACGATTGTATAGGCGAGTACTTTATCTTCACTACTTTATCATCTATGATGAGTTTCTATCTACTATGAAACTCATCATAGATGGTAAAGTAGTGAAGAGAAAGTACTCGCCTATACAACAGTGTGGGTGCGGGTAAGGGTACGTATACAGGTACGGGTTAAATGAAGAATCGCCCTTACAGACGCGCTTGCGCTTGGTGGCGTATTTTAGTTTATGTTATAGTATGTCGTATTCGGTAGAATACCCATGGAGCTAGTTAAATGGGTATTGGGGTGTCATACCGCCCTGCTCGTAACTAAAGTATATTCAGTTAACAATACACTATACAATGGAGTATACAACTTTATGCTGTAGTAAGCAGTAGAGGGCGTCTTATGTAGTGGGCTAGTCAAATGGGTATTGGAGTCTCTTATAGTTGCGCTCGCAGCGCCGCTGTATTTTGTTTGTGATATTTCGTACTAAAGTATATTTGCTGTCAGCTTATTTCCCCGGGGATATATGAACAAGTAATATATCCCCGGGGAAATACTCAATATGCTATAATAAGTTGGGCATTTAGGACAATCAACTATAAATTTTCTATGTGAACTCTCTCTGGTACCACAGTGATTAGATCTTGCCCTATTTATTGTGACTATGTATTTCCTGCTTTTTTTGAGATTCCAAAACCATGGTTTATTCAATTTTTTTCTGAATAGAAGTTATTGAAGTAGTATGTTCCCTTTATATTTTTTTGATTTTTTAATAGTTTTTTAAAGGTATTATGTAGTTCCTTTTTTATTGGCATAGTAAAATCTGAAGTTGGTATTTTTAGTGAATATTCGATGCCAGTAGATGTTGCTGATTTAGCAAGTGTATCTGCTATTTCATTACCAGCAATGTTTCTATGGGCTGGTATCCATACAATATTAATATTATGATTATTGTTTTTTAGCTTGAATAGTTTTTTGATTATATCTAATATTATATAATTTTCTTGTTTTTTGAAGGGAGAGTAGTTTTTTAGTGCTTCTGCTAGACTTAAAGAGTCTGTTAGAATTTGAGCCTGTTTAATATTATTATTTTTTATATTTTTTTTCCTTTTTTTTTTCTTTTTTCCGCCCTAGTGGCCTCGTTTTTTTCGGCTGCGAGCCATTCGCCGGCACCCCTACCACCTCTGTGTGAGGGTGTTCCTAACAGTTGACTTGGTTTTAGCTGACATGGAGTTATACTTTGTTTATTCTAACTTAATACTACCCAATCCCCGAGAAATCACAGACTGCCGCGTTCCTAAAACAGTCGGTAAGCAGATTTCTACGGTAGATTCCTGCATTTGCCCAGGCCTAAGCCTGTGACGTAGGAAAAACTCCCCTAGGAGAAAACCTACGCCAGGAATATTTACCCATCGCGTTCAGAAGTACTTTTTCCGATGAAAAAGCCTGAAAAAATTTTTTAGGGGTTTTTTCACCGGGAATCGAACCCCTGACCACTCGGAGCAAATGTGTAGAGACTGTATAAGGCGTATGCCTTAGCCGGTTACGCCACAGACGCTCTCATTATTTTTTATATAATCTAATGTTAATGAAATAGCAGTTGCTTCTGTTGTATATATTGATGCCTGACCAGTTATTTTAAATTTTATTTGTAAGTCTAATTCAGGTGAGTATATTGCTAGGCCATTGTAGTTATATTCCTCTTTTTTTGAACCATCTGTGTAGACCTATATCAATTTCAATTTTTGGTTTGTGAAGTAATGTTTTATATTCATATGGGTATGGCAAGGGTGTTATTGTTCTTTTTATTTTATATGTTTTTTGTGACCATTGTAAATATGATTTGAGTAGCGGTAAATTTTTATAATCTAGGTAATAGTTTAAATCTCCTTTTCTTTCAATTTCCTGTTTGAATGCTGAGAGACTATCTAGTAGAGGATGGTCATAGTTTGTTACAAGTTTTGTAATAAAAGAGCACTGTTTTGGATTTTTTGTAGTTTGTCTACATTTTTATAATCTTCTAGATTGATTAAAAAGGAGTTGTAATCAATTATATTCCTTACTAGTCCTTTGTACATTAATAATAAATTTTTTGGATGTCCTTCCCATTTAATCCCTTTCATGATTTTAAGAATATTAATTATATTTCTTGCTTTTTCTATTGATATTTTTGTATGATACTGCCAGTTTAATTTTTGATCTAAGAACATACCTACGTATTTGATTTTTTCTACAGGTTTTATAATTTCTTTTTTTATCTCAATTTGATATTTTCCATTATCAATCAGTTTTTTAGTGAATATAATAAACTGAGTTTTTGTAGTGTTTATTTCCAGGTTTCTGTATAATACTATTTGAATGAGGCAGAACTACCATCATACTACTTCATGAGTTGATGATTTGTTGTGCGTATACATATTTATTTATTATAAAATATATTTTAAAAGAAAGTGTGATGGAAAATTGTTCATTCTATGAGAAGCAAGACTGTCACTGAACCAAAAGAAGTATAAACTTCTGTCGGCCAGTCCCCACGACTGCCACACCTGGTTTTTCATAAAATCTATCATTCATAATTTTTGCTGAACATTTATGCATCTGTAGGAATGGTGGAAAGTACCTAAAATATCCAAAAACTGAAAATTTTAAAGATTTATGGTGTTTTAGAGGCTTAATTGCATTCTGATCATGAAAATAACACCAAAAACACATTCAGCGACCCAAAAACCCCTGTATATTGGTATTTAGTCGAATTTATATCATATTCATCCATACAATACGAGAATAAGCTTAAAAAAATCATTTTTCTACCAAAAAGACTCCTGTAGTCTTTTTATTACCATCCTAAACTATAATTCCACCACGTCTCTTTCAAAGTAACCTTAAAAATTCATTCATTGACCAATTACCTCCTTGATACTGATTGTTAATCTTTTTCAAAACGATTTTTGGCCGAAAGATATGAAATTAACCTCAAAATATTCACTTAGTGACTAAAAATGACCTCAACTATCATTTTTCTGTCGTACTCAAAACAAAATATTGGACAAAAAAATGCTGCCAAATTCTTTCTCATAGAGCTCTTTGAGTTTCATTAATTTTTTTATATTTATTCAAATATGATTTTAATATTAAGAAATTGTCTAACATTAATATTTACTCATATTGTACTTTATAAATTTCAAACATATATGCTAGCTGTTTGCTTTTTCAACATTTATAATTTATTTTAAATCATCATGTAATACAAAAAAATTTGTTCTATTGAAAAAATGATATAATGTAATAATAAAAAGAATGATGACAGCAAAATTTCTAATCTTAACCACGCTAAATAAAAAATAAAAATTTTTATGAAAATTTTCAAAATGCTCTTGAATTAAAACTGCATTGAAAAAATTAGTTTTCCAAAGCTTGTTTACTTCAGACAGTAGCACATAACTTTCATACAAATTTTGGAGCAAATCTATTAAATGGTTTTCGTAAAATAGGAAAAAAACGCTGCCAAGTGCTTTGGCGGAATGCTTTCTCATAGAGCTCTTTGAGTTTCATTAATTTTTTGTTATTTATTCAAATATGATTTTAATATTAAAAAATTGTCTAACATTAATATTTACTCATATTGTACTTTATAAATTTCAAACATATATGCTAGCTGTTTGCTTTTTCAACATTTATAATTTATTTTAAATCATCATGTAATACAAAAAAATTTGTTCCATTGAAAAAATGATATAATGTAATAATAAAAAGAATGATGACAGCAAAATTTCTAATCTTAACCACGCTAAGAAAAAAGATAAATATATAATGAAAATTTTTATGAAAATTTTCAAAATGCTTTTAAATTAAAACTGCGCTGAGAAAATTAGTTTTCCAAAGCTTGTTTTCTTCAGAAATAACTTGCATATAAATTTTGGGGCAAATCTATCAAATGGTAGTGCGCTAAAAAAATTAGTTTTCAAAAAATTTTTTTCTTTTAGCAGTCAAAAATAAGTTTCAAACAAATTTTTAAGCGAATTCTTTTATTAGTTTACGTAAAATACAAAAAAATTAAAAAAAAAAATTTTATGAAAATTTTCAATATGCTCTTGAATTGAAACTGCCCTGAGAAAATTAGTTTTCCAAATCTTTTTTTCTTTAGATAGTAGCAAATAACTTGCATACAAATTTTGGAGCAAATCTATCTAATGGTTTTCGTGAAATAGAAAAACTGATATAGTTATTATTACGTTAATCGCGAGAGAGAGAAATGTCTTATGGATATATTTGAGTGAACGTTTTTTTTACTTGTTCAACTTCGTAATTATTAATATCTGTAATTTTTTCTTCTTCCTCTTCTAATATTTTTTCCATTTATTAAAAAACAATTTAATTTATAATATTTAATAATTATTATACTTTAAGACTTAATTTAATGTAATAATACAAGTCAACATCTAAATCAGTAGTACTATTATAAATTTTCAAGAGCTACTAATACTAAAACGTCGAGACGCTCCTCTTATACTTTGAATTAGAGAATTTAAAATTTTAAAATGTAATCTTTATAAAATGCAATCATATTTATATATAAATACAGTTCATGCTTATGACTCTATAAAAAAACTACTCTATGAATACCAATTTTCAATAGCTTCCCGTCTACTTCTACAAAAACATAGATAGTATGCGAAATTTGAAGCAAATCCATCGAGTAATTTTCGAGATCTAATTGGCTGAATAAACAACATTTCCTTTTCAAAATTTCTTTTTCAAAATTTTAAAAATGCTCTAAAATTAAAACTACCCTATAAAAATCAATTTTTGAAAATTTTTCTTCTCTCTGCAGTTGTAAATGATTTCCCCGCAAATTTTAGAACAAATTTATCGAGTACTTTACGTAGAATAAAAAAAATAAGAAATAAAAAATCGAAATTTTTTTTTAAAAACTTTAAAATTTTCTAAAATTGTAACCACTCTAAGAAAATTAGTTTTCAAAAGCTTAATTTTTTCAAACAATATCGAATTGATTGTACAAAAATTTTGGAGAAAATTTATAGTATGGTTTACACAAAATAGAAAAATGAAAAATAAAAATTTTTTTTTAATTTTCAAAATGCTCTAAAATTAAAACTGCTCTGAGAAAATATGTTTTCCAAAGCTTGTTTTTCTCAGACGGTAGCGAATAACTTGCATTTAAATTTTGGAGCAAATCTATCAAATAATTTTCGTAAAATAAAAAAAATTAAAAATTAAAATTTTTTTAAAAATTTAAAAAATGCTTTAAAATTAAAAGTGCGCTAGGAAAATCAGTTTTCAAAAGTTTTTCTACTTTTGGCAGTCGAAACTAAGTTCAATACAAATTTTCAAACAAATTCTTTGAGTAGTTTACGTATAATACAAAAAAAATGAAAAATCGAAAGTCTTTTAAAATTCTTAAAATGACTCTAAAAAAAAATACGCTAAAAAAACCAATTCTCAATAGCTTCCGCACCATTTGGTCGAAAAATTAAATTTTATGGAAAATTTGAAGTAAATCCATCGAGTAGTTTTTAAGATTTTATCGGCCTAATAAATAGAAACATTTTTTTCAAAAATTTCAAAATGCTCTAAAATTAAAACTAAGCTAAGAAAATCAGTTTTTTTAGATTTATGTTATTTGGGCAATCACAAATAATTTCCGTGCAAATTTTAAAGCAAATTCATCGAGTAGTAAAAAAAAAAAAAAAAAAAAAAAAAATTTTTTTTTTTTGTAAGCAACTCTAAAATGAAAACTACGCTAGAAGAACCAATCATCAATAGCTTCCCAGCAAGTTAGTCAAAAAACTGAATTCCATGCAAAATTAGAAGCAACTCCATGGAGTGGTTCTCGAGATACAATTTACTAACTGAAATCATACATCCACACACACACATACATACAGACATTTTCTGGAAACCACTTTTTTCGACTCACCGAATTTAAATATGTACAAATTAATGAAAAAATAAAAAAAAATTTTTTTATCGATACAATGCTTTCTCTATCAGAAAGCAAAATATATTGGAGGATTCTAAGAACTTCTCACTCAGATTGTTTACATTGTTCTGTGCGATATTTTGTCAAGTACCACGAAAATATCGACAAATAATGCGCCCAAATAAATTACTAATTTTATATTCGCTTACTATTTGTTATTCATTATTTTTCTTTATAATTTAGTTATTTTTTTTTTTAGTTGATTTTAAAAATAATTATGTAATAATAATTTGGTGATAAAATATTTTTAAAAAATTTTTGATGCAAAAAATTGTGTGTACCGAGGTTTGAACCCATGATCAAAACAAAAAATAATACAAGCTTATCAAACTCTCCACAAGTTCAATCACATTTAAATTTAAATTTAAATGATTTTGATCACCTCATATTTTTATATATCACGTTGTCACGGTATTTTACCGTGTTTTAATCTTGCGCGCTTAGGTATTAAAATAGGATAAACGCCCAGTCATATACCTCGTCTAAGACGAGTAAAGAAGTGCGTATCTTGACGACCGGCACGCGAGAGAGAAGCTCGCTGGCCGTGAGGCGCTTCAGAGAGTTTCCGGCTTTCGTTGCGTTAACACGAAACCTAAGCCGCACTGTGCTTGTTAAAAGATTTCGCCACGTGGTCTCATAATACGTTGGACTAAGTTCGCAATTGATAGCGCGAAACGTTGTCTTGAATAAAAGTCGTTAAATTATATCAACCAACGTGTTATATTATATTGGCTAGCTGCAACTCTAGAAATTCTTTCTGTAGAGTTTTGCTTGACCACTTTTTGCGCGTTTTAGCGGTCAGCCAGTAAGTGCCAGCAACTACGTTGATCGACGTGTGTAGGATTTCACCGATCTACGACCAGGCAACTACGTTTGCAGAGCTCAGCTGAATTCAACGATCGGGAAGAGATATATTCCACCGATCTACTTCAGAGTATTTACGTATTGGTTACGTACAGGGGAGAAGCAACGATAATGGGCGAGCGTCGTCCACGTGCACGTAGGTAATTAGTGTATGCTGGCCAGTGCGTTATTGTAAGTATAATTATACTGTGCGATATCCAAGTGTCTCTTCCTCGAGAGATACTTGTTCGGGTATATTGTATCACCGGTTATATAACCGATCAGTGTCATAAACGAGTTCTATTTAGTTCGCGATGCACCCTCTCTTTTGCTCACTCTCTCATTAGACGCGTGCATTACTTTTTATATATTATTTAATTTTATTCTTATTTAGTTTATGCTTTATCCTTATTATATTTATATTTTTCTTACAATAAATTAATTTTGTTTTCGATCAAAACGGGCCTTTAATTAATTCAATTTACCGACTATATTTAACATTAAATATATATTTCCCGTTGCTTACTCCGACGCCTCCACGGTCCTTGTGAGCAGGTGTAAATTAATTAGATACGTAATATCATATAATTTAATATAACGTATTTTGGAACCTGCCTCACGAAGGAAAACTGCGCTACCGGCAACGCGTCTCTCGATCAGGTAAAAAAGAGAGAGAGAGAGAGAGTGAGATGCAGTGTGTGCAGCAAGCGACAAGTATATCACATAAGATTTTGTCGTTTATCAATAGCCTTACTAGCTAGCACAATTGGAGTTCACTGTATAATGTTTAGTGAAATTCTTACAAATTTCAGCAACTCCGCATATAGTGAATTTAAAGACTTAGCTAAAAATAATATTTAATTAAAAGCTAATTTTTTTTTGTAACGTGTGCAAAATAACTGTTACAAAATGGCACCCAACGTGGGGTGTCAACGGGATCAGGCTTACACGCGTCGTTTAATAAATCGAAATTTGCAAATGGCGTCGAGCGCGTAGTTGTCGTCGACGCAAACAGACTTCGCGTTGTTCTCAAAGGATTTTATATTAAAGATGGCGTTTCGCAATAGTTAAAATTTAATATCTGAAGTAGCACGTGTAAAAATTTTTTTTTCTTTTAACAATAAAATTGTTTCTAAAACAAAAGTGAATTAAAATATTTTTTTGGAAAATAAATTTGACATAAAATTTTTTTGTGTGTTAATAGAAAAATTTAACGAATTTGAATTGAATTTGCTTCTTGAAAAATACATTGCTCATCATTTTTCTGTTACAAGTTTGCGCCCTTACGTGTCCTAACAAAATTTTTTTTCTCTCTTTGTAGGTAACGCGCAGACGCTATTGACATAGCATAGCATAGATACAGAGATGTAGAAATATAACTCTGTATGCTCAATGCCTGTTCGCTTTAAGAAAAAAAGCGAACAGGCATTGAGAGTTTATTTAAAAAAGAGACGTACGTTATTATATATACCCCTCTTATCGATCAGATCGTTAGTCATATTTTGTTGACTTATAGGTGAGAGAGGATATTAATTTCAGCTGGTGAGGAAGCTGAAATTAAATAAATTAAATAAATCATTAACAATCCTTTAATGTAAAAATAATTTAATCTCAATTAGTTTAAAAATTTCTTTTTGTTGTAATTTAATATTAAATCTAATTAAATTAAAATTTAAATAAAATTTTTTTTTGTATATACATTAAAAGATCAGATTTGTTTTTGGTGTGGTTTAATAGAATTTAAACTACATAACCTTATTTACACATAGTAAAATTTTTTTTTTGTGAATTTTAAATTCTCTCTTACCAAAGATTGCCAGCTTATAGCAAGGCAATTGATCGGCGCAGTGTGTGTTGTAGAGAAAATTTAGAAATTTCTCAAAGATTTTATTTAAAAAATTTTTTTTGTTTTACACTACACATTAAATACAATTGTAAAATAAAAAAATTGTCCTCACACAGTTAGGTGTGCGCTTTAAACTAAAGTTTGAAAACGCACAGGCTTTTGGATTTAGCCACGTAATTTGAAGATTTTAATGACAATTTTTAACTGATTTTCTTTTTGTAGTAAAAATTAAAACAACAAGTGTTGGAAAATTTTAATATCTGTCAATTTACTACAATATTATTAGTTATTGCGTTTAGTAAATAAATCCAAAAACCAAAACATAAAAATATATTTTTAAAATTATATATACATATATTCTATCGTTTCTTTTCTCATCGAATGTGTGCGGCTTAGTTTCTAGCCACACATATACGAACTGAAATATTATTTATTATATAGATAGCGAATACACACACACACTGCAAGCGTTTAGTAGCATACTTGTGTACGATCAGATTTAAGATATAGATATAGTCAAGAAGGAAGAAAAACAAATTCAAGATGGCTAACATACCGTTAAAAGCAAGTGCTGACGCAGCAAAATAATGGATAGGATATATATCTGAGAAGGACTTAAGAATAACTCTACAAGAGTTAGGACTAAGAACATACGGCTTTCATCACCAAAAAACCAATCGATTAATAAATTGGTTAATTGGGAATGATTCGGCTGAAGAATTCCAACAAACGAATTTTAATGATGATGAATTGACAATACGTCAACAGCGTCTAAGAGTAAGGAAGGAATTTATAGAAAAAACAATATTTGAATAGTCAGGGTCAACTTTTTTTGACGCTAACGTACAACACGAGGAATAACATGTCCTCAGCGTGCTTGAAAAAGACCCTCAGATACAGTTAAGCCTATAGGAGACATCGAGAGTGGGAACGGACAAATCACGTTCTGGTGGACAGGTACAAGCATGATTTGATATTTTTCAGTTGAATATTATCGTAACATGTCTCACAATAATATAGAACAGAAGTTTTATTTGCTATAATTATTCTAAATTTAAAGTTTAATACCTAATTGAACTCTATGTTTTTTAATATTATTATTATTTAAAATTTTTCAATTATTTCTTATATTTGAATATTAATTATTGTTATTTTTTTATGATATTTAGTATTTTTAATTTATACACTCGAAATCAATATATTTCATATCATTTTTAATAATATTAGTTTTATTCAAAGTATATATTTTACAATAAATTTTAATATCATTATGATAATCATAATATTATTAATTAATATATTCCATAAATAAAACGATAAAATTAAATAATATAATTTTTCCTTATTTATAAAATATTTTAATTTTATTTTTAATATTCCTTAATTTTATTTTTAAGTCCTTTGGATGTATAAAATATTCATAAATATTTATATTGCTTTTTAATATCCTTGACTTTCATGCTCGTTTTGAAAAAAATATATTAAAATAATTTTTACAAAATTAATAGAATGTATTTTCATGTTTGTTTTTATTAAAATTATCGATTATTTATTTAATAATAAATAATTTTTAATATTATTTATTAACTAAAAAAATTAATATAATAGGATATATAATGATATTAATTTTATTAATTTCTTTTTTTGTTTTATAAAATAATTTTTTATTTATTGTTTAAATATTTTATAATATTAACATTCAATTAAAAATGTATAAGTTATAATGGAATTATAATTTTTTTTTTTCAACTTTTAATGCCATTATCATAATTATAATATTAATTCAATTAATTAGTAATCCATGCACTTTATAAATAAAATTGTAAAATATATATTTTCTATTTTATTAAATTTTATTTATTTCTTTTTAAATATATCTCAATGCAATTAAGTCTTTTTGAATTATGAAGTGTATGTTAATTTTCTTTTTTAATATATTTGATTAATTTTATGTTATTATAAAAGATATTTTTAAAATATTTATTTAATTGTTTTTTTAGATCATTGATTTTTGATTTATTATTTAAACATATTTTATATTATATTTTATAACATAAAGTAAATTATATTAGCAATACGTAATAAATATCTATAATTTATTGTATTATGAGTTGTAATATAATATTCCATTATTGGATCACGTATTTCTAACTAATATTTAATAATTTTATTTGTCATATATTTATAATAGTATGTTACGTTGATCCAATTTTTAAAATGAATTTTTTTATTTTCAATACCGATATAGTTATTAATTCCGATATTTAATCGAGATAAATCTGTATTTTCATTCAAATTTTCCATATATTCTTTGTACTACTCTTGAAATCTTTTAAATTCGTTCATTTGGTTATTTAAATAATCTAAATCTTCTTAATTTTGTAAGTTTTCTACAACAATGTATTCATTTGAAACTGGATCCCATTCCATTTTATAGTGATTTAATTATTATAAGTATTAATTAAATTGTACTTTAAATAATTTTATTATTAATTTTTTTTATAAAAAATTTTAAGTTTGCTTTTATTTTCTTTTTCATATTAAATTTTTTTATAAAAAATTTAAAGTATGTTTTTTTTTCTGTTTTATTATGTTATATCTGAAAAAACAAATATTTTATTAGTATGTAATAAATATAAATATATTTTTAATATTAAAAAAATTAAAGTTCTTATGTTTTTTTGTTATTTCTCTAATACTTCTTTCCATACTATATTGTTTAATTCATTTTTAGTTTCTGATTCATTTTGAATATATATTTTAGAAGGATTTTTACTTCTTGAAAGAGCAACATATAATTGTCCATGTGAAAATAATGGTTTTCTTATAAATGTTCCCATGTTTTTAAAACTTTAACCTTGTAATATATTTATAGTTATAACAAAAGCTTATACAGTAGGAAATTGTTTTCTATATAAAATGAATGGTAAAGACGATGATTTATTTATGCTTAAGAGGCTGTCGGAACCATTCGCCGCTTGGTGGCGCTGCGGTCAGGTGAGAGAAAAATGTAAATTATTTTTTATACAGCAATTTAAAATTTACTGAAACAATAATATACTTTTAATCTTGTCATTTCCTCTAGCCATATATATGTAGAATAATTATTAATATCAATCTTGTTTGAAAAGTCTAAAATATTGTTATAAAGCGAAAAATGCGTTGCGAGGTAGAGCCGACGTAAACATTAGTATACATCATTCTTTAGTATTGCTCTCTCTGTCGCACTAAAGGAAGATGCACGCATGCTTACATCGGTCCTACGTTGCATCGCATTTTTCGCTTTATCACAATATTTTAGATTTTTCAAACAAGATAAGTATTAACAATTATTCTACATATATATGGCTAGAGGAAATGACAACATTAAAAGTATATTGTCGTCTCAGAAAATTGTAAATAGTTGTATAAAAAATATTTAATAGATTTCTCTCACCTGACCGCAGCGCCACTTTGTATGTAGCGGCGAATAGACCCGACCGCCTCTTAATGTAATACGCGGCATAAAAACTTTATTTCCTTTATTTTCGCCTATAATTACTTCAGCTTCTATATTGTATTTGAATAATCTTGTTATCTTTAATCGTGTTCTATTGCATAATCTATCTTTTATACTTAAATTTCTAATCAGCATTATTACTGCATTTGTTTTCAAATTAAGTTCATGTGAAGGTAATCTTTCTCTTATATTATTTAACATTTCTATTAGATAATTCAAATGAATATTATCATCTGTTTGATCAACACCCTTATATGCTGCATAATCAATACTATAATATGTCATTGTTTCATTATTAATTAAATTCAATATTTTATTATTTAAAATATTTACATTTTCATTATGTGTACTTAAAATAACATTTTTTGAAAAACAATAATTATTGTTAATGTTTTTATAAATTTTATTACAAACATTATTAGTTTTCCATTTTTCTGGTATAATAAATGTATCAACTTTTCCTTCTCCGATATCTAATAAAAACGATGAAAAATTTTCATCATTAGATCTTACATTAAAGGAAACATTGAAGGGATATATATATATATATATATATGGGGCAAGATAATACTTTTTTAAAAAAATGGTCGCGCGTGGGTCACTGATTTTGCTGACTGAGATATGTTTTAGTATTATTGAAGTTAGCAATCTGTGCAAAATTTCAGCTCTCTAAGTGCAAAACTCGCCGAGATATGGCCTTTTAAAAGTCAAAAAATCGGCTTTTTCGGTTGTTTTTCACTCTTTTTCAAAATGCTGCCAATATTCGAGTTCTTAACATTTTTCAATTCCGCAGGCGGCATTTTTTAGCTTATGAAAAGAGCTTTAAGAATTAATTTGCTAAATTCAATTTTATAAATTATGAGCCAGACGACATCATTTTGAACAAAGCTTGTTATTTTATTATTTCATGTACCTTTGAATGATCGTAGCGTCTTCCCCTCTCAACTTTTTACAATTCTGCGAAATGGGTTCGATTTCTCTAGAAAAAAAAACAATTTTTTTTATTCTGGCAAATTCAATTTCGTTGAGAATTGGTCGAGATATGAGATGCTAAAGATAGTGAATTTAGGAAAAATCGCGTTTTTTGCGATTTTCAAGTATCTATTACTCGGTCTTAGCAAAATATTTTTTGATGAACCAAACGTTGAAAGTTATTTAATATTATATACAAAACCGAAAAAATATTTTGATCATGGTTATTTGGTTGTTTCTATAGGCTTCAAAGATATAAAAATCAGTATTTTTGCGAAAATCGCTCAAAATTGATGCTTACGTATTATTTTGAATTTTTTTCTCCTAGCAACTTTCAAGCTATTTCATAGAGAAGATAACTCTATCTTTTTGAGCTTAACACTATAAAAAGCTAGATTTTCTGCCGCTCTCTTAAATAAAATCAATCCAATTCGGGTCGAATTCTTATCGACACCCTGGAAAGCAGTTTAACATATTACAAAAATGGCAAAAAGTACCAATGTTAGTGGAATATTCCAATACCTTTTTAAAAAATTTCGTCACATGATGGTCACGGATATGGCTACATTTTTAATAAATTACAGTACTATATAAAATTCGTTTAATAAAGATTAAAAATTCGGGACACTGCAATATTGGTTACTATGTATTAAACATGTTCCTTGTTACATCACCATAAGAGGCGGTCTTAACTATTTGCCGTTTAGTCCAGGCGGGATCTATTTGAAATGGGTAGATTTAGATGTTTCGTATATAGTCGCTAATTTTAGTTTAAATGTCTCCAAAATTATGTGAGATATGATAATTTCGATATGCGCCAGTTAAAAAAGTTGTGCTGAATTCGCTATTAAACAAATAGTGAAAAAATCTCGGGAAATACGATTTTTTTCATCCTTTTTAATTTATAACTTTTTAAATATAGATTTTAGAGAAAAATGTAAGTGAAAAAAAAGTTAGATGATAAAATTTTACATAAAAAATTAAACTTTTGAAATAAAAAATTTCATTTTTTATGTTAAAAAAAGACAACAATTGCGAAAAAACTGCCCAAAAATTAATGTTTTGTTAAATGTTTTTTTTAATTATTTGAATTTATCATATGATTTCAATATTGGGCCATAGAAAACTTTTTTATATGATAAAACAGCCCAGCAAATTTCATTAGAATCGGTTTATTCATTGCTTCACAATAATTTAACAATTAAGCGTCCCGCAAAAAAATGCAAAAATTTTAAAACTTTATTGCAATTAAATTAATGCTTTCAGATGGGCGCTGATTTTTTTACATATAACAGACTATTAAAGCTTTCAAATGCACTTTGAAAAATTAAAATCGGTTGATTGGGAGAGTTTTGGGAAGTTTTAAAAAAATATAGTTAGATTTATGCTTATAAACCAATTGAATATCTTTTTCAATTTCGAATTAAATGAAACCCAAAAACTTTTGTTTGAAAATACTTTGAAAGGCGCTCATTTTAAAAAAAGAAAAGACAGATTTTACTCAATAGTTTTTGAGCTTTGACTCACCAAAGTTAACTTGTGTTTATTATTAAACAATAAACAATAGAAAGTTAATTAAAGCGTTATTAGCTTTATTTGTCCAAACTCTTTTTAGGTAAAAGTTTTCAAAACATGCGCTCTTTGGAAAGACATAAAAAGTATCGATTAAAATTACTCTGATCACTCGAAAAGTCGTTGAAAACGTAGAGGGTCACGTGATGGAGCAAGCTGATTGAAAAGTGAAATCAAGATCTAAAAACTACAGCATACAAATAGTATTTCAAACAGTATTATTCCAAGGTTAATAATTAGTAACAATCGTATAAGTATTGATAATGATCAAATAATCATTTCTTTTGAAACCAGATTCGGTTCAATCTTCGATCGGGTAACAGTGGATAAGTATTGGATAAATTTTTATTATTATAAATTATAAATTTATATTAGTATAATGATTCAAAGGTCTTTGTGATCAAGGAATCGAATCGTGTGGTCGTTTTTATCATGAAATTGATATTTCGAATAATAAGAAATTGATTTATTGAGATATCTAACAAATCTTTGTTTTCATATAAAAGCTGATTATATTTGAAAATTATTTATTATATGATCTTTTTTAAATTATATTATTCTCAGTATTTTCAATTGATTATTGAAAATTAATATTCCATGATTTATTTAAAAAATTATTGATTTTCTGTATAAAGGAACGGAATAGAACGTGTAAGGTTACGCAGCAACTTCGCAGCGATCCACGTCAGACACTTAACTCGATTGTTCGAAAAGCGGGTTATGTTTATGCTATTGTTAATGAATGCCAATGCCTAGTTTTTTATCATATATGGCAATATAAGCTTATTTTGAACTATTATTGCTAAATGTTTTTTATTAGCAGTAAATGACAAATATGAATAAAATTTTAACGCAATATAAAAAAATGATAAATCAATTCATCAAATGATTAATTTTACATGAATATTTTTCTTAACATTCATTGAATACAAAATTTTGCGTGATTATGACAAACATAAGTGCTTTAAATAAGACACAATTTTTTCGTAAATATTTACAAATAATTTTTGTTCAAAGTTTAATATGAAAATTGCAATACAATTTATATGATAAAATACAGTACTGATAAAAAATTCGATAATACTATGTGAATAAAAAGAGGCTGAAAAAATGATCAAATCTTAAAAAAAAGTGTTTAGAAATATTTTAAAAAATATGTGAAACTACTCTTCAAGAGCCTTAAATATCAATGTATAAAGTTAGTTTCAAATTTTTTTATCGTATCAAAAAAGTAACTTGAAAATAAACATTATTAGCCAATTTTTTATATTACGATTTGCTAAAAAATTTTTCAAATATGATATAAATGAATCTGAAAATAATATATTTCAAAGTACTCTAAAATTGCTTTCATTTGCATTTTTAAAAATTTTCTACGATGATTTTTTGTAAAGTTATGAAGTTTTGAAAATAGGGATTTTTGCTGTTTTCACAGAAAATTAGTCGATTTGCTGCAAAAAACAGCAATAATCTGCAACTTTAAAGTTTTATAACTTCACGAAAACTCATCGTATAAAATTTTTAACAAATTCAAATGCAAGTTTTTTCAGACTACCTTAATAGTATATTTTTCACCTAGGGAAGAAAAATAAAGAATGTCTTGAATCGCATGCAGATTGTTACCCAAGCCGAAGGCGAGGGTGACAAACATACGATTCAAGGGATTTGTTATTTCCTTCCATGGTGAAAATGCTATTTTTTATCTAGCGAGACCAAAAATGCAACCTTTGTGATTGAGCACTGTGAGTAAAGGTGGCACTTTCACCCCGCTAGGCAAAAAACTATATTTTTTAAAAACCGAGCATAAAGTCTCGTTAACAGTTTAGAAATAAGTATGGCTGAAGGTTTTGCTTAAGGTCTGGCAAAAAATTTGGCTGTAAGTATAGCTAATGGTCTAGCATAAAGTCTGGTTAGAATCTCAGCTTAAAGTCAGACTAAAACATTGGCTGTAAGGCTGGCTGAAAGTCTGAATAGAAATCTGGCTGAATGTCTTGCGAAAAGTCTGTCAAAGAAACGAGTCAAAAGTCTGGCTGATAATCTGGTTAAAAGTCTTGCTAAAAATTTAGCTAAAATTATAGTTATTATTCAAGTTAAGAATTTTGCGAAATGTCTGGCTTTAAGAGGAGGCCGTATCATTCTGTCCTTGTCTAATCTAAATTTTCGTTCTTATAAATAAATAAAATATTTTCATAGAAAAGTAAGACAACCGCCCAATAGAGCAAAAGACAAGCAAACGATTCTTTTCTATGAAAAAATATAAAATTCTGATTATTTTTCGAGTAAAGTCTGAAACGGAAAAACAGTTTAATCAACTCAATCAAGTTCGATTGTTTTTCCGTTTCAGACTTCACTCGAAAAATAATCAAAATTTCATATTTTTTCATAGAAAAGAATCGTTTGCTTGTCTTTTGCTCTATTGGGCGGTTGTCTTACTTTTCTATGAAAATATTTTATTTATTTATAAGAACGAAAATTTAGATTAGACGAGGACAGAATGATACGGCCGCCTCTTAAGTCTAAATAATAATATGACTGAAAAATTGGCACGGAGTCTGACTAGATTTCTCGCTAAATATCTGACATAGGGTTCGGCTAGAAGTTTAATTAGAAATATTATATCATTTAAAATTCATCTGAGAACCAAGCATAAAGTCGTGTTTAAGTGTAGAAATAAGATTAGCTCAAGGTCTAGCTCAGAGTCTGGCATAAAGTCTGTCGGAAAGTCTGGCTGAAAGTCTAGCAAATGGTCGAGCGTAAAGTCTTTCTGGAAGTTCAGTGGAACGTCTGGCTTAAAGATTGGCTGAAAGGCTTGCTAAAAGTCTGGTTGGGTGTCTTGCCAAAAGTTTGGCAAAGAGACAAATTAATAGTTTGACTAGAAGTCTGACTGAGAGTATTGCTAAAAGACTAGCTAAAAGTAGGGCTATAAGTCTAGATATGAATTTAGCGAAAAGTCTAGCTCAAAGATTTGTTAATAGTATAACTGAAAATGAGTTTTGACTGAAAGTTTAATTAGGAATATTATATGACTCTAATTCGTCCAAAAGTCAAGCTCAAATCTTTTTTGAAGTTTAGGAATAAGTCAAGCTAAAGGTCTGGCTTAAGGTCTGGCCAAAAGCATGGCTGAAAGTCTAGCTAATGGCTGACTAAAGGTCTGAATAGAAGTCTTGCGAAAAGTCTTGCGAAGGAATAAGCCCAAAGTCTAGGTGAAAATCTCGTTTAAAGTCTTTCTAAAAGTTTAGATAAAATTATAGTTATAATTCTAGTTAAGAATTTCGCAAAATGTCTGGCTTTAACTCAAGATAATAGTACGATTGAAAAATTGACACGGAGTCTGACTAGATTTCTCGCTAAATATATGATATAAGGTTCGACTAGAAGTTTGATTGGAAATATTATATCATTTGAAATTGATCTGAAAGCCAAGCATAAAGTCTCGTTTAAAGTTGAGAAATAAGACTAGCTCAAGGTCTGGCTCAAAGTCCGGCTGAAAGTCTAACTAATTGTCTAGCATAAAGTTTTGCTTAAAATTAAGTACAACGTCTGGCTTGAAGATTGGCTAGCTTAAAGTCTGGTTGGATGTCTTGCCAAAAGTCGAGTAAAGATACAAATTAATGGTTTGGCTTAAAGTCTGCCTAAGAGTATTGCTGAAAGTTTATCTAAAAGTATGGCTATTAGTCTAACTATGAGTTTAGCGAAAAATCTGGCTCAAAGACTCGTTTATAGTATAACTGAAAATAAGGTTTGACTAGGAGTTTAATTAGGAGTATTATATTATTCTACTTCGGCTAAAAGCCGAGCTTAAAATCATGTTTGAAGTTCAAGAATAAGCCTGGCTGAAGGTTTAGCTTACTTTCGTTACATCTCGTTTTATTTTCGTTAGGCCCTGCCAGTGTAACCTCCCATAAAAAGCATAGCTTTAAAAACTATAATTAAAAAATGTGCTCATAACGTACTATCGTGCTAAATTTTTATTAATACCATTAATATTATGTAATATTGGCGTCCCGTGGAGGATTCCGGTCTTCAAGGTAGTCCCGTAAGGAACTCGAACAGCGTGGTTAACGGGTAAGATTGTCTCAATACATAGAACGTCATATACTATGGCAATATTAGGCACTCGTAGTAGGCTACACTAGCATTGGAGCGCCAATGTTTGATAAGCGTTTACTGTAGTAAACCTTAAGTGATCATCGCCAATTCCTGCTGCAGCTGGCAACGGCTCCTATACCTCCTGTGGCTCTCCGTTCTTGCTGTAAACACAGTAAGGCAGAGAGAGCCTCGTAGCTGAGGTTCACAGTAATTTTCGGCGCACGAGATTCAAAGAGTGTTGATCGAGTATATTTATATCCCTTGCACAGTAAAGACTAGTTATTTTACGTAGTAATATAGCTAGTGTACGCTAATGTCAGCGTATGCTGATTCCATCATACGCTAGTTTTAGCTAACGCTAATATTTCTAGCGTATGCTAGTTTCATCGTACGCTCATTTGAGCAGACGCTGATTTCAGCTCATGCTAATATTGCAAGCGCTAGCTAGTTTCATCGTACTCTGATTTTAGAGCACGTTAATTTTTATAGTACACGCTAGTTTCATTGTAAGCTCATTTTATCAGACGATAGTATTAGCCAATGTTATTATCGATGGCGTATGCTAATTCCATTAGACACTAGCTTTGTGACCATGCTAATTTTGTTAGAATATACTATTTTAAGCGTACGCTAATTTTAGCACACGTAAGTTTCAGTCAATGCAAATTTATAGCAGACGCTTGTTTTAGCGATCGCTAATATTGTTATCGTACGCTAATTTCAGTTTACAGTAAATTTAGCAGAAGCTCATTAAAATATTGAGCGTACATTTGATTCAGATTCATTTAGAAGATGATTTTAGATGTAGAAATATAAAAAAAGGCAAGGTACTAGGCTCTAACACTCAATATTTCTCTAGTTGCAGGCAAATAAAAAAATCACTATAAAAGTTACTAGATTTTCAAACGCTTATAATTTATACTTATAATTAGCATTGATAACTAGAAGCCTAAACTTTTTTTAAAATGAATGTTGAGCTCAAATTCTTTCGAATTATCACCTATAACATCCCGAAATATTATTTTTAGTGCACACTAATATTTCTAGCGTAGGCTAGTTTTAGCGTACGCTCATTTTAGTGGACTCCCGTTTTATTGTACGCTAAGATTGATAGCATACGCTAGTTTCGTTGTACGCTAATTTTAGCAGATGCTTATTTTAGCTAATGCTAATATTGATAGCGTACACTGTTTTTAGCGTATGCTAATTTTCGCAGACGATAGTTTTAGATTATGCTAATTCTGCTAGCTCATGCATTTACCAAAGTATGCTAATTTTAGTGCACGCAAATATTTATAGCCTACGCAGCTACATTGTACGCTCATTTAGGCAGACGCTATTTTTAGCAAACTCTATTCTTGCTAGCGTACGCTAGTTTCATCGGAATCTAATTTTTGCGCACGCTAATTTTTATAGTATACGCTAGTTTTAGTATACGCTAATTTTAGCAAATTTTGGCAGGTGCTGGTCTTGTCGCACGCTAATATTGCTAGCGTAAGTAATTCATTAATGTTGCTTTTACGGAGAAACGTATTATTATTCAATTGAGATTCTTTGAAATTGTGATATCTGACTTTTGCAGGAATAGCTGATTTTGATATACGAATAACAGATTTATAATTTGACTAACTATAATTAGTGCCTATATAGATGTTGCTTATCTGGATAATTCATTTTTTATGTATAATAGACTTAGATTCCAAACCTACGTATCTTTCATTATCATTAAAGCTATTTTGTGATGGTTTTAATAAAGGCCCATTCTAAAACTAACATATTGACAGTCCTTTGGATATTGCTTTCTTGAGAATTCCTATGTTTATTTTATTCGGCCTATCTAAAATTGTAATAACAATTTTCTGGCAAGAATGATTTGGTTTTAATATCGTCTATCTGACTTCTAAGTTCATTAATGTTAGCTTCACTCTACATTCATGTTGCTTATTTGGAAAATCGGACTTTTTTTCTAAATACATTAATATCGCATAACTATCAATGTTTATTGCCTAATGAAGCTACTTTGCTTCGGATTAACTAAGTCCACAAGTGGAAACTGAAGAGTTTACGATAAAACTAATGTCACTTTTATGGAAAAAAGTATTCTTATTGTTGCGAGTACGTCCTTTTGGATTAAAATTTTATTGACTGTAAATTTCTCTTTTCCTTTTATCCTAAAATACTCTTAACCCTAAGAGAAATGTAAGCGTGTCGCTTAGAATGTGCGTTGGTTGGGTAAAAAACATACAGCAAGAAAAAAAACATTATTTTTTTTAAACACTTACACTTTAATTCAGTAAATTAATAATTAAATGATCTTGGTTTTCACAGAGAAAATAATGCGCAATCATGCGTACACAGTTTTAATCTAAATAAGTTTTCAAGTACAGTTAATCTTAAGTACGCGTGGGTTTGAATCTTGCTTGTGCTTTAGGAGCAGCGAAAGGCTTTTAGTGCGTGTGGTCACTCTCGTCACTCGTACTCGACTGAGCCCGTGCGCGGAGTCAAAGTTAGGCGTATACGCGCAGCTTATTAACCGACAACGTGGTCGCGTTTGAATCCTCTTGCGTCGCGAGGGATTCACAAGAGTGAACAGTTGCAAAGAAACGTGCTCGTGATACTACATTCAAATGTTCTGGAAAAATACACTTTGAATGTATACCATAAGCTAAGTAAGGCTTTGGCCTGAACATTCCGCCCGCTATGAATCCAATGAAACAACGGGATTCATAACTGGTGAAGAATTATTTGATAGTACATCGTATTCTCCTGAAGGGAGACATGAAACTCTATCTCCTGAAGGGAGTAACAAATTAAAGTTATTGTGTGATTTGAAATTTTATTAGCAAAGTTCATGACCACTACGACCAAATTGAGACAGCCTCCTTGATGCCACTGGATAACGTTCTAATTTTTCAGAAAGACTAATCTACAATTGAAGAGATAAATGACATGAATTAACTGACTCAGAGTGGCCTCAGATGGTCAAGATTTTAAATGAAAAGATAAACAATCCAATTAGACTCTAGCTAACTGCATATGATCACTGATCTTGAAATCTTCGCTCTTGCATGGAATACCGTCCATAATTACGGTGTTGATGAAGGTTGAGCGAAATTTGCTTCTGATGGTAGAAGAATGAGCTGATTCACTGGCCTCCTAAGTTCGGTGGTAGCAGTTTTCAGATCAACTACCCTGCATAATCCGTCAGAGCCGGGTATCAGCTTTGTTATTCTAGCCAGCGGCAATTTGGTTGGAGTTGTCAAGGAATCCTTGAAAAGGACGAGATCACCTACTTGAAACTCTCAATTTGGTTGTAACCATTTTGCGCATTGTTGAATGTGAGACAGGTATTCCTTCACCCAGCGCTCCCAAAAATGGTTACTCCACTAACAATGTCCACCTCAAGGTGCAAGAAAGATTCTCGTTGGAATAGTCGAAGGGTTCTGGTGGTGCCAATAACGGTGCTCCTATGATAAAATGATTCGGTGTGAGTGCTGTAAGATCATTGGCGTCAGTACTGAGCTCGCTGAGAGGGCGTGAATTTAAACAAGCTTCGATCATCGCTCCTACTGTTGAAAACTCTTCGTAGGTTAATTTGGAATCACCCACCACTCTTACCAAGTGTTTCTTAAACGTCTTTATGTTCGCTTCCCAAAGGCCACCGAAGTTGGGAGCACGTGGTGGTATGAAGGACCACTCTCTTATTGTTAGCAATAGAAGCTGCTATCTCTTGACTAAAGGCCAACGTTGATTGAAACAGTTGATCGAGTTCAGACCAGCACCCATGAAATTTCTTCCGTTGTTACTGTAGACTACTTTGCATGTGCATCTTCTGGCAGTAAACCGGCGAAACGCTGCGAGAAATTCAGCAGATGTTAAATCTGAAACGATTTCTATGTGAATGGCTTTAACCATCATACACACAAAAAGAGCTACGTAGCCCTTAAAGGATTTTTGTCCTCTCCCAGCTGATGCGCGGAGCATAAAGGGTCCAGCAAGGTCAACACCAGTGTAGGTAAATGGACGAGATGGTCTTAATCTATCAGAGGGCAAAGGTTTCATCATTTGCCCCATCGTCTGTGCATTGAATCGAGCGCAGCGAGTACACTGGCGAATAGTTTTCCTTATTGCTTTGCGACTATGAATAATCTAATATTCACGCATTAGATGGCTTTGTACAACTGTAGGCCTCCGTGAAGAGTTGCTATATGGGCGTGACGAATTAGCAATCTTGTGGCATGGTGCTTGCATGGTAAAATTACCGGATGTTTCTCTGCTTTTGTTAAAAAGGAATTCTGAAGCCGCCCACCTACGCGCAACAGCTTATCATCGTCAAGAAAAGATGCTAAAGAAAAAGCTGGCTAGTGGTTTTTATAGTTTTTCCTCTACTAAGATCATTGATCTCTAATTGGAAGGCTGACCTTCGCACTATAGCAAGAAAGTGTGATCAGCTTGACGTTCTTTTGCTGAAATGTGAACAGCCATAGGTTTATCTTCCGGGTGTCGAATTTTGGCTGACCATCGATAAATGTGAGAAAGGATATTGACGATTCAAGTAATAGAAGAGAACTGAAACAATCAGTCATTCAATTCATTGTTGATCGTTGTTGTGAAGCAATACAAATCATCTTTACGAGCTTCTTGTTTAGTTGATGCTTGAGCTGGAGTTTTTGGCCATAGATCTTCAGCCTCAGTAAGCCAGGAGGCCCGTGCCACCAAAGACTGGAAACTGCTAGTGAAGAAGGTGCAACTCCTCGCGTTGCAAGATCTGCAGGGTTGTCTGCAGATGAGACATGTTGCCAAATAGCGGATGGCAGTGAGATCGTAATCTCACTTACACGATTTGCTACGAAAACTTTCCATTACGTTCGGTGAGCTTGAAGCCAGACCAATACTATCTGTGAATCAGTCCAGCAATGTATACTCTCCAGCTGTGTTTGAGTTTTTCCAATCACGTTACTGACCGAGCGTGATAAAGTAACTGCTCCGCAGAGTTCAAGGCGAGGCAGGCTTATCGGTTTTATGGGAGCAACCTTAGATTTCGCAGTAAGAAGCCTGCAAATAATGACATCCTCTGAAACTACTCGAACATATACGCAGGCAGCTTGCTCAGAAGCGTCGCAGAAAGCTTGAATTTGCCATCTTGAGTTCTTGCAAGTACCTATCCAACGAGGTATTCTAAATGTTTCCAGTTGAGTCAACTGATCTCGAAATTCCATCCAGGCTGCAGCAATATCTTAGCCAACAGGGTCATCATAATCTAGCTTGAGTAGCCATAGGCTTTGTAATAGTATTTTACTACGGGTGACTAGCGGACTTAAACATCCGATAAGGTCAAACAGTTTGGCAATATCTGAGGCGATTGATCTTTTGGTTGGACATGAGAGGGTAGCAAAGGTCAATTTTGTCGCATTGAAGAGTAAACTATTCTCGCTGGCATTCTAATAAATTCCAAGAGTGGTAGCCACCCCTTGTTCTTGAAATAATGACTTAAAAGAAAAGGAGTCTGTGGAGCCAATTCCAGTTAACAACTCTGCATGCGATGCTGCCCACTTGCTGACAGACATACCTGCTGATGCTAGAATTATAAGTATTTGGTCACGGATTTCCAGAGCTTCTTGCACACTATCTGAACCAATGAAGAAATCATCGGCATAGCGGTCTTTTCGTATGATTTCCGCAGTCGTGGGATATTTTTCTTGTACGTCGTTAGCTAATTGAAATAAGCATGCGTTAGACAGAAAAGGTGCGCATGCTGTACCATACGTTACAGCCTGATCATCAGGATGTGCCAGAAACTGATGATCAGGACCTTTTTGCTATCATCTTTTTTGAAGATGGGTAAGTGAGGCAAGTAATAGCAGTGTGAGCGACTCATCGATTCTGGTTGAACCTTTACCATATGCTTAAGATTTTCGTACTCCAACATGAAATCGGAATAAACTCTTTCTAACTCAGGTTGTCGAACAATCTGCGCTTGAGCTGACTCTCCGCGATGGTTCTCAAGTCTCCACAATGAGGTTTTTTGACAAAGGGAAGTAGAACGACGAAACGTTCTTGCGTGTTACGCTTATAGGTGCTTTTAAAATGGTCATAGCACTCAGCTTCGTCTGGAGTAAATAGAGAATGGGAAGGTACATCTTCAAATTCTCAGAATCGCTTTAAAGACTTATTCAGTCCTTGGTCACAAACGAAATTGACAGCTGCTGTACGCTGTGGAGAAGGTGATTCTTCAGAACATGGCAAGCCGCCTTTTATCACCCATCCAAACACCATATTTATAGTAGCGACATTTACTCCTGGTGGTCCTTGCTCCAAACCAGTGCGCAATATAACAGCATAAATTTCTGTATCAAGTATATAGTCAATCCTGGAGGTTTGTTCGAAGTATGGATCAGCCAGTGAGAGGTTTTCAAGTGCTGCCCAAGGTGATAAGGTGACGGAATGACGAGAAGCGACTGGTGACTTTTTTTCAGTACCAACGCTGAAAAAAGAAAAGAGGAATCAGCATCTTTTGAAGACTTGAGTATTAGAGAAACGCGACTTTTTGCTTTTATGGCAGCGATACGACCCATGCCTGTCATTAAAATAACTTCGGACTGCTTGTGCAGAGAGAGTGCATTGGCTACTTGTTTGGAGATGAACGACTCGTCTGCTCCAGAGTCTGAGAGAGCCCGAACTATGATAGATTGTCCTTGGGATGATTGTAAAACCACACATGTGGTGGCCAAAAGCTTTTTCCTAGCACCTGTAACAGTGTTGCAACTGACTTGAGTTGGCGGGATTGGCGGAGGTGGCGGCGTAGTTGAAGTACTGGAATTAAACTCCGAAGAATGTAGCTTTGTGTGGTGTTGTTGACCGCACACGATACATCTCCCTTTCGAAGAGCATTGATCCACTGTATGACTGGAATTCAGGCAGTTGGTGCACAGCTTGGCAGTCTTTACGTAAGATAACCTTTCCTCCTGTAGACAAAACGAGAATTTTTTACAATATCCAAGAAAATGTTTATCATGGCAAAAGGAGCATGTATAATTTGTTTTTGCAGATCTGTTTGAAGCTACATTTCCTGAGGTTTCCTTTTGTGATTTTCCAGAAGGATGTATATTTGGCTTGACCTTTTGAGCAGATTTGGAGGTCTTTATTGGTTCTTTCATCGCTTGCGTTGTTATGAGGACTTGGATCCGTTTTCCGAGGAAGCTTCTTAGTTCAGCGAACTTTGGAAAGCCTCCTGGATGATTTTGTGCCTCTGCAAGAAATTAAATACATTTATACTCTCGTAGATAGTGGACAAGAGTACATTGAGGTGTGAAGTTGATTCAACGCTTGAACCAGGTAGGTTTAAGAGAACCTCCATTTGACAGGTAAAGCGTGAAGGCTGGTTGTCGAACTGACGACAAAGAGTTTGCCAGGCAGTGTTGAAGTTTTCACCGGTCATTTTGATTCCCTTGATTATTTGGAGAGCGTCTCCTTGAATACTGTTTACTAAACGCTGAAATTTAATTATAGTAGACATATTGGGATCATCTATTACTAAGGAAGTGAACTCATCTTTAAACGTTTTCCACTCCCTCTGAGCATCTTTAAAGATTGGCATTTTTAATTTCTCCAAGGAGGCTTGGCTGAGCGTTGGCTGATGAACATAATCAGGTTGCTGAGGCCGGTCAGTGGCTGGTGGAGGGGTATGTTGAGCTACTGGTCGGTACAGCTTTACTTGCCTTTTAAGCTAAGCTTTCGCCGAGAGGTACTGCTGTTGGATGGTCTGATAATAAGTAGTCTTAAAGTATGCACACTCAGGAAGTTGTTCAGCAAAACGATTAAGCGACATGTGTCGCTTTGAGAAATCCAGCCAATCATACTCAAGGAGCTCCAGTCGAGTTTCAACTTCTTCTTCGGTGAAGTGGCGGTCAGCTGTTACGTCCAGTGCCTCAGCTTGGCCTGAAGTCAAGGAGCCTGTGGTCTTCTGATCACGTAGTACTTTATTAATGAATATTTCTAGGGCCTTATCTTTACCAGGGGGAGCCATACTGTAGAATAATTGAAATGTATAAGTATAAGTAAGATTGATGTACTGTTGTCGCCTGCACACAGAATTCGAGAAATTCACTCGTGGATTTTATTGTGCAAGAAGAAATGTGCTGACAATTGCAGATGAGCAGCGTATTGGCAGTGATTCTCAATAAGAGCATGTTACAGTTTTTACTATTTCGTGTATGTAAAATCTAGATAATGGTAAGATTGATAGTTAAATAAGCGTTCAACTGCTGATAGTAACTCGTTGCTACAAAAGAATGCAGTGTGGCTAGCAATAATTCAAGGTTAAGTTTCACTTGAGGAGGTCAACTATCGGTCTGACTACAGAAAAACTGTGAAATAGACGTTTTTCTTTTAAGCAATATAAACCATAAGAAACTACTAGCTTATTTCAAAGTAGTTTTCAGGAAAGATGTACAATCATTTGACAATAGAAGAAATTTCATTGAAATTGAACATTGAAATAAGTATAAATTCGATTTGTTATAAAAAAAAAATAACCAATCGATACGTTTTTGAAAGATTTGAATAATTAGTCTAGACGTAAATTTTGCTTAAGAAATTAGCAGAAGTCTTCGATTTTATCGTTCGATAATCGATTCTAGTTTAGATTAGAAGTAGCAAGAAATTCTATTTCTAATTGCATCGATGAGTACAATAACAAGTGAAGACATTTGAAAAAGGTAGAAAAAAGCCTTCAAGTGAGCCTGGCCATTAAAGGAGAATGTTAAGTGTACTTTACCAAAGTAATGATGCCTGCTTGATAATGTGCTATTACCGGAGAAGAGAGCGTCGGTAAGATGGTAAAGCGTCTCTACGAATATCCTTTGTGCGAGATGGCTACCTGATGCTATCTCTCTCTAATTAGCGTCACTGGCCGTTACGTTTAAATTTTCCACGTGGCGTTTTGATAAAGCCTTGACTCTTGCAATTTTAGATTTAGACCACTTCCTCTGCACTCTTCAAGTTAACTTTTTCTTTAAATAAAGTTTCTCCTAGCCTTCAAATTCACTTGTGAGTTAACTTTCAGTGTAAGAACAATGTCTTTAAGGCGACTACGGAAGTTTGGTTGGATTTCGTTTTGTAGTTTACAAATTACTCTTTCAGTTTCTAAAATTTTTTGGATTTTTTAATTTTCCACCATTTATTGTAATTCGTAGAATGGTGGAAAATTAGAAAATCTGAAAAATTTTACATATTGAAAGAGTAATTTGTAAACTCAAAAATAAAACCTAACCTAAAATCCGAATCGGCCTTTCCGCCTAAACTGCGCACTAATTATACTGTTCTTTTATTTAAGTGTAAGCGTTTTAGCTTGTTTCTCTATTTGATGATTAATTCATTTTTTCTTAACACCCTATCCAGCTCGAAGGACCAAATGTTGCAAGCACGCCCTTTTAGATTAAAATTGTATTGACTGTGAATTTGTCTTTTTTTTTATCTTAAAATACTTTTAGCTTTAAGAGAAATGTAAGCATGTCGCTCAGAATGTGCGTTGGTTGGGTAAGAAACATACAGCAAGAAAAAACACAACACTTTCCTTTAGACACTTACACTTTAATTCAGTAAATTAATAATTAAATGATCTTGTTTTCTACAGAAAAAATAATGCGTAATAATGCGTACACAGTTTTAATCTAAATAAGTTTTCAAGTACAATTAATCTTAAGTACGCATGGGTTTAAATCTCGCTTGTGCTTTAGGAACAGCGAAAGGCTTTCAGTGCGTGTAGTCACCCTCGTCACTTCTACTCGACTGAGCCCGTGCGCGGAGACAAAGTTAGGCGTATACGCGCAGCTTATTAACCGACAACGTGGTCGTGTTTAAATCCTCTTGCGTCGCGAGAGAAACGTGCTCGTGGTACTACATTCAAATGTTCTAGAAAAATACACTTTGAATGTATACCATAAGCTAAGTAAAGCTTTGGCCTGAACACTTATTTAATTAAGATTCTTTAAAATTGTAATATCTGCCGATTGCAAGAATAGCTGATTTTTATATACGAATAACAGATTTATGATTTGACTAACTATAATAAGTGCTTATATAGATGTTGCTTATTAGGATAATTGATATTTTATTTATAATACACATAGATTCAGAACCTACGTTTCCTTTATTGTCAATAAAGCTATTTTGTGATAGTTTTAATAAAGGCCCATTCCTAAACTAACATATTGACAGTCCTTTGGATATTGCTTTCTTGAAAATTTCTATTTTTATTTTATTCGGCCTATCGAAAAATGTAATAACAATTTTTGGCAAAAATAATTTGGTTTTAATTTAATCTATCTGACTTTTAAGTTCATTAACGTTAGCTCTACTCTACATTCATGCTGCTTATTTGGAAAATTAGACTTTTTTTCTAAATACATTAATATCGCATAACTATCAATATTTACAGCTTAATGAAGCTACTTTGCTTTGGATTAAATAAGTCCACAATTGGAAACTAAAAGTTTACGATAAAACTTATGCTGCTTTTTTGGAAAAACGTATTCTTATTTAATTGAGATTCTTTAAAATTGTAATATCTGCCGATTGCAAGAATAGCTGATTTTGATATACAAATAACAGATTTTTAATTTGACTAACTATAATTAGTGCTTATATAGATATTGCTTATCTGGATAGTTAATTTTTTATGTATAATACACTTGGATTCCGAACCAACGTATCTTTCATTATCATTGAAGCTATTTTGTGATGGTTTTAATATAGGCCCATTTCAAAACCAAAATGTTAAAGCTCCTTCAGAGGTTGCTTTCTCAGCAATTGTTTTTGTTTTTTCATTCAGCCTATTTAGAATTGAAATAAAAATTTTTTGGCAAGAAAAATTCGGTTTTAATTTAGTCTATCTGACTTCTGAATTAATTAACGTTAGTTTCACTCTAAATTGATGTCGCTTATTTGGAAACTTGGACTTTTATTCTGAATGCATTATAATTTCATAACTAATAATGGTTATTGCCAAATAAAGCTACTTTGCTATGTATTTACTAAGTCCACAATTTGAAACTAAAGAAAAAAAAAGAAATGAAAAGAAAAGAAAAGTCTGATTTTCCAAATAAGCCAAATAAATGTAGAGTGAAGCCAATGTTGATGAACTTAGAAGTCAGATAGATTAAATTACAACCAAATTATTATTGCCGAAAAATTGTGAAAGCAACCTCCAAAGAAGCGTTAACATATCAGTTTTATAATTGGGCCTATATTAAAACCATCACAAAATAGCTTTATTGATTATGAAAAGTACGTAGGTTCGAAATCTAAGTGTATATACATAAAAAATTAATTATCCAAATAAGCAACATCTTTATAGACACTAATAATAGTTAGTCAAATTTTAAATCTGTTATTCGTATATCAAAATCAGCTATTCTTGCAATCGGCAGATATTACAATTTTAAGGAATCTCAGTTAAATAAGAATACGTTCTTCAAAAAAAGCAACATGAGTTTTATCGTAAACTTGTTAGTTTCCCATTGTGGACTTAGTTAATCCAAAGCAAAGTAGCTTCATTAGGCAATAAATATTGATAGTTATGCGTTATTAATGTATTTAGAAAAATGTCCGACTTTCCAAATAAGCAACATGAATGTAGAGTAGAGCTAACGTTAATGAACTTAGAAGTCAGATAGATTAAATTAAAACCGAATTATTTTTGCCAAAAAATTGTTGTTACATATAAAATAAAAATAGGAATTTTCAAGAAAGCGATATCCAAAGGACTGTCAATATGTTAGTTTTAGAATGGGCCTTTATTAAAACCATGACAAAATAGCGTTATTGACAATGGAAGAAACGTAGGTTCTGAATGTAAGTGTATTATAATTAAAAAATCAATTATCGAAATAAGCAACATCTATGTAGGCACTAATTATAGTTAGTCAAATTATAATACTGTTATTTGAATATTGAAATTCGCTATTCTTGCAATCGGCAGATATTACAATTTTAAAGAATCTCAATTAAAAAAGAATACGTTCTTCAAAAAAAGTAACATGAGTTTTATCGTAAACTCTTCAGTTTTCTATCGTGGACTTAGTTAATCCGAAGCAAAGTAGCTTCATTAAGCAATAAACATTATAAGTCATAAAATATTAATGTATTCAGAACAAAAGTCTAATTTTCTAAATGAGCGACATCAGTGTAGAGTGAAACTAACGTTAATTAATTTAGAAGTCGGATGGACTAAATTAAAACCAAATTATTCTTGCCAAAAATTGTTATTTCAATTTTAGATAGGCCAAATAAAATAAAAAAAAACAATTTGACAAGAAAGCAACCTCCAAGGGATCGTTAACATATCAGTTTTATAATTGGGCCTATATTAAAACTATCACAATATAGCTTTATTGTTTATGAAAAGTACGTAGGTTCGAAATCTAAGTGTATTATACACAAAAAATTAATTATCCAAATAAGCAACATCTATATAGACACTAATAATAGTTAGTCAAATTTTAAATCTCTTATTCGTATATCAAAATCAGCTATTCTTGCAATCGCAGATACTACAATTTTAAAGAATCTCAGTTAAATAAGAATACGTTCTTCAAAAAAAGCGACATGAGTTTTATCGTAAAGTCTTTAGTTTCCAATTGTGGACTTAGTTAATCCAAAGCAAAGTAGCTTCACTAGGCAATAATTATTGGAAGTTATGCGATATTGATGTATTTAAAAGAAAAATCTGATTTTCCAAATAAGTAATATGAATGTAGAGTGAAGCTAACGTTAATGAACTTAGACGTCAGATTGACTATATTAAAATCAAATCATTCTCGCCAAAAAATTGTTATTACAATTTTAGATCGGCCGAATAAAATAAAAATAGGAATTTTCTAGAAAGCAATATTCAAAGGACTGTCAATATGATAGTTTTAGAATGGGACTTTATTAAAACCATGACAAAATAGCTTTATTGACAATGAAAGAAACGTAGGTTCTGAATCTAAGTGTATTATAAATGAAAAATTAATTATCTAAATAAGCAACATCTATATAGGCACTAATTATAGTAAGTCAAATTATAAATCTGTTATTTGAATATCAAAATCCGCTATTCTAGCAAAAGTCAGATATTACAATTTTAAATAATCTCAATTAAAAAAGAATACTTTTCTCCAAAAAAGTAGCATGAGCTTTATCGTAAACTCTTATTTTCCAATTCTGGACTTAGTGAATATAGAGCAAAGTAGCTTTATTAAGCAATAAACATTATTAGTTATAAAATATTAATGTATTCAGAATAAAAGTCCAATTTTCCAAATAAGTGACATCAATGTAGAGTGAAACTGACGTTAATCAATTTAGAAGTCAGATAGACTAAATTAAAACCAAAACATTCTTGCCGAAAAATTGTTATTTCAATTTTAGATAGGCCGAATAAAATGAAAATAGAAATTTTCAAGTAAGCAATATTCAAAGGACGGTCAATATGTTGGTTTTAGAATGGGCCTTTATTAAAACCATCACAATATAACTTTATTGGAAATGCAAGATATGTAGGTTTGTAATATAATTGTATTATACATGAAAAATTAATTATCCAAATAAGCAACATCTATATAGACACTAATAATAGTTAGTCAAATTTTAAATCTCTTATTCGTATATCAAAATCAGCTATTCTTGCAATCGCAGATACTACAATTTTAAAGAATCTCAGTTAAATAAGAATACGTTCTTCAAAAAAAGCGACATGAGTTTTATCGTAAAGTCTTTAGTTTCCAATTGTGGACTTAGTTAATCCAAAGCAAAGTAGCTAAAACAGTAGTTACAGCATATCAAAATATTATTTTTTTCCAAAGTTGGAGCGTAATAAAGATTGGACCTAATTTCAGCTTTTATTATTAATTAATGTTTTTAAAAGAAAATTTAGGTCTTATTCTTATTACGCTTTAACTTTAGGAAAAAATAATATTTTGATATGCTTTAAGAGCAGGCCGGGTTCCTTGTCCTTGTCTAATTGGCATTTTTGTTATTCACTCAAGTTTTAATCGGTGTATCTTCAAATTAAAGGTCGAGCGCAATAGATATTATTATTATGAACATCCATGTACAAGAAAAAAAATATCTACCGGTTTATTTTTGAGAAAAGTAAGTAACGCCAAAGTAAAAGTTTATGTTTATAATATTTTCGCGTTACTTACTTTTCTCAAAAACAAACCGGTAGATATTTTTTTTCTTGTGCATAGATGTTCATAATAATAATATCTATTGCGCTCGACCTTTAATTTGAAGATACACGGATTAAAACTTAAGTAAATAACAAACAACTCAATTGTTACTCGGTCGGTATCAGGTTCTACTCCGGCCTACCGTTAACTACTGTTTCAAAAGGATTTGAGCTCAGCTTTAATATAAAAAAGTTTCAAGCTTCTAGCTATCAATGCTAAAGAACTATAAGCATTTAAAAATCTAGTAACTTTTTTAGTGATTTTCGTTAATTGCCCGCAACTAGGGGGATATTGAGTGTTCGTGACGATAACTTTAGCTTTTCCCATATTTTATCATCTGAAAACTTATCCCAAAGTTTGAGAGAAATCCGTGATCCGGAGGTGTGACACTCTCCTAGTAAGTTAAATAATTAAAATAATAATTTTTTTTCTTCAATAAAATATTTTTATGCATCTAAAAGATATTGTGTATTAATTGATTTCTGCGTACCGAATAGAAGTAACTATTCATCGAATAAATATTATCGTTCTTTAAAAATATATCTGAATTTTTCAAGCCTAAAAAATATTTTTTTGTAGGAAAATATATTATTTTGAAAACATGAAACATCACTTTTAAGCATAGAAATAATTTGTTACAAGTAAATTTAAAATATTAATTCATATAAATGTTTTAACAAATTTAAGTTCTTTTCCTGCAATATAAATTTCAATTTTTTTTAATTACTGAAACTCTTTTGATTCAAAGTAATATTTCTTTAAAACAGTTAAATGTTGATTTTAATCAAAATTTATTTTTTGTAATTATGTTTATAAATAATTGTTGTGAAATTTTTTTTACTAAAAAGTACGTTTTTAATTGAAATAATAATTACTTTATTACATAATTACACAAATATTACATTTTTTCGATAAAAAAATATGGCATTGTTTTTAAGAAAGTTTTACTGACTTTCAACACTATTTTCGAAGTAACTAATTTCTTGAAGTTAATAAGATATTTTTCGAAATTCAAACATTTTTTTTTAAATATAATAACTTCTTAAAGAATATTTCAAGGTTTTTTTTTATTTTAAAAAATATTTCATTAATTTAAAAATTATTTTTCTTTGACTCAAAGAAATTCATTTCTTTGCACCGTATTTCTTCTATTCAAAAACACCTTTTTTAAAGTTAAAAAAACTTTCTACTTTGCGTAGTCACAAATTTTGCGTGAGATTCCGTGATAAAAGGAACATTTTTACATACTTATTTAATATCATTTCAAAACAATGTATAATAACTATTTTTATGGTGAAATATAAGGCTTCCTTTTCTTTAAACATTCTGCAGTTAAAAATAAAATTTTATTTCTTTAATATGAAAGGGCAAAGATGAGTGACCTGCTCTAGGGTAAATTTAGAACGAACGTGCCTATTTTATTTTAATATCTTACAAGTAATGCATGTTTTTGATTAACAATCATTGATTATTTTATTACTCATTAATGTCAAATTATTTTTTTCTTTTATGCTACATCATTGAAAAAATCAATAATTTATAAAAAAATTATATCTTTTTATTACTATTTCGTTTTTGAATATCACTAATTTAAAAATTTGTTTTGTGTAACAATAAATAATAAAGTTGAGATTTAAATTAGAAAAGTACAAAAATAAATGACTTATTATTAAATAAAATTTTTAAGAATTTGCTTTAAACCTGTACTTTATCGATCAAATATAGTTTAAAAATAAATTTCCTTTTTTTTTCATGAATAAATATCAGAATTGTTTGTAATCCCTAGCGAAAATATAAAATGTTTCAAAATGTTTAAAACTATTTAAAACTGTTTAAGACTGTTTATAAGTGCGAAATTTAGGACATTTAAAACAGTTATGAATAGTTTTAAACATTTTTAAACACTTTCAAAAAGTTTCGAAAAGTTCGAAATGATTTCAAACGGAGTTCAATAGTTTCGAATTTTTTATGTTTAAAAGTTATAGCTTATTTTAAATATTCAAAATATTCTGGAACAATTTTAAATCAATGTGAACTATTTTTTATTAACTCAAACAGTTTTCAACGGTTTCAAACACCTTTAAACAGTTTTAAACATTTTTAAAAAGTTTAAAAACGTTCGAAATAATTTCAAACAGTGTTTCATAATTTTGTGTTTGTAAAAATTTTCTTATATATATTAAAATTTATATAATATATACGAGAAAATGTTCACTTCAGTTTCTAATTATTCTGTATTGTTCAAAACTGTTCAAAAATGTTTAAAACTGTTCATAACTATTTTAAATGTCCCAAATTTCACACTTATAAACTTTTTTGAACAGTTTTAAACATTTTTGAACAGTTTTGAATAATTTTAAACTATTTCAATCAGTAATGCACATTTTATATTTCCACTAGGGATTGGAGATATCTTCTCCTCTATTTTATTGCCAGTGGGTCTTTTGATTACTGTGGACTGAGAACCGTGATTTCACTTTACTCATGTAATTTTTATTGGCCAGGAGGAATTTTCAATTGGTTTTTCCTGGTCTCCTAGTTCTATCTCACAGAGAAAATTCAGAAAAAATTTTCCAAAATTTTCCCGGGGATTAAACTCTGGTCTACTACAGCATGAGCCAAGAGCCTTAGCCCCTGCGCTACTACCGATTCTACTTATAGGTATGAACTTATTTTAAGTAAATGAGAAGCGGAAGAGTATAAATATGTATAAATTTAAAGAGCAAGCCAAAAAAATCATCTCTACTAAAAATAATGTATGAACTCGCATGTGAGATCTCATATGAAATCGTGTATGAAATCTTATATATATTCGTTGAATTTTGAAAACGAAATAAATATATGTGAGATCTTATATCAGAACGCACATATATTTAGTAAATTTTAAAAATTTAACGAATATACATTCGATTTCACATGAGTAGAGAGAACTGTGCTATGACGCACCCAGACGGAGCCGAAAAAATCGTCGGTCTCTCTTGAACCCTTTCCCTCGCGCGTCATAGAGTTGAAGGTTCCCCCTCCCCGGGCAAGATAAACATGGGTTTAGGGACTTATAAGAGTGACGAAGAGATTTCTTTCCCCTCTCGGCGCTATAGCTCGCATCGAGCTGTAGACACCCCCTCTCTAACTTACCGTACGGGGGCCTGTGAGCGTTGAAGAGAGCAACGGAGAAATGTATACTTACCCTTCTTGGCACTATAACCTGCATCGGTGTGTGGACATCCCTCTCTTACTTACCGAACAGACAACCCGTAAGCGTGGGGCTTTGTGGAGAGCAGCGTAGAGTACTGCTTACCCTTCTTGGCGTTATAGCTTACATCGAAGGTAGAATAATATGAATTTACATCAGAAAAATTTTGTTGAAAATTTTAAATATTAAGAAGGGGCCGAACTATCTGTCTTTGTCTAATAGCGTTTTTCATCATTTATATAAACACTATCCGGTATAACAAGAAAAAAATAGCAGCCCCCGCTAGATATTAGTATAATAAGTAAATTTTGTAATGAAAATCAAATTTTTTACCGTATAGTTTTTGACTAATTAGAGACCTACTAGCAATCTAGAATATAACCTATCTCTTTTTGATGGGTCTCTAATTATTCAAAAACTACGCAGTAAAAAAATTTGTTTGTTATTACAAAATTTACTAATTATACTAATATCTAGCGGGGGCTGCTATTTTTCTCTTGTTATGAAGGATAGTGTTTATATAAATAATGAAAAACGCTATTAGACAGAGACAGATAGTTCGGCCCCTTCTTAATAAAAAGTTTTAGAAAAAAAATAAAAAATTATGAATAAAAAATTTTAAGAAAATTTACTGAAAAAAATGTAAAAATGTATAAGAAAAATTATATGAAAATTTTTATTCAAGTTTTTAAAAATTTAATAAATTTTTAATGATATAGATTAAAAATGTAAAAAAAATGAGGAAAATTTTTAGGATATAGTGTGAGAAGGATAAAAATAAAATTTACTATATGTAATAAAAATAAATTTTTAAATTTATTAACAGATATATAATAAACATATGGTTATACAAATTTTACAAAAAAAAAAAAAATAGAATATACAATATTTTACAAATTAATAGATAAAGTAGGCGGTACATAAAATATTTTAAAGAGATTTTCATACATTTTCAACAATAATAATAAATATATATGAAATTCGCATACGGTCATACAAATTTTACAAATATATACAACATTCTTACAAAATTAATCGATAAATATACACTTTATACAATATTTGAAAGTCACACACGCTATTATTCTTTGTAACCGAATGGTAAAGATGTAACATCTTGAAAAAAGCGACGTTTAGTTAGAACGACAGAGAATGTTTTTTGTTCGTCCCTTGTAATTATTTTAAAATTTTCCGTACGCTTCATAGTACGAAATGATAATTTGATTGTATTAATTTCTTTATTTATTAATTTTTTAACACTATCAAAATTAATATGTGCAGTATTTTGGAAATTCAATCGAATGCCTTTAATTTTACAGCATCTGAAAGTATTTCCAGATGGTGAGATCCCTTTAAAGGCATAAAACTTTGGGCCACCGCTCGGGTATTCTGAGATATAAGAACCATCTTCATCAGAAGACAGTTCATCGGTCATTTGCCCTAAGAAATTACCTGTTTCGGGTGTATATTCACCTTGCGTACCGGTTGTGACGAAAATACACGAATCTGTGTCGCAATATAATAAACGCTTCCCTAGTTTTTCTAAGTACGAGTATAAAACAAGGCGCGCTTGAGCAGTGGTATAAGCAGCGACTACTACATTAGTATGGCTTGAACTTTTTATAGCGTCATCTTTAAATACCCAACTGACGCATAAAACATTTTCATTAATAAGAAGTAATCCTGTTACTTCTTTATCTTTAGCCATAATAATATTCAAAAGTTCTTGTCTATTTTTGACAAATTCGGTGTGCGGTAAATTATCGGGTTGACCAAATTTACCTCATAACGAATTTAAGCAGAGCCTCACCACTGCTCGCAGCCGTGAATTTTTCTCGATTTTATTGTAATCAAGAGAAATTCCTTCCTTTGTTTTATACTCGTTTATATAATTAGTTTTTGATAGGTCGTCTTTACATTCAGACAGCCAACCACTCGCTTTCTGTTTAATTTTAAGAAAACAGTTTATGTAGTCTTTAAAAAGACCGCCATCGCCGTTTTTATCTATTTGTGTAATTTGGTATTGCCAAATTACAAAAATATTAAAAATTTGGTACCCTTTTTCTAAGGCGACCTTTATTTCGTCTGAAACCCAGGTAACTAAAAGAGCACGTCTTTAACATTTTTATGTTTGCAAGATTGAAAATTTTGCTTTTCGTAACAAGTTTTACCAAGAGGAAATAATAATTTTTTTCCTGATTTGACTGGTAGAACAAGTATATATAAATTTTGAGGAGGTAAAATTAGACATTTGACAAGTCCATTTACCTTAGCAAATTTTTCATAATTGTTCCCTGTCAGTTGTAAACATTTACCTCCAACATAAATTTGTGGATGACCTGTAGGGAATTTACCTGTTTTACAGATATATGGATATAATGAACATATATCCGTATACCTGATTTTTTCCTCGTTTTTTATAGTGTACAAGGGTTTTTTAAATATAGCGGTATTTCGGGTTGTGCTATTTTCATTTCATTGAAATCGCATTCCCAAATACACTTTACTTCATATCCGCTAGCACGTATTTTTTGGATTTTCTCGAGTGTTTTTTTATAGCACTCATGCATCGGTCGCCCGAATGAATCTCTCGACTCATAGTTCTGAGCAAAATACTTTTTACACCCATGAGCATAACATCCTTGAAATTCAAATACTGTTCCTTTGAATTTCGAGGATGAAGCTTTATTTATATCTAAGGGTGAAAAACCATCGACTTTATAGCCCTCTGGTAAAATATATTCCCGAGCTCTTGCCGCGTGAATGATTATTTTCCCTAAAACATGTTCACGCCATAATAACCATTCGTTTGATTTTTTCGAATGGTTATCGGCAAGTCTGTAGCCCTTTGTGGATATAAGGCTAATTGTTTTTTCCTGTAAAAAGTTTTGCCTGTATAGTACAGAGCATGCAGAGGCTATAGTAGTAGCTTGTGAAAAGGGGCACATATTTCCTTTTTCTAAAAATATATTTCTAAATAAAATACGCGCACGCCGTAAAATATTTACATCGAGTTTACAATATTATATGATTTTTTCTTGAAAATTGAATTCTGTACACGTTTTTAAATTTTCATAATACCACTCATAAAATTTCTCTCTTTCATCAATACTCATTGTATCAGGCGAGTAATATTTTGCTGGTGGTAACGGGCCTTTGTACTTTTGATTTTCTTTTGTGTTAAATAAATGTGGGAAATAACCTTTAACGTTACCTTCAGGCAAACCGAATGCCTTTGGTAAATAACTTAATTTCATATTGAAATAATTTATCGAATCGATGAATCGTGTTTTATGAACAGTCATGAAAATTATATTTCTACCATTCAAGATTATATTTGGTTTAACATTATAATTTTCTTTTAAAATTGTATTTAAAATAAAATGCGCGTCAAATGCTTTGGCGTTATGCGCGATGCATATAGTATTTTTAAAAATCGTATTTAGTCGAATGGCTAAGTCTATTAAATTTTTAACAGGATTTTTATTAAATATAAATTCTTGTATGCCACAAAAATTACAATGATTCATGAGAGATTCTAAATTGATACAAATATCACAGACTTGTTGTGCTACACATAAATTCACAACGTGTAAATTTACGTTAACACTATAAAGATCGTCTTGTCTCGTCTCGAAATCATAAAATATATATCTATTTTCGGGTTTATTTTTATTGAGCGTACTTGTTTTAATTTTGAGCGGTTTAATGTAACACATTTCATTGTAAGGATGTATAATTTTACATCGATTACAATAAAATGTACCACATTTATGGTCTGGTTTATTTTTTTTTATGCTAATATTTTTAATTGTACATTTGTTACATTTATATATAACAGCACACACACTACTGTTTCTATCGTAACTTCCATTTTGTAAGTGTCTCGCGTAACACGATTGACTCACAAGACTTCTGTTACAAGTAGAACAGATTATATTTTGTTTCCCACACACACACACACGCTGGTTTGGCAAAACAATAGGGACAAATATCGCTACATTTATATAAATCTTTTCGTTCGTACGCTTTGTTACATTTTTCGCAAAACCTTGAGAGTCCACCAGCTTGCTATAAAGATTTTATGAAAGCAAAATGTCCTGGTGGACCCTCAAAGTATAATAAATTAATTTCTTGTGGTAATGGTGTATTATTGACATTATTATTTATAAAAAATTCTGAAATACGCCCATCGTACGATATTTGAGACGTACTATTCGCAAATTCATTATTTTTTTAATGATTAGAGCGATATTTTTTTGTGCAAGATATTTTTGAAAAAGTTGAATATGTTCCATATGACACCCATTTTCAGGTATATCATTTAGGTCAATTCTAGCTTCTTTTAAAATATCAAGTGCACATTTTTTTGAAAAGCACGTCGTGAATCGATCGTGCATTTCCAATTTTTTAGAAAATTTGTATTTTTTGGGTCGGATTAAAACAATAAATATGCCAATCCGACCGCTATTGCTCGTGGCAAACAAAGATTATCATCATTTTGTATCGTGATGATAGAACGCTTTCTTTTAACGGCTTCTTTGTTTATGGGTTCACCTAAATCTCTAGCCCCGCCCGTTATTCCTTTTACTAAAGTAATATCCAGAATTGAATTATTATTGATATAGAATCCCGCATTACTTTGAGCAATTTGGAAAATTATATCACATAATTCTTCGGGGCGAAAATCTTTTAGGTATTTCAAACGCATCCACCCAGGGCCATGAGTAAATTCATCGCTTGTAATGTATGCGGTAATGTAGTCGTACGGATTTCCCGCTAGATCTATAATAAACGCGTGAATTTCTGTAATTGCTCCTCGCAACCACACTAAATGGTTGGTGTTTGGTGGAGGCATTTTAATTTGAATTGTTAGGCGTACGCTACGCACAGCATAACGTTGTGAATTTCCACTTGGTTGTCGAGAAATTACAACAAACTTTGTGTATTTCTATCAGAAGCTACATTGCCACCACCACCACCTACTTGATTATTTGAGTTTACCTCACTCGTATAATATTCGAATTCGCGATCACATTTATTTACACTGTCACCGCATATCGCTTCGTTACTGAAAAACGGTGATTCTTCATTGCTCTCATCGCTTTCTGAAATAATTATCTGATTATCTAAATTAAAACACTCACTCTCGCTACTAGTATCGCTAACATACATACTTTATTCACTCTCTGGTATTATTATTTTGTTCTTTATAATTAATTTTTTACTATTAATATATGTATCGTCGCTATCGCTATCGCTAATACATTCATCGCTTTCTGGTATTATTCCGTTCTATATATTTAATTTTTTATTATTAATATATGCATTATCGCTATCGCTATCGCTAATATACACATCATTTTCTGGTATTATTATATTTTTTCTAATTATTTTACTATCTACATATCCATCGCTACCGTTTATATAATCATCTTCAATATTTCTAAGATTAAAATCAGCTTCGTTGTCGCTGTCAACTTCGTTTTGACTCTCATATGCTCGTCTCAGCAATTCTAGACCGTTAACTATATAAAAAAGAAAAACGCTGCCAAGTGCTTTGGCGCAATGCTTTCTCATAGAGCACATTAAGTTAGAGTAATTTGATTTTATTTTTTTAAATACAATTTTAATATAAATGTCCCTATCCTCTGTATTGAAGGCTGTCTTAATACCTACGAAAACTATATGAATTTTACTCTTTCTTAATTTTGCCATTTGCATAATGTGATTTTATGATGCTCTAAAATAAAAAGTGCGTTTATAAAATTAATTTTCCCAAGCTTGTCTTCTTAACACTATAACCAATAACTTGCATACAAATTTTGGAACATTTTCATCGAATAGTTTACAAAAAATACCAAATAATTGAAAAATAAACATTGTTTTAAAATTTTCAAAACGCTTTAACGTTACAACTACGCTAAGAAAACCAGTTTTCAGAAGTTTATTTTATTTAGGCAATCGTAAATAATTCCTATACATAATTTTAAGCTACTTCATCGAGTAGTTTACGTAAAATACCAAAAAATAAGTGAAATTCTATTCAAAATTTACAAAATGCTCTAAAGTTAAAACTGCGCTAAGAAAATAAGTTTTTCCAAGCTTGCTTTAACTAGGCAATAACAAATAATTTGTATGAAAATTTTTGAGCAAATCTATCGAATGGCTTTTGTGTAATAGAAAAAAGAATGAAATATGAACATTTTTTCCAAAATTTTCAAAATGCTCTAAAATTAAAACTGCACTAAGAAAATAAGTTTTTCAAAGCTTGATTTATTCAGGTAATAGTGAATAATTTGCATAAAAATTTTTGAGCAAGTTTATCGAGTGATTTTTGTGCAATAGAAAAAAAATTAAAAATAAAAAATTTTTTCAAAATTTTTAAAATCCTCTAAAATTAAATGTGCGCTAAGAAAATTGAAGAAAATTAGTTTTCGAAAGTTCGTTTTATTTTGAAAACCATAAATAATTCCCATACATAATTTGAAGCTCCTTCATCGAGTAGTTTACGTAAAATATAAAAAAAATTAGAAAAATTTTATTTAAAATTTTCAAAATACTCTAAAATTAAAACTGCACTGAGAAAATAAGTTTTTTAAAGCTTGTTTTATTTAGGCCATTGCAAATGATTTCCCTAAAAATTTTCGATCAAATCTATCGAATGGTTTTTGTGTAATAGAAAAAAAATGAAAAATAGAGATTTTTTCCAAAATTTTAAAAATGTTCTAAAATTAAAACTACGCTAAGAAAATAAGTGTTCCAAAGCTTGTTTTCTTTAGACAATAGCGAAAAACTTGCATACAAATTTAGAAGCAAATCTATGAAATGGTTGTCGTAAAATAAAAAATAAATGAATAAAAAAAAATTTTTTTTAAATTTTCAAAATGCTCTAAAATTAAAAGTGCACTAAGAAAATCAGTTGGCAAAAGTTTTTCTTCTTTTGGCATTCGCAAATAATGTTCATACAAATTTTCAAGAAAATTCATCGAGTAGTTTACGTAAAATATCAAAAAAATGAAAAATCAAAATTTTTTTAAAATTCTTAAAATGGCTCTAAAAAAAAATTGAGCTAAGAAGATCAATTTTCAATAGCTTCTCCCCCAGTTGTACAAGAAAATAAATTGCATGCAAAATTTGAAGCTAATCCATCGAGTAGTTCTCGAGATCTTATTGGCGTACTGAATACATACACACACATACACACACACACATGCACACACACACACACATACATACAGACATTTTCTGGAAATCACTTTTTTCGACTCCCTGAGTCTAAATATGTACAAATTAATGAAAAAATAGAAAAAAATTTTTTTTACCGATACAATGCTTTCTCTATGAGAAAGCAAAAACGCTGTCAAGTGCTTTGGCGCAATGCTTTCTCATAGAACACATTGAGTTAGAGTAATTCGATTTAATTTTTTTAAATACGATTTTAATATAAATGTCCCCCCTATCCTCTGTATTTTAGGCTGTCTTAATACCTACGGAAACTATATGAATTTTACTCTTTCTTAATTTTGCCATTTGCATAATGTGATTTTATGATGCTCTGAAATTAAAAATGCGTTTATAAAATTAATTTTCTCAAACTTGTCTTCTTAACACAATAACCAATAACTTGCATACAAATTTTGGAACATTTTCATCGAATAGTTTACAAAAAATACCAAATAATTGAAAAATAAACATTGTTTTAAAATTTTCAAAACGCTTTAACGTTACAACTACGCTAAGAAAACCAGTTTTCAAAAGTTCATTTTATTTAGGCAATCGTAAATAATTTCTATACATAATTTTAAGCTACTTCATCGAGTACTTTACGTACACTACCAAAAAAACGCAGCCAAGTGCTTTGGCGCAATGCTTTCTCATAGAGCGCATTGAGTTAGAGTATTTTGATTTTATTTTTTTAAATACGATTTTAATATAAATGTCTCTATCCTCTGTATTAAAGGCTGTTAAATACCTACGAAAACTATATGAATTTCACTCTTTCTTACTATTGCCATTTGCATAATGTGATTATATGATGCTCTAAAATTAAAAATGCGTTTATAAAATTAATTTTCCCAAGCTTGTCTTCTTAACACTATAACCAATAACTTACATACGAATTTTGGAACATTTTCATTGAATAGTTTACAAAAAATACCAAATAATTGAAAAATAAACATTGTTTTAAAATTTTCAAAACGCTTTAACGTTACAACTACGCTAAGAAAACCAGTTTTCAGAAGTTTATTTTATTTAGGCAAACGTAAATAATTTCTATACATAATTTTAAGCTACTTCATCCAGTAGTTTACGTAAAATACCAAAAAATAAGTGAAATTCTATTCAAAATTTACAAAATGCTCTAAAGTTAAAACTGCGCTAAGAAAATAAGTTTTTCCAAGCTTGCTTTAACTAGGCAATAACAAATAATTTGTATGAAAATTTTTGAGCAAATCTATCGAATGGCTTTTGTGTAATAGAAAAAAGAATGAAATATGAACATTTTTTCCAAAATTTTCAAAATGCTTTAAAATTAAAACTGCGCTAAGAAAATAAGTTTTCCAAAGCTTGATTTATTCAGGTAATAGTGAATAATTTGCATAAAAATTTTTGAGCAAGTTTATCGAGTGATTTTTGTGCAATAGAAAAAAAAATTAAAAATAAAAAATTTTTTCAAAATTTTCAAAATCCTCTAAAATTAAATGTGCGCTAAGAAAATTGAAGAAAATTAGTTTTCAAAAGTTCATTTTATTCTGACAATCATAAATAATTCCCATACATAATTTAAAGCTCCTTCATCGAGTAATTTACGTAAAATATAAAAAAAATAAGAAAAATTTTATTCAAAATTTTCAAAATGCTCTAAAATTAAAACTGCACTGAGAAAATAAGTTTTCCAAAGCTTGTTTTATTTAGGCCATTGCAAATAATTCCCATAAAAATTTTCGATCAAATCTATCGAATGATTTTTGTGTAATAGAAAAAAAATGAAAAATAGAAATTTTTTCCAAAATTTTAAAAATGTTCTAAAATTAAAACTACGCTAAGAAAATAAGTGTTCCAAAGCTTGTTTTCTTTAGACAATAGCGAATAACTTGCATACAAATTTAAAAGCAAATCTATCAAATGGTTGTCGTAAAATAAAAAATAAATGAATAAAAAAAATTTTTTTCAAAATTTTCAAAATGCTCTAAAATTAAAAGTGCACTAAGAAAATCAGTTGGCAAAAGTTTTTCTTCTTTTGGCAGTCGCAAATAATGTTCATACAAATTTTCAAGTAAATTCTTAGAGTAGTTTACGTAAAATATCAAAAAAATGAAAAATCGAAATTTTTTTAAAATTCTTAAAATGGCTCTAAAGAAAAACTGAGCTAAGAAGATCAATTTTCAATAGCTTCCCCCCCCAGTTAGACAAAAAAATAAATTGCATGCAAAATTTGAAGCTGATCCATCGAGTAGTTCTCGAGATCTTATTGGCGTACTGAATACATACATACACACACACACACACACACACACACACACACACAAACATACAGACATTTTCTGGAAACCACTTTTTTCGACTCCCTGAGTCTAAATATGTACAAATTAATAAAAAAATAGAAAAAAATTTTTTTTACTAATACAACGCTTTCTCTATGAGAAAGCAAAAGAGACAAAAATAAATATTTTTATATCATCTTATTTTATTATTGTTATTACTTTAATTTATAATATAACACGTTTCTTTTTATTGTATTAAAGACTACATAAAATACCGAACGAAACGATTCTAACCCTTTCACTCTATTACCAGTCCACATTGGAGTGTATATGTATTTTGTACATATCGTGTTGGTTAACCAATACAATATGAACAAAATACATATACAGTCTAAAGTAGACAGGCAATATAGTAAAAAATAGACTCGTTTCGGTCGGTATTTTATCTAGTCTTTGACGGGATGTCATAGTTGTTAAAATCGATTTTGCTTTTTATCTTACTGATATCTTTTTTTTTTTTAATTTACTATTTGGACAAATATAATGACTTGTCCGAGCTAAAACTATATTAATACAATAATTTTTGTTAAATTAAGAATTATTTATGCTTGTTATTTTTATAAACTTTGAATGAAAAATAGATATTAAGTTTGATGAACCTAACCTCAAAATAGTATACATCAAAAGATTGTTTATAACTTTTTATGTATAGTATTTTGGTAAAAATTTCTTGACTTATCAACTCTAAGGATTAATCTTAGAAATTTTCTTACTGAAGTGAGAGAATTTGATTTGACGCACTGTTTACTCATAAACTTTGAATAAAAATATTATTAGGAGGAGCAGAACTACGATATCCTCTTAATACAATAAAAAATATGATATTTTATAAATTCGTATAAATTTATATATATATATAAACACCTATATTTTTTTTACTCTCTCTTTTTCTCTCATTCCCTCCCCACCGCTTTCAAGAACAAGTTGTCTATGCACAAACGTAAATGTGTGCGTTAAAAGTACTAACTTTTATACCTTTAAATCTTTCTCCGACTCTCTTTCATTCGCTTATTTTCTCTTATATCCCTACTCTGTTTGTAAATACATGTACGCGCTTAGCTACTATGTGTAGATGTGGTAAAGAGAAAAGTGCGAAATCTAGCCTCGCGCACGAAGTGTCAAAAAGAAATTTTTAAATGTACTTTAAATTTTATACGTTTATATACTTATTTATATAAAGTCTTTATACTAGTTATAAAATTAAAAAAAAGATAGAAAATAAAATAATTTTAATTATAAAATGTTAAAATTAATTTTTAGGGTTCAGACAGCCCTCTAAAACTTTCGGATACATGTAGTAATAAATCCCGTAATTCATTTAAAGGGATTTGTAATGCATTTTGATATTCGAGGTCATTATAATTTAAAGTGGCTACTAGCCATCTACGCTCGCGCGCTAGTGGTGCCCATTGAATATGATCAAGTTGATTGTCAACTGGTTCCCCCGTTTCCTCATTAGTTAATATCACTAATATTAAATTAATTTAAAATTTTGTTACTTATAAAAAATAAAAGTATATTTCAAAAAAACTTACCGCTGTTGTATACATTGTCGTAGCTGTTGTGCTAGTTGAAATTGGTTAATATCACGTTGCCTCGCTCGTCCACATATTCAGCTTCATCGAATCGATTGTGGTGCGGTCTATGATAAAAATCATAGAGTAATTGCGCTCTATCTTCTGCTAAAGCTGACCGGTCGTTAAGCACAGCGAATTGATAATTTCGAAGTCGTGAAAGATCGAGTGGTAGTGGTGCGACATCGAACGGTATATCTTGTCTAACATCGTCTTGTTCTACTTTATCCACTACATTATTTTCTTTTTCTTCTGGTGCGTTTTCATCCATATTAGCGTTTTCGTCCATATCAACGTTTTTGTCCATATCAGCGTTTTCATCCATATCGATGTTTGACCTCGTTGACTGGTCAGCAATATGGAGGAAGCTTCCTGCTATAAGTAAAGGGATTATTCTTTTCCCTTCATGATTTATTAAGTCGTCCCAATTTGGCTTCGGACTACTTGTGGCAATCCGATCACCATTAGCGAAAATGTTCGCCACTTCACTTTCATCACTGTTATCACGAACAGCACCACTACCACTCAGCACACTTTCCTCAGAGCTGCTGCTCTCTTCCACACTTTCTTCCACACTTGCTTGCTGTAAATATTTCACCACATCCTCCTCCAGAAGAATGAAAAAAGCTAAACAAAAAACACATTTTTATTAGTAAACTTTAAAACACACTTTTTTTCATATTACTTTTTAATTTTCTTTAAAAGCACATACCGTTGGCTGCATTAAGGCCATCTATAACGTCTCGAAACAATGGTGAGTCGCGTAAACTGCGATTAACAAGCACCGTTCCAGCAATGCCAGATGCATGCATCGATGAATAAAATTTTCTTCGATACAAATACCTAATTTCACGCGACGTAAGATTGTCAACGAGTTATCTTAATTCACGACGCAACCCATTAATCGACATTATTTATTAATCATCAAATTTTAAAAACTATTTATTTTATTACTTTTTTTATACATTTTTGAATTTCCCTCTCTGACTCTGCCACTTTCGGCATCGACGGTGGTGGGGGACAGTCAGATTATAGATAGATAGATAGATATTAAATTATTTTGTAAGTACAAAAAGGCGTGTAATACATCAAGCAATAAATAATAATTCTGTATAAAGTATTGCACATAATATAATGAGATATCACAGTCAAATATTAAAATTAATATATATTACTGTATCAGTAAGTCACTATATAAAAGCGATATCACAGACTACTCTAAATACACGCAGGAAGCATGAAAACATAAATTACAATAAAAACAGTCTTAAATATCTATCAGTCATAAAATTAAAATCAAATAACACAATTTAAAAGATAAAGCATAAAGCATAGTCATGACATCAAATAAAAATAAAATTGGACAAAAAAATGCAACAATAGATAATAAAAAATAATATAATAATAGAATTCAAAGAATAAAAACTTGATACCGAAGATGTCATGACTATTAATAAAAAGAAACAGAATCACTCATTCTTTCTGCATTCATTCAACCATCATTCGCGCTAATAAATACATTCACACATTAAATCTATATATAAGACAAAACAAAATAAATTAACATAAAATTAGAATACTTAAAATTAAGATCACTCCAGGTCGAGTAAGCACCTCCACAAAGCCGACTTGAACCTGCCGAGCGATGAAAGATTTTTTATATCGGCAGGCAGGGAATTCCAAAAATTCGCACCTTGAACTTGAAAGGAATTTCTTCCAGTCTCAGTACGCATAAGGGCACCGCGAAGTCCTTAATCTCTCCTCTAGCGACTACCCTAGGTACATATCTAGTGAAGAGACTCACTAGATACTCTGGAGTATTCATGCGCACGATTTTGTACATAAGTACAGCCATAAAATACTGTCTCCTTGAATCAGTACGCAGCCAACCAAGAGCAGCTCTATGAGGAGAGATATGATCGCATATTCTCACACCCATTACATATCTCACACATGAATTTTGTAGTCTTTGTAAACGCCTTCTCAACCCCTGCGAAGCATCGAGCGAAACTACTGAGCAGTTATCGAGGTGCGAAAACAGCAAGGCGGCTGCGAGTTTTTTACGCAGGGCCTCAGTGGTGTATTGACAGAAAAACCGCAAACTATACATTATCCTATTAAAATTTTTAGTCACCATATTAATGCGCGGCTTCCATGACAACCTAGCATCAAGCACAACACCAAGGCACACAACGGTATCAGAGAAAGATATGTCGACACCACACTCAAGCTTAATCGTTCTCGACTCACCAGTATAGAAGTCATTAATAAATCGACTACTGCAAAAAACGATTGCTTTAGTTTTTCTTGCATTTAATGTGAGAGAAGCATCGACAGCCCACCCTGACACCGCCCTGGCCGCCTTTTGCAAAATACGAATACCTTCATTCACATGTTCATAAGGGACCTGAGTATAGATTTGGAGGTCATCAGCATATAATATGTGCTCGACAAAACAGAGGTCGAGTATGTCACGTATGTTATTTATGTAAAGGCAAAACAACAGAGGTCCCAGCACTGAACCCTGTGGAACTCCTAGATTGGTTGTTAGCCAATCTGAATCCTTTTTAAAGTGTGTAGAAACCATTTGTTTCCTACCTGATAAATAGGAGCTAATCCATTCAAGTGCAGCCCTGGAAAGCCCCATCGATCTAAGCCTCGCAAGCAATTTGGAGGGGCAGATCGTGTCGAAAGCCTTACTAAAGTCAAATAGAAGTAGTAACGTGGCAAGTTTCTTGTCAAGACCTGATCCTATGTCATCTGTAAGTTTAAGTATGGTAGTCTGCGTAGAATGGTGCTTTCTAAAGCCAGTCTGCAAAGAGGAAAGTATTTTGTGTGTCGTAATGTACTCTTGCAGTTAGTCATGGGTAATCTTCTCCAAAACCTTTGAAAGAAAACACAATATTGCTATGGGCCTAAAATCTTTAGGCATCTTAGGTGCAGGACACTTCTTTAAAGGCACAATGCGTGCACGCTCCCAAAAGCAAGGGAAGATCCCCCGCGCAAAAGAGGAATTGAAAGGAGTCACAAAATGCTCTCCAATAAACGGTAGTGCTTTAAGTACTGACACTCCCGCAAAATGTGCATTAAGCTCATCAGGAGTGAATCCATTCAAGTCCCCTTGAGGTCCGGACAGGAGTCCCAGGTCTTTTAACTCCTTCCAGACATTACCTCTAGCAAGAGCATCAAACAGTCTATTATGATAATAATTTGTCTTAGCATGTTCTGTCTGTTCGTCTATAGTTTTACGCAGTTTCAAAAATTCGGAGATAACGCTCCTCCTTCGTCCGTTTAAACCTACGATACGTGGCATCTCTCTTGCGCCGCATCTACGACAACTCTTCATCTATCCAAGGAAATTTATCTTTACCAATTTAAAGTGATTTTAGTGGCGCCAGATTTTGTATTGCTGCCGTAAGGTTGTCGCAGAGGCAGCCAAGCACAGATTCCGGGTCAACTGTACCAACTGTAAATGGCGTCCAATCACAGCCGGCCAAACTCTGCACCAATAAGTTTGGACAGATATCTTTATAATTCCTATACTTAATTATCTTTTCATCTGTCTTCATAAAATTACAAGAAATGCATACATCAATTGAATTGTGCCGACTGTGAAAATTCGCCGGTAAGTTGCGTGCGTTAAGTACTGTGTCATTATCGTCCACAAAAATCAGGTCAATTCACGTGTGATACGTCGGAGTGTGATGCGTGGCACCGTGCTGAACCAACTGTGACGAAAGCTCAGCCGATAATTTATTAATAAATTTGGTATCACTGCTTTCACGCAGGAGATCGGCATTCAGGTCTCCCATTATGATTTTATGAGAGTATTCAGAGGCCAAATTTCTCAAGTTATCCAAAAAATCAGTATTTTTAAAAAAAGAAATTGCAAAAGGTCGATAAATAACAGAAATCAGCACGGCTTCAGAGCTGCCCAATTCCACGGAACAAAAAATATATTCAGGTACCTTCGGTTTACCTTCGCCATGATTAGTTTGAGTATCCGAAGTAGCTAAAATAGTGCACTTTAAATTGTCTTTAACATACAAGGCAACTCCTCCACCACGCAAGTTTCTGTCCTGTCTGAATACTTTATACCCCTTGACCCGAATGACGTCATCCGAAACAGATGGACCCAGCCAGGTCTCAGCCACTCCAAATGTGTCGTAAGAGGGACCATCACTTAGAAACTCACGTACTTGCCCAATGTGAGCCCTTAAAGAGGTCACATTCAGAAAGCATGCTCGCAGTTCACCCCTCTTCCCTGTACGACCCCCCGAGGAGGCCAGGCGCAGTCATTGGGGAGAGGCCACACTTGACGTTACTCCATTATTCGCCAGTATATTTCGTTGATGATCAGAGGCTTTAATAGTATTAGCACTTAATATTCGATAGAATTTCAGGATTGTCTTTATTTGCACTTACACCATTATCTAGTTTCTTACTATCTATCAATAAATTATCTAAGTCATTTCCTTCAAAAAAGTTGTGTGCTCTCTCCCCTCTATCCCCTTTCACCAGAAATCTGCTATGTCTGTGCCAAACAAATTTAAAGCCTTTTTCTTTGGCATACTTTTTTAATTTTTTAAAATTAGCATATTTCTCTCTAGGCAAAAATTCATTAATAAATATCAAGCTGTGGTGTTCGATGAAAGACTGCCAAGGAGGGAAGGATTAAGATCCGCCGTCTAATAACCTGTGAATTGTCGTTGAGCTTCAATCACCTTTTGCACCAGGTCCTCCTCAGAAAGTCTAACCAGCAATGAGAATGAACCCCTCGAGCCGCCACTGATCTCACGATCTGCAGACACCTCGTTTACATTGTCATGTTTAGCAATTTTCTTAACAGAAATTATATTCGTACGCTTGATTGTCGGGAGAATGGTACCAAGAACGGCACAGGCGTAATCATCCGGCCCAACATTGACTGCTGAGCAGTCAAACCTGCCAGAGATCACCAATGTACCACTCCCAGGACCACACTCTATCTCAACTTGAAGAGGTGCCTCCTCACTAATTACATTATCTGTATGTGGTGCTTGTGTTATTTCTACAGATTCAGATGCGTGTAATGTATGCTCATTCATTCCCGTGAGATCCGCAACGGCCTGCGCTACACCAGCTACCCCGGTTGAAGAAACCCCTGTCTACTCCGTGAAACTCGTTGTTGAGAAAAGTTTGAATGTTATTAAATTTATTACTGATGATTTTATTATACGTTTCAGTTTTATTGTTTAGAGCAGACAGGAAATTCATTTCCGAAGTGACTATTATTTCCTTAAGTTTGCGATTTTCCTCTAACAGCTGCATCTGCTTACATCTTAGTTTCTAAATTTTTAATAAATTCATTTTGTTTTTCAATTTTGGACACAATATCCCGCAGGCCCTTGTCAAAATTTTGGACTTGACTTTCAAAAGTTAAAGGTCGATCAAAAGAATCAAATAATTTATCAAGCCTGCCAGATAGTGCGTCCTCTAGAGCAGATACAGTTGCCTGCAATGAGGAAGAATCGAAGTCACCTTGGACCACATCAAAATTATTTTTCTTAAAATTATTACTATTATTATTATTCGGGGCAGCGTGCGCAGGCCACCTCCCAATTGCTTATCAGATAAATGTATACTTGAACTACTTCTCCCTCCATCCGCCGTGGCACCGCATTTGTTGTTGATGGTCATAGTTTGCGATGACAAAGTAGTTTTCACTCTTTCAGGCTGCTTCTGAGCGGTGTTGACAGGTGGCACTTTCGAGTCAGTTCGTGAAGGTGTTGAGGCACTGATGGGCTGATTGGAAACAGCTTCGCGTGCGATCTGCGAAACTCCATTGACCTTGATGCTACCACTGGCTGATGATGTTGAATTATTTTTTATTTTTTCAATGCACCTTTAACATTCATACTTTGTGCCTTAAACGAGTCATGCACTTCGCATGACAACGCTGCCGGCACGTGAAACACAAATGGAGCTTTGCCATGCCTTATTTATCATTGGTTGATAGCTTACAAATCGTACAACTGTCCATTACTCCGACCTCTAGTGTACACTACAGTAACTAAAACTGACCTCCTTATAGGGTAAGGTAGACTTCTATTTTATCGGTCGGAAAAATTAGTTACCAGGATCTCTGCTTGCAGATGAAAAATTGCCGCCAAACTAACCTTAAAACTGCGATAATTCCAACCTCCAAGGAACAGTACCCTGATGTAAAATACAAGATAAAATGCAAGGACCGCTGATAAAACTGATGATTTATAGCTGAGACGGCTCCTTGCAAATTGAGTGTGCAAGAGTCTGTAAGAAAAATGCCCTAGGGCACAAAAATGCAGTACCAGAACAAAAATAAGAAGAGTGAAAAAATAAAACGTGTTTAACTACTTACAGATGAAGGGAGGCTTTACTAATTTTGTTTATTTTCAGGTTTCTTTCCAGTTAATTTTTAAGTTTATATTTCAGGTTATTTTATGGGGGTGATTATAAACAAGGGCAGTCTGACTGTCCATATTTATTTCATTATTTTATTATATAGATTTTAAATTGACAGTAAGACCGATGAAAATATTTGTCATCTTAAAATCTAAAATAAATCAGAAAAGAAACAGATTTATAAACATAAGTGTCTTAAGTGCTTTAAGTGGCTGTATGTTAAGACAGAATATGAACTAAAAACCATAAGTGTATACGGGATACATAAAAACTTTTTAACGTTACCCATTCCCTGTACTTTTATAGTATAATATAAACATCTGGTCGTTTGAAAACATCTTGAAACATCACTAAATTTTTAAATAAAAACTAAAATAAATATAAAAGAAACAGAATAAAAAAAACATATGTGTTTTTAAGTGTTTGAAGTGGAAGGCTTTTAAGACAGAATGTGAACAAAAAAGTAAACGCACACACACAGGAAACATAATTTTTGAAAGTCACAAGATATTGTAAATCAGTAGAAACGGTTTTTTTTACTTTTATTTATTATATATAACAAATTTCCGCTTGCTGTGAAATAACCTTTTTTTTCTAAACAGTGACGCTATTTCACATAATGGAACGTGCTCGGAAAATAGTTATAGTTCCACAAGACAGTTTGGATTATGTTGACAGAACGCAGACTAACGCACAAGATGGTCAAGGAAGTAAAAAAGGCTTAAAACATTTGGAAACACTTAAAAGCATCCAGACACCAGGAGATGAATTTTCACGTCTCGATGAAGAAATGAGCAATGTTTTAACAGCTGACGATTTTCCAGATGACCGTGAAAAATGAAAAAACTTTTTACAATTGTTACAGAGATATTTATTTTTTATAAAAGATACTAGAGTGAAAGCAGATAATTTCACGAACACAACTTTCACAAAAAACGATGCTCAAATGTCTGATTCGTCTATTTTAGCTCACGTCCCAAAAACATATATAGATAAAGCAACTCAATTGATAAGCTATTTAAAAACTCACTTATCAGATCGTTTATCATGCAATAAAAACAGAATCGTTACTGTAGATGGTAATGTCATAAATAATTCTAGTATCATAGATCTGGTTAATGATGCATTAAGAAATAGAAAAAGTTTTAACGCTATCAGTAGAGCACATTTTGAAAATATTTTACGCGCACCTAACGCGGCACGCGCAATCATAGAAAATAAATATTACTGGAAAGTCGAATCAGTTGAACCTGTTTCGAGAGATAATGTGACACCACAAACAGCGCCTTTACCAAGCAGCTCCGATAGCGAAATAGAAAGTTTGAATGGTCATAAAGCAAAAAAACGTAAAATATCATCTCGCGCAGAGGAAAAAGTAAAATATTATAAAACAATTTAATTACCCTGCAGCAACAACAGCAAAAGGGTTGGTTTTCTATGAATTCATAACAGAGCAATGAGTAAAAAGTATGAAAAACAATGTTTTAATCCAGCTTATGAAGCTGGCTTTTCTTGTGCACGAAAACTTTTGCGTTTACATAAAAGTGATTCGCCTAAACGTATTTTAGAATGGTTGAGTAATCAAGATGCATATACCCTCCATAAACCAATAAGAAAAAAATTTCCTCGCCTACATTATAATGTACACATGATAGATGCAGTTTGGGAATTAGACCTAGTCGATATACAAACTTAAAAAAATTATAATGATGGGTACTTGTACTTATTAGTAGCTATAGATGTATTTAGTAAATTTGCTTTTGTTCAACCCATGAAGGATAAAACCGCTCAGGCGGTCGTAAAAGCTTTCATTGAAATTTTATCCCAAGCAAAGGGTCGAATACCCGTATTCTTACAAACTGACCGTGGTAAAGAATTTATAGGTAGTGCTTTTTAAAAATTTTTTAAAAACGAAAGGTATTCTATTCGGTATTGCTCCTTCTCCAGATGTTAGGGATGCTGTTGTTGAGTGCTTTAACAGAACTTTAAAAGAACGTTTTTGGAAATGGCGATATTTTACATACAGAAATTTATACAGATATATAGATATATTACAGGACCTTGTACGAAGTTATAATCATACACCTCATAGTAGTATAAAAATGATACCGGCTTCTGTTACTATATATAATGCAATACAAGTGCGTGAAAATTTGGAACATTCATGGAAACGCAATAATGGAAAAAACAGAAAACCACGTGGATTAAAACCTTTGTGCGGACTTGCGTAACGGAACCTGCGTAAGGACTTTGTGCGTATCAGTCGCGCGAAGCATGTTTTTAAAAAAGGTTATGTTCACGATTTAGTGTAGAAATTTTCAAAATTTCACGAGTTTCTAAACGTCAAGATATTTACACATACGAATTAATTGATCTGGCAGAAAAAAAATTCAAGGGTTTTTCTATACCGAAGAATTGACTTTAGTAGGTAAAAATCGTATGAAAACAAAAACTTATAAAATTGAACGTGTTATATGTTCTAGGGGCAAGAAAAAAGAAGTCCTTGTAAAGTGGATAGGATACCCGGAGAAATTTAATTCATGGATTCTCTAATCCGAGCTCGTTGCAATATGAGTACTTACAAATTTTATCTTGTGCTACCCAGTAACAGTAGCATGAGATATTTTCCCGATAATACAACTACTTGTTTTACCACGCAACTACCTCATGAAATGCGGCTTTACGGTAACTGGTGTGTTGGTCTTGCAGTGATTCTTATACCCTGTACTATTCCACATTTTTCACACAAAACTAAAGAAACAAAATTGAATATTTTCTATACTGAAAATGATTTTTAAAAAACAACTACCAAACTATATACAATCGATGTACACGAAATACCGTACGGTAATTATGAAAATGTAGAACAATTAGTTGAAAGTATAAATAATATTAGCTCTAACATGCGTAATAGTTTAAATTTTACACGCTCTTCCAAAGCTTTTGGATATTATGAACTTAAAACTGTGTGTGATACGAACTGCGGGTCAACACATTATTTAACAATAGGTGAAAAAATTGGTAAAATATTAGGTTACGATCCTGGTATAATGAGCACCATAAAATCAGAAGATGAAAACTCTGAAACGAAAACAACAACAACAGTAACGCCAGGATTCTCTTATATGCGGTTTATAATAGATAATAATGGAGGGTCTATAACAGGTAGCAGACCAGCATGCTTGGCACGTGCTATACCTGAGCAGTTATTTGTCTACTCGGACGTTTGTGAACCTTTTACAGTAGGGGACACACAAGCCTCATTACTAAGAATTGTTTCTTTAGACAATGCTAATTACAAATTCGGAACTACAATAGTAACAAATTTTGCGCCTATTAAATATATACCACTAATGGAAAATGCATTTAACAATATCGTTATCGATATAAGAGACGCACTAGGTAGTCCTATAGCATTCGAGTATAGAACTCTTACATTGACACTTCATTTTAAGCGTGTTCTTTAAATTTAAGTGTAAAATGAGTCATTATATAGCATACTACGAAAATCAAATCGGTAGCGGAAACGTTGTACGCAACGTTTTCGCCGGTTCGCGCTGGCAGCGCAGTTCAGGACTAGGGAGTTTTTTTCAGGTCTGGCCAGAACTATTCTACCTTTTGTATCGAAAGGGTTAAGAGCACTTGGTAAAGAAGCTCTGCGTGGTGAAATAAGAGTACTTGAAGATATAGGCGATAATATTAGTTTCAAAGAATCTATAAAAAATCGATTTACAGAATCAAAAGACAATTTAAAAGAAAAAGCAGAAAATAAAATTAACGAAATGTTGATGAGCAGGTCAGGATATAAGAATCCTGTTTTCAATTCAGCAATACAGTCTTTGAAGCGACGTTCGATTGAAGGCATCGCAAACTCTTTAGCAAAAACGCTGCTAAGTGCTTTGGCTGAATGCTTTCTCATAGAGCTCTTTGAGTTTCGTTAATTTTTTTATATTTATTTAAATGTGATTTGAATATAAAAAAATTGTCTAACATTAATATTTATTTATAAATTCGTACTTTAAAAGAACGATGACAATGAAATTTCTAATCGTAACCACGCTAAGAAAGAAAATGAATGAAAAATAAAAATTTATACGAAAATTTTCAAAATTCTCTTAAATTAAAACTGCACTAAGAAAATTAGTTTTTCAAAACTTGTTTTCTTCAGACAGTAGCAAATAACTTGCATACAAATTTTAGAGCGAATCTATCGAATGGTTTTCGTAAAATAAAAAAAAAAAATTTTTTTTCAATTTTTAAAATGTTATAAAATTAAAAGTATTCCAAGAAAATCAGTTTTCAAATGTTTTTATTATTTTAACGGTAGCAAATAATTTCTATACAAATTTTTAAACAAATTCTGAGAGTAGTTTACGTAAGACACAAAATAAATGAAAAATTTTCTTTTTTAATTTTCAAAATTCTCTTAAATTAAAACTGCGCTAAGAAAATAAGTTTGCCAAAGCTTGTTTTATTAAGGCAATAACGAATAATTTGCATAATGATTTTAGAGCAAATCTAACAAATGTTTTTTGTGTAATAAAAAAAAAAGAAAAATAAACATTTTTCAAAAATTTTCAAAATGCCCTAAAATTAAAACTGCGCTAAAGAAATGAGTTTTCCAAAGCTAATTTTCCTCAGATAATAGCGAATAACTTGCATACAAATTTTAGAGCAAATCTATCGAATAGTTTTCATAAAATAAAAGAAAAATGAAGAAGAATTTTTTTTTCAAATTTTTCAAATTGTTCTAAAATTAAAAGTGCGCTAAGAAAATCAGTTAGTAAAAGTTTTTTTCTTTTGGCAGTCACAAATAATGTCCATACAAATTTTTAAGAAAATTCTTCGAGTAGTTTACGTAAAATACCAAAAAAATAAAAAATTCTTAAAATGGCTCTAGAAAAACTGAGCTAAGAAGATCAATTTTTAATAGCTTCCCCACCCCCAGTTGTACAAAAAAATAAATTGCATGCAAAATTTGAAGCGCATCCATCGAGTAGTTCTCGAGATATTTTTGGCATACTGAATTCATACACACACACACACACATACATATAGACATTTTCTAGAAACCACTTTTTTCGACTCCCTGAGTCTAAATATGTACAAATTAATGAGAAAATAGAAAAAAAATTTATTTATCGATACAATGCTTTCTCTATGAGAAAGCAAAATAAGAAAAAAAAAAGAAAAAAAAAAGTGGCAAAAGGAGAAAAAAAACTTTAGCAGGTAATAGAAATAGAGACGTCGCTTAAGTGGTGTAATTAAGAAAAAAAAGAACACCACTACTCGCCGTCGTAAGAAAAAAATTTCTCGCAAGCAAAAGTCAAACGATATTTTTAACTAAAAAACATCATGGCATTTTTACACAGACATAGTCATAAGTGTCTTAAATCAGAGCTGTCATTATTTACTCTCCCACACACTCAAACATCTATTGAATCAAATGAAATAGTACATTATAAGCCCATATCATCGTTAAACGACAATGCACCTTTAGAATTTTTAATATCCAGCAGTGGAGAGAGTTACATTGATCTTGCTCATATTATGTTAAGCTTACGCATTTAAATACTACCGAAAGATGAGAATAACGAAAAAGTCGAGCCTGTAAATTATATATTACATAGTTTATTTCAACAAGTAGATTTATTATCTAATAATAAATTAGTATCGCCACCTAATAATGCCTATCCATATCGTGCATATATAGAATATCTTTTAAATTACGGGCGTGCAGCTAAAGATACTCATTTAACTACATCTCTGTGGTATACAGACACTACAGGTAAAATGAATGCAAAACCAGATGCTTTGCAGGCTGAATGTAACAAGGGTCTAGTAGAACGTTGTAAACATACTTACGCTGGTAAAATAGTTGATCTACTCGGTCGCCTGCATTGTGATTTATTTAATAAAGATCGTCATCTTATAAATAGCGTTGAAATAAGATTACGATTCGTAAGATCCAAAGACGCTTTTTGTCTTATGGACTCAACGAATGACGCAAATTTCAGTATTCACATCGTTGAGGCTACGCTTCTCGTAAGATGTGTAAAAATAAGCCCCAATATTCTATTAGCCCATGCTAATGCACTTTCAAAAACAACGGCTAAATATCCCTTGAGAAGAATAGAAGTAAAATCTATAACCATGCCTGCTGGTATTTTAGGTGATACACTTGAGAATGTTATATTAGGACAAATACTTGAAAGAATAATTTTAGGTTTTGTAGATAATTGCGCATTTAACGGGGATCGTACATTAAATCCATTTAATTTTGAACATTTTAACATAAATTTTTTGTTTTTATATATCGACGGTGTAACCGTTCCGAGTAGACCGTTACAACCTATTTTTACTGGTAATAATAAGCTTTACGTTGACGCTTATCATACGCTTTTCTCTGGAACTGGCATACACTTTGCGAATGAAGGTAACGAGATTACACGTACAAATTATCACGACGGATACTGCCTTTTCGCTTTTGATTTGACACCCGATTTTTCAGCAAATTTTTGTGATCATTGGAATCTTGTTCGTCAAGGCTCTATACGCATAGAAGTGCATTTCGAAACAGCTCTTACCAAAACGATAAGCTGTATAATTTACTTGAAATACGATAATGTATTAGAGATCGACTCTTTAAGACAAGTTATAGTTGACTTTAACTCATAAATTTAAAAATAGAATGTCTATAAATAAATTTTTTTAAAAAGAGGGGGGAAAGGGTGGAGCTTAGAGAATAAAAAGACGAGGAGCGACTTAATTTTTTCAAAAGTCAATTTTGTCTGATTAAACGCAGTAGTTTGAAAAAAAAATTTAGTTTTACTAAATTTGTACGACAAAACTGTATTGTTTAAAATAAATTCAAAAATTTCAAAATCTTGTGACTTTTTATTTGTATTTCTAACCCTCTATCCTAATAATAATAACAAATTTCTTTACAGGATAAACCCATATTCATAAAAATATATATTTTGAAAAGTTACTTTCAAATATAACTAGCAAATGGTATACAATAAATACCAGATGTAAGAGTATCATAAACTTTTTTTTTCTCCCACCATCTTTTTTACCATCATTATATATATTTCAATGTTCGAATCTTTCTCAAAAAATTTTTTTTTCATTATACTTTCATCTGTAACCGAGTCAACATCTTTGTAATTTTGAATTTCTTCTCCAAATTTTTTTTCTTCTAAGATCATCAAAATGGAAAATTTCAGAGAAACCATAGTAAGTTATTTTTCCCTTTTTATGAATAAAATTTATAGTTAAAATTTAATTTTTGTTTTCTTTTTTTTCAGGTACGAAGACGCGCAATGCGCTTACAACGTAGGAAGCTACAGTCGAAAAATTCATTCGAGGAAATCAAGGATATTGATAATGCTTTCTGAGTATGTGTGTTTTACTTTGAAATATTTTTAAATTCTGAGTCATTTTTTAAATATTTATTTTTTTTCAGAAAACACATTCTGATCAGAGTCATCATCCTAGGCTTCGTGTAAAAACACCCGGAAAAATCAACGCGACATATGACCTAGAGGTATAATTTTATTTTTATTAATTATAATAATGATATCTTTTTTCTTTAATAATTATTATTATATTCCTTTTTTTCTTTTTTTTCAGCCAATCACACCATGCATACGCATCCATACGATTATACCTGTGACACCACTGATAGAAACTGTAAATATTTTCACATACTGTTATAAAATGTTATTTCAAATCTTTTCTTAAATATGTTTTTCTTTTCTTTGATTTCAGATCACATCAAACCGCTTACTCAAATTTTACAAAGAAGTCGTTGACAACAGTGATGACGAAATCAAGTCCTTTTCTGTAAGTTTTCTGAAATTATATATCATCATCATAAAATAATTAAAAATTTATTAAAAATTTTTTTCATTTTAGGCTAAAACTCTGGATGAAAAAAATCCAGATTTAACAACTTGAAGAAATTCAGCAAAAGATTTAGCCGAAGACTAAACGAATAAAACTTGTAATATTTTGTTTTTAATATATATATATATATATATATATATATATATATATATATATATATATATATATATATATATTAGAGTGGTCCTTATTTCCCAAATATATGAATCGGTTTTGCTAACCGTTAGATAGTAAGTTCTACTACAAAAAGTAAGTTTCCCATCGAGAAACCTATGTCTGCAGGCATTTAAACCCTGCCTGTAATTTAAAACAGATTTTCACCCTGATTTTTTCAATCACGCACTCCAACATCTTTCCAAACTTTCTGACACAATGTGCCTGTATTCTATTGATTTAAACCACTTCATTTATGTTAGAAATGTATGAAAAAAATTTTCTAGGGATTCAAATTGGGTTTGAAGGTTGCAGTGAGCTTTAAAACTCTAAAAATTACAAAAAAAAATCGACATGTTTTTAATTTATTAGTGGTTTTGAGTATGACATTCAATCCGCGGGGTTTTTTTGAAAGAGTTGTTAAAAAGTAGAGTCCAAAACCTTTAATTTTATTTTTTATAAAAACGTTTCGGTGATTTAGAAGCCAAGTTACAGCTGGTTGAATTTGCGATCTTAATTATTCTTAAAATTATAAAAACATCATAGTCCTCTACGCTTCGAGATTTGGCCACGTTTTAAGTTTCTAAATATCTCATATCATTTTAAAAAAATTTATCGAACTCTTCAAGAACTTTATTCCATATTGATTTTAAAGTCTATAAGTGCTATAGAACCAAAACTATGACGATTTTTCATTTTTTAAAGTATCAAATTTGTAAATGATAATTTTTCGTAATTTTAGAGTTTTAATTAACTACATTAAAATCTGTTTTAGACCCTCAGAAACTTTTTTAAAAAACAAAAATAAAGGTCTTGACTTTGACTTTAGTGATATGATATAAAAAAGCTCTTTATTCGATTTCATCAATTTGGTCTTTGTACATCTTAAGGTAGACCTGATTTTAGTTGCGATTAATCTTTTCAGGGACACATTAAGAAAGTTTGATTAGATATTTTTGATTTTGCAATCATATATTATATTGTAATATTGAAAAATTTGTTAAAAAAAAATATTAGTAAACCAATAAACTTCTGAAGAGCATGACGGAGCTGCACCCTTCTAATAATATTTGCGATCTAAGATTATGAGTAAACGGTGCGTTTAATCGAGTTTTTTCACTTCAATAAAAATGTTTGTAAGATTAAACTTGAGTGCGGCCAACTCATGAAATTCACCAAAATACTATATATAAAAAGTTATGTATAAACTTTCAATTTATAGTATTTTGAGGTTAGGTTTGTCGAGCTTGATATCTAATTTCCAATCCAAATTTATAAAAAAATAACAAATCAAAATGAGTTTTTATTTTAACAAAAATTGTATTAACTTAGTTTTAGGGCGGACAAGTCATTATATTTGTGTAAATTATGAATTTAAAAAGATATAAACAAAATAAAAAAAGCAAAAATCGATTCTAGCAGCTCCGACATCCCGTTAAGAATCTTAAAAGTTCAAAAGAGCGACTTATAAAGTACAGACTATCCCTTAAGGCGACTTCGGATTTTAGGTTAGTTTTTTTTTGAGTTTACAAATTACTCTTCCAATATGTAAAATTTTTCAGATTTTTTAATTTTCCACCATTCTACGGATTATAATAAATGGTGAAAAATTAAAAAATTCAAAAAGTTTTAGAAACTGAAAGAGTGATTTGTAAACTACAAAATGAAATCGAACCGAACTTCCGTACTCGCCTTAAAGGTTAAACTTGAAATTTGTTTAACGGAAAATTATTCTTATACAAAAGATTGAAACAAGTAATCATTATTATTTTATAAAATAATAATATTACTAAAAAAATTTATTATTTTTCATATATTATAATTATTATTATTTACAATGTCATTATTAATTCTTATTCTGATTTTTTAAATTTTTTCATAACAGATTTTTTTGATGAATCAGGACATTCTGTTTTAAATTCTTCAATGCACTGAATCAAGTATTGTTTTTGATTTTCATTAGTTGTCAATATATTTACATAGTCCTGAGTAAGTTTTACAGCTCTTTCTGAGCAATCATTGACAACAATTAATTTTTCAATTTTTTCTCTATTCTTAATATATGACTTATCTTTACTCCACAATTTACAATCTAACTTCAAAAATTTAGTATCCAGATTAAACCTTTCAAAAAAAAATGAAGTCTTCTTATTAATAAAAAAATCAAGTTCTTTGTCAAGAATCAGTATTGAATCCATATTACTCATGTTAAATTTTTTTTCTGTATACATTTGATCATCATCTGAGTAATTTTCTTTATTTAATAATGCAGTTACCATATTCTTTTTGACATCCAATGGTACATTTTTGTCAAAGATACCTAATGCACAAAGTTCAGGTGATAAGTACCATAGATGTGCTTTGAATTTTTTAACGGTAGCCATCGAAATTTTAACGTCGACACTTTCGTACTTTATCAATTTCTTAAATAGTTGTAGATCATTGTACGGCGCACAAACAGCTGATGGCGCTTTAAACCAAAATTCAACGTACACGAAGACAATGAATTTACAAATACTATAACATTTTTTTATTTCTATTGATTTTAATTTAAACGGTCTTTGCAACAAAAAAATTTTCAAACTGTAGATAGCTTTAGCCATCCAACGCGCGTGATGGCATGCACCAGGCCTTCGGAATTTAATAGATTTATCTGCAGCTCCTAGAAATATGAGACATAATTCTAATACCTCCTTATAGTCACCTCTGTGATGTTGTTTTTCCAATTGGTCTTTTAAAAATGATACGACTTGGGGAATTTGTTGTTGCAGTTCAGGTTCTAATTCTTCTAATCCATTTTCAATGTCAGATTTGTTCATTTCTGACCAATTCGTTCGAAATCTCGAAAAAATCAAAACGTTTGGGCCATTAGTACCAGGAAGTATAGCTTCGAAAGCTGAACCTAGTAATATTTCCATAACATGATGACGACAAGCCAAGTATAATAAATTTTTTTCAAGCATTTGTTCAAATAAAACTGCCGCTCCATTAATTCGACCAAAATTAGCGTTGGTGGTATCAGCACATACCGCTACCACTTTATCCACAAGTCCCCAGTCTTCTACAGCGCTATATACTGCATTTGCAATCGTATTTCCTGTCTGATCCTCCAGAGCAGGTACATTGAGTATTTTAATTATATCTCCAGCACTTACTAAAATCGGTAAACGGTCAATCCTTTTGAAAGTAAATGAATCGGTAATAAGTTTTCCGTCCCAATGAACTGTAACGTAATGTAAATCTTCTTTTTCTGTGAAAATTTTTTTCAAATTATCTGATTTTTTTTCCCGAAGCTTAGCCCGTGATCTAAGAAAAGATGTTTTATTCATAACTAATACTTTAAGATCGACGCCTAAAGCACTCGCGATTGCACCAGTAATTATAACTGCATTTCTATGGCTGACTTTACATTTGTCAAAAGCATCAACTACTTCAGGAGTCATCACTTCTATAGTACCTCTGGTTCCTTTTGGTACATAAGAACGTCCTCCTGGAGAAAGGTATTTTTCTCCAGAGCTCTGCTGACTACTTGAAAGTGTGCTATCACTAAGTGATTCAGATTCTGGAAATAGTCGTGATGGATTCTGGTGGTTATCTGAAATAATTGTTTTTTAGATGAATAATTTATATAAAACATTTTTTCAAAAAATAATTAATGTTTAATAAAAAAATTGAAATTTTAAACTGTTCAAAAAAAAAAAAAAGCAATTCTTCATTTTACATTGTAGCTATTTCTAAAAATGGCACGTAACTCGTAATTAGTCTTGATTGTTTTTACTAATATATAATGCATTACTTTATAGCAAAAAAAAAATTCTTTTAATAATAAAGTAAAATTTATACTTGTAAAGTACAGCTTTTCTATCAAAAATATTATATTTTTTAAATCTCACATGGATTGTGGTTGAGTAATGAAAATTGTTAATTTTTATGAAAACGTAAATAATCTTTAATATAAAAAAAAGTACTCGATACTTGTCATACTTCAAAATATAGAAGAGGGTAGTTCTCAATCCTATCACCTGCCTACAAAATTGGTATTTAGTTAAAATTTAAACGTATTTAAGAGCATGACGAAGCTGCCCACCTTCTAATAATATTTTCAATCTTAACTTATGAATAAACGATGCGTTTAATCGAGTTTTTTTGCTACAAAGAAAAAATTTGTAAGATTAAACTCTAGTGCGGACAACTCAAGTAATCCACCAAAATATTATACTTACAAAGTTATAATAAAAAACTTTTAATGTATCGTATTTTAAGGTTACGTTTGTCGAGTTTGATATCTCATTTCCAATCCAAGCTCATAAAAAAATAGTCCAAATGATTTTTTATTTTAACAAAAATTATTGTATTAATATAGCTTTAGTGCGGACAAGTCATTATATTTGTTCAATTTATGAATTAAAAAAGATATTGATATAATAAAAAAAAACAAAACTCGATTGCTGCAGCTCCGACATCTCGATAAAACTTTTTTTTAACTCATACGGAGATGATTTTTGTGAATAACTGTATATAATAGTAAATAACTGTAGATAGCTGTTAAAAAATATCACAATTTAATCATAAATAATAGTTATTTACAGTTATTTATAGATATTTACTATTGTTTACATATATAACATTTATTAACAGTTATTTACAGCCATTTACAAGTGACTTTTTACAGTTATTTAGTATTGCTCATAATTATTTAGTTATTTTCATCAGAAAAAATTTTTGAATTAGTAAGTAATTTAATGTTATTTACAATTATTTACAATTATTTACAGTTATTTACAGTTTCTTACAGTTATTTAAAGTTATTTACAATTATTTATGGTTTTTTTATAATTTTTTACAATTATTCGAAGTTATTTACATTTTCAAAAATTTTCACATATACATAAAAAAATTTAGTTGATTTGTGAAACTTATCCAAAATGTAAATGACTATAAATAACTGTAAAAAATTAAAAAAACCATAAATAATCACAAAAAACTGTGATTAAGTGTAAAAAACTGTGAATAAATGTAAATAGCTGTAAATAAATCTAAAAAAACTGTAAATAAAGTAAATAACTGTAAATAACTGTTAATAACTGTTATTTATGTCTCAATTCTAACATCTTTCAATACTTACTTACAGTTATTTACAGTTATTCACATTTATTTACAGTTAACAGTCATTTACAATTATTTCCAAAAATTTTTTCAATATGGGAGTTCACCATTATTTAGATAGTTTTTTTTTATACTTGGTTCAATATTTTTTGCTGAAAATTTCTTTAATCAATTTATTTTAATATTTCTAATTTTGTTATACAATTTATACTATTAATAATATTTCCTCAACAATCAAGAAACATTTTTTGAAGTTAGAAAACGAGGACATGTTTGAGTTTGTTATATTTCTTTAAATTTTGAAATTTTCACAAAAAGTTTATTAACCTTTTTATTTTCTATTATGAAAGCTTTAGGTGTGAGGCAAATGTTTAAAAAGTTATTAAGAAAAAAATTTTTAACTAAAATTTTTAACATGAAAGTATGTTTCACAAATTTTCAGAGTTTTTTCAAACTTACTTTTTTATATATTCACAAAAATGCGTTCTCTTTTAGCAATTTTCTTAAAATGTTCCGTGTGCAAACCTTTTTTAGCTTATAATTCTAATTTTTTTGCGCTCTGTGTTTTAAAGAGCAAAAATAAAAGTTGTAAACAATTGATTGAAAATAATTAGTTTTAATGTTTTTGGTTGAAGTTGATCGAGTTTTTCTATTTCCAAACTTTAAATTTTTAACAAAATTTGCATATATTATGATTCGTAGCTAGTATAATTGAAGCACCTTCAACATAACCTAAATGATATTCACAACCTTTGATCATTTAATATTTTCAAGCACTATCAATATTTTTAATAATGCATCAAGACTGAGTTCAAGTCTGAAAAAAATAAAATTTAAGGTGGTTCGTGCGGTAAGAGAGAGAAAGCTAGCTGTGAGAGAAAGAGATAGCGCTAACATGATCCAGTTGCGCATGCGCAGCAACGTAAATGTGAACGAAACATGCATCGTTTATCTAATAATTACATTTTCAAAACACTTTATCTCTTTAATAAAACGATGAATTTACGTGAATCTTGTTGGAAAATGTTTATTATTAGTTCCTTTATATATGTTTAAATTTTCAATTACAATTTGAATGTAGTTTATGAGATATTGCGATTAACCGCTACGAAATGTAAAAATTCCAATATATATAGATATACTTCCAATGTAATTTGTAAAACTTTGAACATCGATTAATCAAAAACGAAACGATGAAATGTTCTGAAATTTTAATATGATATTCACATTGCCTTCATTGAACTATACCTACAATTTCAAGAATATCTTGAAAAAACACGTTAGTCGCACGAACCACCTTAAATGTAATGATGAATTTTTTTCTACAATATTAATTAATGAAACTTTTTTCATAAGATTTTAATCCATGAATAATTTCAATAAATTCCATTTTACACTTAAAATCCTTTTCTTAGGTTGAGGTCTGTATTTTAAACATTTGATTTAAAAATTTTCAGAGATCTTCAATTTATACATCTTCACAAATTTATAGTGCTGAAATTTTGATATGACAAATTTGAGTGAATATTAAACTAAATTACCTACAATTAACAAAACACTTATTTTTCCTAATATTTTTAACTTTTTACAAAATTAACTTAAAAATTCATTTTTAGAAAACTAAAAAAATTAATTTGTAAAGACATATAAATTAAAAATATCTGGAAATTTTGAAGTCAATTTGGTGAAAATTGACTGAGAAATCCTGTGATAACCACCAAATAGACAAAGTAAAAACTTCGACCGAAGAAAAGGATTTCAATCAAGTGAGATTTTTTAAAATTATTCATTGATTAAAATTTTATATTCGATGTATTTAAGATGAAAAATGTTTCATTAATTATTATTATGAGAAAAGAATTTATCATTACATTTAAATGTGATTTTCTCTAGGCTTCAACTCAGTTCTTATACCTTAAAAATTTAAAACTACTTTCTAGGGATCCTACCATAGAAAATACTTTTCGAAATGCAATAATTATGAAATTTAACCATTTGAAGTGGTCTTTAGCGTAAATTTCAATGTTTGTTTCTAATTTTAAATCATTGAAAAAAATTGATTTTTCACTGCAAAACACTATTCTCCTACCTTAATAATGAAAGTTAAATAAATTTTTTAATATATTATAATTTTAAATATTTGCAATTTAAAAGTTTAGTTAATTAACTGTAATTTAATTCACTGTAATTTTTCTAAAAAAAAATATTGCTTCTCTAAAAATGTAGATCAATTAGTGTTTAAAACGGTTTTAAGAATATGAATTTATTTACTGATTCATTAAATATTTAAAAAACTTTATAAAACTTTTTATTTTCATGACGAGTGAGTACGCTGCATCAATTTTAATCAAAAATTGAATTCAACCACCTCTTGCTCAAAAATGAAAAAAAAATCACAAAGAAAACTCATATTTTTTTATTTTTTGCACGTTGTTAATTATATTATTAAATAATTTAATAAATAAAATAATATCTACTTTCTCTTTCTTCAATAGTATGAGCTGAAGAAGTAAGATTTGAACTTCTAACGGTAGAAATGTTTGGGTCGAACATCGCATTTTCGTTACTAATATCCTTCAAATCAGATTGTACTTCAGTATCAAATATTTTGTCGTCTAATATACATCAAAGTCATAAAAATAAAATTATATTTTGAGTAAAATATATCACACAAATATAAAACATAATTAATTTCACGATTTTTTATACCTTTGCCTTGTTGGCATTCAGCAATAATTTTCAAGTGCCTGCGAATTTCATCAAAGGGTTTAGAGAATACAATTTTTTTTTCAGTATTACTAATCGATGAAAATACACTTCCATGGGATATATCAAAAACATCTGATACTTCTTTTAAAAAATTATTCTTCTTTGTTGACATATTTTGATATTTTTGGAAACCACGAAATTCTTCATAAAGCTTATGAAATTTTGTGGTGCAATTGCGAAATTCAATAATCTTAATTGGGATTTTATTCCAAATATTTCTAATATCAGCTATTATTGATGTAATAGCATCATCTACATTCATTTTATTATTTTTTGTGTTATGAAATAACAATCTTAAAATATCTGATATTGTTGGAAGTTTATCTTGATTTAACTCAAAAATTGTTTTTGTAGATAAATCCGTTAAGTCGGAATGTTTAAATATTATAGCCATTTTGCTTTATTGAATAAAAAACTTCTAAATATTTTGCACAAATATTCTATAAACGAATTATTTTAATTTGTATTTTTAGATACCACAACATAAATCAATAATAAGTCTAGCTTCTGTATCTACATTTATTACTTAGGGGTCGTCCATAAACTACGTAGATCATTCAAGGGGGGGGGGGAGGGGTACAGTAAGGGTGTAGTCAGATGAGTAGAATAGAGACGCCGAATAGAGGATGTGTAATAGAAACAACCAATCAGCGCTATTCGGCAAGTTTCATGCAAAGAATAGAATTCTATTCTCTATTCCACTGTAGAATGGAAAAGCGAGTTGCGATACGAAGTAAATAAATTAAATTATAAATACAAATCTACTTACTTCATTCATTTCAAAACAAATTGTAGAAAATCGTTCCATATGAGCTACAATTTCTAAGAGGTTATATTTATGTTTATGCGACCTAATACGCAAGCATCTTCTTTTCATTCCACAGATTTTTTCCCCCTATAGTCACATGGAGAGAAAAAACAGTAGAATAGGCGGTAGAATAGAAAAAAAATTTTGAATTTACCAATAAAAAAACAAAAATATATTTGTATATTTATACATTTATAAAAATTATAAATAACTCTTTTTAATTATTATAAAAATTGTTATGAATAATTTTTATATCTTTTACAAATTGTCATTGCTGTAATGCATTAATTTTTGTAATTTTTTCTTCCCATTTTTTCTTTAAATTTTATTTTGTCGTACTTTAGAAATCAAATATTTAAATTTTTCATTTTTGCACTATTTTTGCAGCCAAGATTCGTGCACATAAATGGTATTTTCAAATAAACAATAACACTAATAAATAATATTTGATATTTACAATAAAATTATATCATTTGCTATACAAACGATCCTGTTATTAGAAATAGTAGAATTATGAACGTATATGAAATAAGTGGAAATATCATTCTCATCTACATAATAGGTGTCAAAACTAATTTTTTACTTAGGGAAAAAATATATTAGTATAGTACTTATTTTTTATGAAATCAATTTGATATAATAACATGATCATGCTTCAAAGGACATAAAAAATAAAAGAAGAGCTGAAATCGTAACTCCGTCGACTTACCTTGATTAAATTTTATAATTTATATTCCTGGTTTATTTTGTACATTGAAGTAAAAGAACCGACTAAACATTTAATAATACTTAGTTTATTGTTAAAAATCATGCATCGCATCGTAAGTGGTTGATATAATTATTTTTAGTATTCAATCAGGATGTCGAATATCGTTCTTCTGTAGACACAAATTGTCGACGGAGACTTATAAACATGCGTTTCCAACTATAAAGAATGCAAGGAACAAATCGAAAGTTTTTTCTGTACTGTATATTAAACGTATTAATTGAATGTATTAATTGAACTGTAAACATTAAAATCATTTTATTAAATACAATGCCTGTAAAAGTATTTTAAAGACCGTTTATATATTAGAAATAAAAACTTGACTTAAAATATATTGCGTATTTTAATTACGTGTAACTTCAAGGACATACTGTTTTTTACTTGTCATGCTGATCTAAAAAGAGGAAAACTTCACAAATTTTTACTCTTCGAATGTTTAATAAAATTTTACTATGTTGATTTATTAGCTACGCCGCTAACAGTTTATATTTCATTTTTATCAAAAAATTTGTAACTCCGTCGACATATAAAAATGATACAAATTTTGTAACTCCGTTGACATTTTTAATCTTTAATTAAAAGTAAAAATAAAGTAAAAAGGTAATTAAATTCAACCAAGATCATATTCTCATTTTTTAGGAATAATGTAGAATATTTTTTAAACAATTAGATGATTCTGATTTTCTAAAAAAAATTTTTTTACGCTTTTCCCACTTATTTGTAGAATTGACTATATGTAAGGCTAGATTTTACTATCATTTAAAATTAAAACTTTAAAATTACAAAGATCACTTAAAAATTTTATACTTTGAAAAATGAAAAATCTTAAAATCGTCATAGTTTGAGTTCTATAGCACCTATCACTTACTCAGGACTATGTAAATATATTGACAACTAATAAAAATCAAAAACAATACTTGATTCAGTGCATTAAAGAATTTAAAACTGAATGTCCTGATTCATCAAAAAAATCTGTTGTGAAAAAATGTAAATAATAATACTTATAATAATAATAATAATAATAATAATAATAATAATATATAAAAAATAATACATTTTTTTAGATATATTGTTATTTCACAAAAAAATAGTGATTGCTAGTTTCAATCTTTTGTATTAGAATAATTTTTCGTTAAAGAAATTTGAAGTTTAACTTTTGAGAGGCCGCCGTATCTTTCTGTGTTTTCCTAATAACAAAATTTTTTTTTTGAAAAAACTAGCCGATAAAGGCAGAAATAAAGAGAAAGCTTCGATTTTTACAATGTAAATCAATATTTTCTTTGATCAAGATAGATTAATTTTATCGTTTCATTTCCGAGAAAACTTGGAATAACTTATAAAATTAGAGATTGGAGACAGAAAATACATTTTTTATAAAAAATGAATTTCAAACAGAGTTGGTAATACAGGTATCTGTGCCGGCATACGGCAGTGGGATAGCCTGTACTTCAAAAGTCGCTCTTTTGAACTAGATTCTTAAGAAGTTTCTCGATTTACTGATATTCTTTTTTTAACAAATTTTTCAGTATTACAATATATGATTTCAAAATCAAAAATATCTAATCAAACTTTCTTAATGTGCCCCTGAAAAGATTAATCGCAACTAAAATCAGGTCTACCTTAAGATGTACAAAGACCAAATTGATGAAATCGAATAAAGAGCTTTTTTATATCATATCACTAAAGTCAAAGTCAAGACCTTTATTTTTGTTTTTTAAAAAAGTTTCTGAGGGTCTAAAACAGATTTTAATGTAGTTAATTAAAACTCTAAAATTACGAAAAATTATCATTTACAAATTTGATACTTTAAAAAATGAAAAATCGTCATAGTTTTGGTTCTATAGCACTTATAGACTTTAAAATCAATATGGAATAAAGTTCTTGAAGAGTTCGATAAATTTTTTTAAAATGATATGAGATATTTAGAAACTTAAAACGTGGCCAAATCTCGAAGCGTAGAGGACTTGATGTTTTTATAATTTTAAGAATAATTAAGATCGCAAATTCAACCAGCTGTAACTTGGCTTCTAAAGCACCTAAACGTTTTTATAAAAAATAAAATTAAAGGTTTTGGACTCTACTTTTTAACAACTCTTTCAAAAAAACCCCGCGGATTGAATGTCATACTCAAAACCACTAATAAATTAAAAACATGTCGATTTTTTTTTGTAATTTTTAGAGTTTTGAAGCTCACTGCAACCTTCAAACCCAATTTGAATCCCTAGAAAATTTTTTTCATATATTTCTAACATAAATGAAGTGGTTTAAATCAATAGAATACAGGCACATTGTGTCAGAAAGTTTGGAAAGATGTTGGAGTGCGTGATTGAAAAAATCAGGGTGAAAATCTGTTTTAAATTACAGGCAGGGTTTAAATGCCTGCAGGCATAGGTTTCTCGATGGAAAACTTACTTTTTGTAGTAGAACTTACTATCTAACGGTTAGCAAAATCGATTCATCTATTTGGGAAATAAGGACCACTCTAATATATATATATATATATATATATATATATATATAATAATTATTTATTCTGTTTTTATTGCTTTCTCATAGAAAAAGCATTGTATCGATAAAAAAAATTTTTTTCTATTTTTTCATTCATTTGTACATATTCAGACTCAGGGAGTCGAAAAAAGTGGTTTCCAGAAAATGTCTGTCTGTATGTGTGTGTGTGTGTGTGTTTGTGTGTGTGTGTGTTTGTGTGTGTGTGTGTGTGTGCGTGTGTGTGTGTGTGTGTGTGTGTGTGTGTATGTGTGTGTGTGTATGCGTGTGTGTGTGTGTGTGTAATTGAAAAAAATTTTGATTTTTCATTTTTTTGGTATTTTACCTAAACTACTCAAAGAATTTTCTTGAAAATTTGTATGGACATCATTTGTGACAGCCAAAAGAAGACAAAATTCATCAATTGATTTTCCTAGCGCACTTTTAATTTTAGAGCAATTTGACTATTTTGAAAAAAAAATTTTTTCTTTATTTTTCTTTTATTTTATGAAAACCATTCGATAGATTTGCTCTAAAATTTGTATGCAAGATATTCGCTATTATCTGAGAAAAATTGACTTTGGAAAACTTATTTCTTTAGCGCAGTTTTGATTTTAGAGCATTTAGAAATTTTTGAAAAAAATTCATTTTAAATTTTTTATTTTTTTGGATCTTACGTAAACTACTCTAAGAATTTGTTTAAAAATGTGTATAGAAATTATTTGATACTGTTAAAATAATAAAAACATTTGAAACTGAATTGTTTGGCATACTATTAATTTTATTATTTTTCTATTTCACGGAAACCATTCGATAGATTTGATCCAAAATTTTTATGCAAGTTATTTGCTTCTGTCCGAAGAAAACAAATTTTGGAAAACTAATTTTCTCAGTGCAGTTTTAATTCAAGAGAATTTCGAAAATTTTCATACAAATTGTTATTTTTCATCTTCTTTCTTAGCGTGGTTACTATTAGAAATTTCGTTGTCATCGTTCTTTTAAAGTACAAATTTATAAATAAATATTAATGTTAGACAATTTTTTTTATATTAAAATCACATTTAAATAAATATAAAGTTAATGAAACTCAAAGAGCTCTATGAGAAAGCATTCCGCCAAAGCACTTAGCAGCGTTTTTTACCCTATATCATTTCCATCCTAACCTTTTTCATCCACTTCACACTACAATTCACCAAAATTTATTCAATTGAATTTTATGTAAAAATTTTTTCATATGCATTTTTTTCTTTTATATTATTTAAAAATTTCTTAAATTTTTTATATAATTTTCTCATAAATTTTCGTAAACATTTTTCATTCATAATTTATCTTTTTTTCTAAAACTTTTTTATAAATATTTCAAATTTTTATTTAAATTTTTCTAATGTAAATTCATATAATTCTACCGTCGATGTAAGATATAACGCCAAGAGGGGTAAGCAGTACTTTTTGCTGCTCTACACAAAACCCAACGCTTACGGGCCCCCTGTACGGTAAGTAAGAGAGCGATGTCTACACACCGATGCAAGCTATAGCGCCAAGAGGGGTAAGTATACATCTCTCCGCTGCTCTCTTCAACGCTTACAGGCCCCTGTACAGTAAGTTAGAGAGGGGGCGTCTACAGCTTAATGCAAGCTATAGCGTTGAGAGGGGAAAGAAATCTCTTCGTTGCTCTCTTAAGTTCCGAAACCCATGTCCATCTTGCCCGGGGGAGAGGAAACCCATGCCCATCTTGCCCGGGGGAGGGGGAACCTTCAAATCTATGACGCGCGAGGGAAAGGGTGCGAGAGAGACAGAAGATTATTTCGGTGCCGTCTGGGTGTGTCATAGCACAGTTCTCTCTACTCATATGCGATCTCATAGGCGATTTCATGTGATATCTCATATGCAATCTCGTGTGCGATCTCATATGTGATCTTACATGGGATCTCTTATATATTTTATTCAATTTAAGAAATTTAAAAAAGATAATCATTATTTTTTTATTATTTTCATCTTGTTCTTTATATTTTGATAAATTTTGACATTAGCTATATCAGTACAATCATTTTAGTTAAAATAAAAAATCCTTTGGAGCTGTTATTTTTTTATAAACTTAGATCGCAAATTAGATATCAAATTTGACAAACCTAACCTCAAAATACTATAAATTGAAAACTTTCATTTAACTTTTTCAGTATAAGATTTCGGTAGATTTCTTTAGTTGTCTGCACTAGAGTTGAATACTACTACTTTTTTTCTTGAAGTGAAAAAACCCGATTCAATTCACCATTTACTCATAAACTTGGATCAGAAATATTATTAAAAGGGGAATTCATCATGCTCTTAATGTATTTAATTACACTAATATTATAAACACGTATTCGAACCCTAGAACATCATCATAATCGATAAATCGATAGTGGAGCCATAAGACCCCATGCATCTTGCCCGGGGTCAGTAGTTCTTATTTTGGCTACTTTATTTAATTTGAATTGTATTTCATTGCGTCACTTTCCAATTAAGGGTCAGCTTTCGACTAACTTTACTGATCTAAAATGGCTAAAAAAAGATATTTATTTTTTATTTATTTTTGGTTTTGCTTGTTCTTTGAATTGTAATAAATTTACTCACTTCCGTTTCTCATTTGTTGAAATAAATAGATATTTACAAGTGAAAGCAATTCTGATATATATATTTATTAGAAATAAACAAAATCACTCCTATCGCTACTTTCCATCAGTAAAAAATGTCTAAAACCTCGTCTAAAACTGAGCTCTAACACGCCAAACAGTATAAAAATAAAAATAAATATTACTTGTAAATATCGTCTAAATCTTTGTAAAAAAATTAATTATGCTCGAATATAGTTTAAAACCATAATCTATAATAGCATGCTTAAGATTACGATTGTTTTGTATATGTAGAAGGTCTAATTACAGTGAAAATCATTCAATCGTAATATAAGAATATATGAAAATTCATTAAATTATAGACCAAATTGTAGATTTGTTGTCGTTGACATCGATTACAGCTATAAGTGTAAGAAAAAATAAAATTTTTTTGCACATGAAATCTCACGTGAGGTATATATATATATATATATATATATATATATATATATTTTTTTTCCTATATTATATAGTTATATTAAACATTAAGATTTTGCAGCCCTACTCCACCCCTGGTACCCCCTTACCCCCACAGCCCCCCCACAATGGTTTTTTAAGAACCCCAACAAAATAACGTAAAATTGTTTGAAATTCTACGATATTTCATAACTACTCTTCCCCTCTATATCCCCCCACGCCCCCTGTGTCCCCCCACGCACCCCCATACTCCCCCCACATCACCCCCACTGGCCCCCACTCGTATAATGATATAACAGTATATAACTTTTATGCATTATTATATGCTAATTAATATAATGTGGTACATCTAATAAGACTATAGATTTTAATAGAAAAAAATTAATAAAATGTATAAACAATTAAATGATGATCAAAAAAATATTTTCAAACAAATAATAAATGATGAACAAAAAATATTTTTCATAGTTGGACCGGAAGGTTCTGAAAAAACCTTTCTATAAAAAACATTGATATATTATTATATAAGTGTAAAAAAAAAATTTTATCCATGGCTTGGACAGGTATAGCTTAAATTTTATTACCTAAAGGTTTAACGAGTCATAGAACTTTCAGATTACCATTAGATTTAAATAACATTGAAAGTACATTTTTAATATTTGATTCAGATAAAAAAAAATAAGACAAAAATTAAAACAAGAAGCATCAATGATTTCCAAAAAAGTTTTAGAAATTGTAGACAAAACATTAACGGCATGTCGGAGCTGCAGCAATCGAGTTTTGCTTTGTTTATTTTATCAATATCTTCTTAAATTCATAAATTAAACAAATATAATGACTTGTCCGCACTAAAGCTATATTAGTACAATAATTTTTGTTAAAATAAAAAATCATTTGGACTTGTTATTTTTTAATGAGCTTTGATTGGAAATTAGATATTAAACTCGACAAACCTAACCTTAAAATACGATACATTGAAAGTTTTTATTATAACTTTGTATGTATAATATTTTGGTGGTTTTCTTGAGTTGTCCGCACTAGAGTTTAATCTTACAAATTTTTTCTTTATAGCAAAAAAAATCAATTAAACGCATTGTTTATTCATAAGTTAAGATTGGAAATATTATTAGAAGGCGGACAGCTTCGTCATGCTCTTAAAGGATGTTTGTCATAATGATAAAAGTTTTGATGAAAAAATAATGATTTTAGGTAGAGATTTTAGACAAATTTTACCAGTATTAAAATATGGAAAAAGAAATACTATTATTGAAGAGACTATAAAGTATTCAAATCCTTGGCCTTATTTCATATTTTTAAATTAAAAAAAAACGTAAGATCTAATGACGACAATTTTTCTTCATTTTTATTAAATATCGGAGAAGAAAAAGTTGATCCATTCATTATTCCAAAAGAATGAAAAACTAATAACGTTTGTAATAAAATTTATAAAAAAATTAATGAAATTTCTTGTTTTTCTAAAAATGTTATTTTAAGTACACATAATGAAGAAGTAAACATTTTAAATAATAAAATATTAAAATTAATTAACAATCAAACAATAACTTATCATAGTATTGATTATGCAACGAATAAGGAGGTAGATCAAACAGATGATAATATTCATTTAAATTATCCAATAGAAATGTTAAATAGTATAAGAGAAAAATTACCTCTACATGAATTAAATTTAAAAGTAAACGCAATTTTAATGCTAATTCGAAATTCAAGTATTAAAGATGGATTATGTAATGGAACACGATTAAAAATAACTAAATTATTTAAATATAATATAGAAGTTGAAATTATTACAGGAGAAAATGAAGGAAATAAAGTGTTTATACCAAGAATAACATTAAATACTAACGAATCATCGTCATTACCGTTTATTTCATTAAGAAAACCATTTCCTATTATTCTAGCGTCTGCAATAACTATAAATAAATCTCAAGGACAAAGTTTTGAAAATGTTGGTATATATATTAAAAAACCTTTATTTTCTCATGGTCAATTATACGTTGCTCTTTCGCAATGTAAAAATGCAATTAAAATATTTATTCAAAATGAATCAGAAAATAATGATACTATACCAAATATAGTGTGGAAAAAAATATTAGAATAATAATTTTTTATAATTTAACATAAAATTTTGAAAATTTATCAATATTAAATTTTATGTTTCTACATTAATTATTTTTAACGAATTATATAATAATTTAATTTTTATTTTTTACAGGTTACATTTATATCAATTATTAAGCTAATAATAAAATTAATAAATATTGAAATTACAATATCACTATAAAAATTAATAATAAAAATTTGAATATATAAATAAATAATATAAACGAAAATGATGGAATGGAATCCACTTGAAGGAAATCATGTTGAAGTAAATGATGTTATCGATCAACAAACAATGGATTATTGAAATAATCAAATTGAAGACCACTTAAATTATGAAGAAAAATATGAATATTATTTAGAAAGCCTAGATGATAATATTTCAAAAGATACAGAAATTTCTCGATTAAATAATATTATTAATTCATATATTACCGAGAATGAAGAAAAAGTTGAATACAATAATTGGAATAAAGTACCAGAATATTATAAATGTTACGTTAATAAAATTATAGAACATAAAATCCAAATACGTGAATAACAGAATATTATATTAATCAAAATTATCAAATTTATTCTAGATATTTATTACGATTAGCTAATATTATTAGGAAAATATTAGATTAAAAAATTACACTGAGAAAAAAATTTAGTTGGATTAAGTGAGGCTTAACTGAATCAATGAAATCCCATAGTGCGGGCGGCACATAAAATATTTTGTTACATTAATACAAATATTTTAATTGAGTCAAATAAATATTTCATTTTTTTAAATAAATATTTGATTCTACTAAACATCACAAATATTGGTTGAATGAAATTAATTTATTGTTTTAAAAAAATTTTTTATTTTGTCAAATGCATATTTGTTTTTCTAATTGCTTATTTCATTACATCAATATGCATATAGTAACTGAATCAAATAATATTTTGTATTTTCAAATAAATATTTGACTTACTAAATGTCGCGAAGATTAATTCAATAAAATTAATTCATTGTTTTTATAAAAAATTTTATCAATTAAAATGCCTATTTGTTTTTCTAATTGATTATTTCATTACATTAACATACATATTGGAATTAAATCAAATAATATTTTGTATTTTCAATTAAATATTTGACTTATTAAATGTCGCAAAGATTGATTCAATAAAATTAATTCATTGTTTTAACAAAAAAAATTATCAATTAAAATGTCCATTTGTTTTTCTAATTAATCATTTCATCATATTAATGCTATATTGAAATTAAATTAGTTCAATATTTTATATTTTCAAATAAAAGTTTAATTTATTGAATATTGCAAAAATTAATTTAATAAAATTAATTCATTGTCTTTACAAAAAATTTTATTAATATAAAGACACATTTGTTTTTCTAATCAATTATTTTATTGCGATAATAATATATTTTATTGAATTAATTAAATCTTTTATAATCTTAAATAAAAATGTAACTCATTAAACAACGCAAAAATTAATTTAATAAAATTAATTGATTGTTTAAAAAAAAATTCATCGCATCAAAAGTATATTTAATTAAATTAATTATGTATTTTATTTTCCGCACTTAAAATCAAATCCATTTAATATCATAAATATTGATTTAATAAAATTAATTCATTGTTTTTATACAATATTTAAGTAATTCAAACAAAATTTTGTCTTCTAATCAATAATTTCATCACATTAATTCTAATTTGAACATTAAGATTTTTTGATCTACACAAATATGTTTTTGAATTTATGAATTATTTTTTTAAAGTAATAAAATATTTTGTATTATCAATTAAATAAAATAATAGTCTATTTGAATAAAAATCCATCCAGTAAAATTGAAGTCCATTTGAATATTAAGTTTTGTTAATCAAAACAAATATTACTCGCCATTGATAAATTATTCGGTTTCACAAATAAAATATTTCTTCAAAGTAAAGAAATATTTAATTAATTTGATTTGTAGATATTTTAATCGAACAAATACTGTCTTTAATCAACAGTATTTGCTTTCAGTGATTTATATTTATTTATTAACATCAATAAATTGATGACTCTCATTAAGAGCATGACGAAGCTGTCCGCCTTCTAATAATATTTCCAATCTTAACTTATGAATAAACGATGCGTTTAATTGAGTTTTTTTGCTATAAAGAAAAAATTTGTAAGATTAAACTCTAGTGCGGACAACTCAAGAAAACCACCAAAATATTATACATACAAAGTTATAATAAAAACTTTCAATATATCGTATTTTAAGCTTAGGTTTGTCGAGTTTGATATCTAATTTCCAATCCAAGCTCATAAAAAAATAACAAGTCCAAATGATTTTTTATTTTAACAAAAATTATTGAACTAATATAACTTTAGTGCGGACAAGTAATTATATTTGTTTAATTTAAGAATTTAAAAAGATATCGATAAAATAAAAAAAGCAAAACTCGATTGCTGCAGCTCCGACATGCCGTTAAAGGACAGGTGAATATAATTACATTTATTTATATGGTAAAGAATAACAGTTATTAACATACTAACATTAGTATGCTTTATACAGTGATCGTACACGCAGTAAATCTAACATAAATTTCGCTCGCTAATTTTCTCAATTTACGTATTATCTTGGTTTTTTAACTTCCTTATATATCAACTTAGAGGCCCTCTTACCGCTTACGAGATCGAAAATTAACGACGCCACCAAGCGGTAGTATCATCAAACCATCGAACTAAATGATTTTGTTAGAACAATAAATGTTTCTTTTAGATCAAATATGTGTTATTTGAATGAAATAGATTGTGTAGTTGAATCAAATAGTGGATTTCCTTGATTTTGACAAGTATTTAATCAGATTTCTGTGTAATTTTTATTAACTATTTAGTAAATATTTTGCTAAGTTATTCACGTAGCAAGACACGTATTTAAAACATGAGTTTGTTTGAGTATAAAGGATGATAACTTATACAAAAAAATATTTTTCAATAATATTAAATATTAATTTTGACATTATATTTCATTTGATTTAGTAAATTGTAACGAGGATAGCAAATTATACATATACTGTATGTCAGTATACTTCTGTCTCTCTCCTCGTTGTGAGTCGCACAGCCTATTGTAAGCTTTTATGCTTACTTTATGTGTATAAGAGTGAGACAGAGAGTGGATATTTCATCGTCTTGCGTGGCTGACGGTTAGCGAAGGCGCGCGCAAGACATGACGGGGAGACTCGAGCGGGATACGAGAGCGAACGCGTCGTGAAGCCGGTTGGCCGCCATGAATTCTCTCGCTGTACGTGCTTGAGCATCCGTTAGTATTTTGTTGAATAGAAAATCTCCATCTTGTGAGGATTGCACTGTGATTATTGTACAGACAATCATCAGTATCTAGCTGTTTGCTGCTTTCGACAAAATTCTTCTCGAGAACTTTACAAGGGGCACGAGTGAGACAGAAAGCTGCACCGTGTGCATCCGGTGCCGCATCAAATAGACCTCGCAGGTGATCCATAGGTGAAGAGAAGCTCTGACCTAAACTTTGGCATAAAATGTAAGTCTGCAGACTTTAACGAGTCTTAGTTTTCTTTTTGTATTGCTTATCGAACTTGCGGCGTAAGAGACTGTCGTCCGCGTTGACGCGTTGTGTTGTAGGTTAGGTTAGGCCTTATTTTCTTTATTTACCAAGAGTGTGTAATTCTACTTTTAATACGTCATTATTTATTTTATATATCTACTTTTCATTGTATTAAATTCCAATAAGTTGATTAAATAAAGTAAAGTAAAATCAAGGTTGAATTTAATTATTAAGAGGCGGTCGGAACCAAATCGGTGATTTAGTTCGGTGCTTGTAATAAATGCTTATAATAATTTATTCATTTATTAATATGGTAAAAATATAGTCATTTCCTCTAGTCATGTATATAAAGAATAATTTAAAATAGCTAAAGTCACAAAAATGTAAAAAATATTGTCATAAAGCGAAAAATGCCACCTAACAATCGACACGATAGTTTTTTGCATGCGGTATACGTCAAATCAGTTTGATATTTGTAATAAATGCTTATAATAATTAATTTACTTATTCATATGGTAAAAATATAGTCATTTCCTCTAGTCATGTATATAAAGAATAATTTGAAATAGTTTAAGCCATAAAAGTATACAAAATATTATCGTAAAGCGAAAAATGCTGACTTAATATATACCGCAAGTCACCGATTTGGTTCCGACCGCCTCTTAAGTAGAGTATGATCTTATTTCCTCGTTAATTATATATCATCTTATTCCCGTGTCATAAATAAAATTGAATACATTCTTTCTTAATCAACGGTATTTAATAGAGTCCTCGGGTACACGCCGTGGGTTTCGTCGTACCAGACGTCCGGGAGGCAGAGCTTCAAAGCGAAGTTCTGCAATAGTATTGAATATTATTTAACTGATTTTCTTTGTCAGAAATAGATAGACGAAGTAGATCGGTGGTATTGAATTATGCTGATCGAATATAAACCGAAAGTCAGTTATTTAACGGTAAGAGCACGTGTACTTAAAAAGAGTACACGTGAAACCCACAAATATATTTAATTTGTTTGTTTAAATATATTCCCCGTTACAAAATATGTTATTATATAATAATTGATTGTTTTAATAAATATTTCATTAAGATAATCAAATAATTATTTAATCGATCTGATAAAGAAATTAATTAATACAACAAAATATTTAATTGAAACATAAATAATAAAATATTTAATTGTTAAAAATAATAATTAATTCAATTAATCACCGATTTCATAGACGCAATATAATTAAATAATAAAAGTAATAAAATAATTTTATAGAACAAAATAAATCAAATATTTGAATCCCTTCTTAAAAAAGTGATGATGGAAAATTGAAGCTGAAAATGGATTGGTTGATTCTGATGAAATGAGAAATATGATTGGCTAATGGTGGCGCTGTTGCTAATATCTAAAAATTCTTTGCTAATATCTAAAAACTCTTTCTTATTGGCTGATAAAAGTGACGAAACGAAATGATATAAATATAAAAATATTCAAGTAAGTATATTGATAAATGCTTTCATTATTATATTTTCAATATACATATTATTATATTTTCAAATTATACAAAATTATTTGGAAATCATACGCGTGAAATTTACCGTAAAATTCGATGTATTTTTTTGAGCTTAAAAAGCATGCCTTCACTCTCTTATTATTATATTTATTTAATAATATAAAAAAATATAAAAATTAATTGACAGCACTATCAACAATTCTATTTGTTTAATTCTTTTATCAATTATGAATTATCACAGAACTATAACATATAGGTGCAGTGACTATCGATTTTTTTTTCTTTGCCCGTTAATAAAGTCGATGTACCATATTTAATGGTCGACAAAATTTGTATATTCATTTAATAATATTGATTACTTAAATTTTAACTCTAAGAAGAGAGTTCACTCTCTTCAAAAAAAATCTAAGTAATTCAAAAAAATGATTTATTACAAAAAATTTTATACTTTTTTTTATATTATTAAGCAAGTATTTTGTATGTTCAAATTATCTTAATACAATTATATTTGTCTTAAATATTAAATTATTAGTACATTTCCTTGGCACTAATTAATATCCAAATCTGTTCATTGTGAGGCTTGAAACATACTATTGAGAATACGTATGTAATAATTAGTTTCTTGTAATTATAATTTTAATATATATATATATATATAGTATTAAAGAATTTGATACTGATATGCGCCAAAAAAATTCAATTTTTTATATAAGAATTAATATTGAAAGAATTAAAATTTTTTTATATAAAAATTAGATATAAAAAAATAAGAGTTATACTACAAAGTATTATACTCATGGATTAATCAATTAAGTAGTTTGGTTAGTTGGAAGTTAAAAATTGTAGTTTAACATTAGGAAATATTACTTACTAGGAGAGTGTCACACCTCCGGATCACGGATTTTGCTCAAACTTCGGGATAAGTTTTCAGATGATAAAATATGGAAAAAGCTAAAGTTATAGTCATAAATACTCAATATTTCCCTAGTTACAGACAATTAAAGAAAATCACTAAAAAAGTTACTAGATTTTTAAACACATATAGTTCTTTAGCGTCGATAGCTACAAATTTAAAACCTTTTATAAATTAAAGCTCAGCTCAAATCCTTTCGAATTAGTAGTTATAGCATGTAAAAATATTATTTTTTCCCAAAGTTAAAGCGTGATAAACATTGGACCTGATTTTTCTTTAAAAACATTAATTAATAATAAAAGCTAAAATTAGGTCCAATCCTTATTACGCTCTAACTTTGGGAAAAAATAATATTTTGATATGCTGTAACTACTATTTCGAAAGGATTCGAGCTCAGCTTTAATTTAAAAAAAGTTTCAAGCTTGTAGCTATCGACGCTAAAGAACTATATGCGTTAAAAATCTAGTAAATTTTTTAGTGATTTTCTTTAATTGCCTGTAATTAGGGAAATATTGAGTATTTATGACTATAACTTTAGCTTTTTCCATATTTTATCATCTGAAAACTTATCCCGAAGTTTGAGCAAAATCCGTGATCCGGAGGTGTGACACTCTCCTAGTTAGCATTTTACAGTTTTTTTATATAAAAAAATTATTCAATAGAAAATGTTCTATATAAAAATTTCCTTAAGAGGAAGTCACGTATCTCTGTCCTTGTCTAATCAAAAAATTGAGTTTTTTACAGAAACTAATAACTTTAGCAAAAAATGAAAAGAAAGCCGCATCTCGTATCAAAAAAAGCAATATTCTCTTTGATAAGAAAGAATTAATTTTATTGCTTTGTTTTCTAGAAAACCTTAAAAAACTTAAATCATAGAGGTTAGGGTGGACAATTTGGTTTTTCAAGATTTTCTTGAGAACGAAGCAATAAAATTAATTTTTTCTTATCAAAGAAAACATTGTTTTTTTCCATACAAGGTGCGGCTTTCTCTTCATTTTTTGCTAAAGTTATTAGTTTCTGTAAAGAACTCAATTTTTTTATTAGATAAGGACAGAGATACGTGACCTCCTCTTGATATATTTTTGTTATCCATCCTAAATACTAAATCTTTGTGCATTTCTTCAACACATACTATTAACGGCATGTCGGAGCTGCAGCAATCGAGTTTTGCTTTTTTTATTTTATCGATATCTCTTTAAATTCTTAAATTAAACAAATATAATGACTTGTCCGCACTAAAGTTATATTAGTACAATAATTTTTGTTAAAATAAAAAATCATTTGGACTTGTTATTTTTTTATGAGCTTGGATTGGAAATTAGATATCAAACTCGACAAACCTAACCTTAAAATACGATATATTGAAAGTTTTTATTATAACTTTTTATGTATAATATTTTGGTGGTTTTCTTGAGTTGTCCGCACTAGAGTTTAATCTTACAAATTTTTTCTTTATAGCAAAAAAACTCAATTAACCTTAAGAGGACCGGAAAACCACTATAGTGGCGTGACCCCTGATCGACCTTTACCCCAAAGTCAATTAGTGATATCAGATACCTTTTTGGACCACTTTCTTAGAGCGATCACAAATCTCAAATACCGGTCCTCTAAAGGTTAAACGCATCGTTTATTCATAAGTTAAGATTGGAAATATTATTAGAAGGCGGACAGCTTCGTCATGCTCTTAAGAATACATATGCAAATATGTAATTGCAATTCTAATTTTAATATTTATGGGTAGATCTGGGAAACTTTTCAAATTTAGGTTACTGTTGCGTAGTTCAGGCCTAGAGAGTAGCACGCCATCCTGGCAGGTGGCAAATTGTAAGTAATAAAAGACTTAGTACTTCATGATGAAGTAATTATGAGATACGTCATCCGAAGAAAATCACGATATATAATGATTCTTTTGTTAACTGCAAAGGGTACCACACTACGAAAAAAAAGTATTTAGTTTTATTAAAAAAAAGATCATTACTTTACAGTCTTGAAATTCATAGAAAACTTTCTCTTATGTCTATATTTTCGAAAAATGAAGGGTAAAAATGTGTGCCTCTTTTGAGATAAGTATTTCGAAGTAAAGTAGAAAGGGTACTGATTTTTTGTAATTTTCGATTTTATTAAAAGTTAGCGACTTTTAAAAAATGACTATTTATTTATCACAACTTTATACGTATTAAATTAAAGAGTTTTTTACATTGAATCAAATGATTCGTCAATGGTAACTGTGCCTTTTGTAGAATAAAGCTTAAATGATTTTGAAAATCACTTACTAAAACGTGCATGGTTTTTAAAATAATGATAATTGGCTTTCACATCACCAGAATTTTTTTAAAGTATATTTTTTGTGGTGTGATCGATAAATTGAGTTATAATTAATGTAAAAAAACCGTTATTAAATTGAATAAAAAGTATGTAGAACCAAAAAAGGTTCTGCATACTTGAAAAAAAATTTTATACTTTTTTATTCAATGATGCATTTATAGCAAAACGACGTATAAATAATATTTTTTTAACAATAATGACGCACAAAAATTTATTTTTAACTTTTATAATATTTACTACTACAAAAAAACATTTTAAACGGTCTGCTTTCAAATTTTATTTCCGTTTTTGTTTCAAGTCAAATTTGAAAAGTTTTCCAGATTCACCCATATAAGATAAAGACTAGACTATTAAAGATTTTGATCTTAATATGCTCTGAAGAAATTCTATTAAAACGTGTATGAAAAGAAACAATCTTAATGAATATTAAAATATCATCTACTTATTTACTTTATTATTTAGTTATTGCCCAAAAAATCTATTTTTGTTACATGGTGCCGTATCCTCTAAGTTTGTCGCACGTGAAAACATGTGAGATAATTTTAAAGGCACTTTCTGATTGATCGATACAGCTTATCTTACGTGACAAAGTTAGAGAATACGGCTCCTGTATGTAATAGAAATCATTTTATACGTCAGATCGACCATCGAGGCGAATGGTCGTTAGCTGCCAGTGAGTGTATGTGCTACAATAAAAATCTTTTAATATCATCGCACTGTTCATCGTTAAATTATCTCAACAGTAAAAATATTAAAGTTAATACCGTAAAGGAAGTAATTCCTGATCACTTAGGAGGTATTTCTGATCACTCATTTATACGCGAAGAAGCGAAAGTTAATTATTTTTTTTACATAAACGAAGCACTTCTTACTCTAAATCTATTTTTTCTCATAAATTAAAAAAAAGTTTTTCTTGTTAAAATGTTGTAGATTATGATTTTTAATCAATAATGATCAGAAATTACGCCCTGATCAGGAACTACGTCCTTCATGGTATGTTAGTGGGTGTTTTATTATTATATTTTTAGATTATCTTTCTATTGTACGCATGAAATTTTGTATTCATCGACGGGAAAGTTTACAGGTTAAAAACTACGTTTACAAACAATTATATTGTTGTTAGTAATATATATAAAATTATATTGTTAAATTGTAATCTATAATTTCAGATAGAAAATTGAAAAATATGTTTTGTTAATTACAGCATATTTTTATGATTAAATAAATCTAAACTTGCTGTATTTTATTGATAAAAATTATACGAAAAAATCTATGACGAATTAAAAAATTAATTTTATTCAAATGAGATATCTAATGCACCGCGCGCTTCGCGCGCTAAATGCACTAGTCAATTAAAAATTTAATTAATTGAATGCATCCAATTAATTATAATATAGCAATAAAATTATTTAATTAAAAGACAACGAGATATTTCATAGAATCAATCATATATTTCATAAAGAGAAAAAACGCATTCATCAAAGCAACTAAATATTGAATTAAAATGATTAGGTATTTTATTGACCAGTGAAATAATTTAATATAAGTCATACAATATTTAATTGAAACAATGAAATATCTTTTTGTTACTATTCAAAATTTATTGAAAGAATGAAACAATAATCTTGACATTATTAAATATTTCATTAATATAATTAAATATATTACTGAACAGTAAAGTAATTTAATAGAGGTGATATAATAATTAATTCAATCAATGTAATATATTCTTCTTTTAATCAAAATTTGATAAAAATAATAGAATAAATACGTTAGAATTAGTAAACATTTTATTAAGATAATTAAATATATTATTATACATCAAAGTAATTTAGTAGAAGAATTATAATATTTAATTAAATTAGTGAAATATATTCTCATGTCAATCAAAACTTGATAGAATTAATAGAATAAATATATTCGCTTTAATAAATATTTCATTGAGATAATCAAATATATCATTGAACATTTAAGTAATTTAATGAAAGTGGTAATATAATATTTAGTTAAATCAGTGCAATCTATTCTTGTTTCAATAACAACTTGATAAAAATAATGGAATAAATATATTTGGTTTAATAAATACTTCATTAAGATAATCAAATATATTATTAGACATTAAAGTAATTTAATAGAAGTGTTAATACAATCTTATATTATATTAAAGTGAAACCACTTTTTTCTCCGTTTCTCCGGTTCTCCGGTTCTCCGCATTTTTTAAATGTGTCTTTCTTGGGCCTTATATTTTCTTGGGCCTTTTATTTTCTTGGGCCTTTTAATTTTCTTGGGCCTTATATTTTCTTGGGCCTTGTAATTTCTTGGGCCTTATATTTTTTTGGGCATTATAATTTTCTTGGGCCTTGTAACTTTTGGACTCAATATTTTTTTGGGACTAATATTTTTTTGGACTCAATATTTTTTTGGGCCCAATATTTTTTCGGTCTCTATATTTTTTGGGCCTTATATTTTATTGAGCCTTATACTTTCTTGGGCCTTATAATTATTTGGGCCTTATAATTTTTTGGACTCAATATTTTTTTGGGCCCAATATTTTTTCGGTCTCTATATTTTTTGGGCCTTATATTTTATTGGGCCTTAATTTTTTTTGGGCCTTATATTTTATTGAACCTAATACTTTCTTGGGCCTTATACTTTTTAGGCCTTATATTTTCTTGGGCCTTATATTTTCTTGGGCTTTATATTTTTTTGATTCCTACATTTTTTTGGTCAATGTTTTCTAACGTAGCGTTTCAACCAAGCCTGTATACTTTTACATTGGATTCTTCAGTGGAGCGTATTTTCATAATGTTTTATACAGGCTCCGCTCCAGACGCTATAATATTTTTTTTAATTTCAAATGCAATCCCAACAAGCAAACGGTGTCAAAGAGAGAATTAAAAAAGAATTCTTTATGTATACTTTTGTAAACGGAAGTATCAATAAAGAGTTCTTAATGATTGCTTTGTTTATTCGCGAATGTCCGACCACTTTAGTTTTTAAAGTATTCACAAAGTATTCTTAAACAATTCTTTTGATTAAATCACATTCTTAAAATACTTTTTTTAATCATCAAATTATAAATAATCCTTCTATTTTACATGATTATGAAAAACAAAAAATGTTATAATTGATTAAAAATAAGCTATTAAATTTAAAAAAAAAAAAAAATTATTTGTTCGAGATTCGAACCACGGTTCTTGAGGATGTCAAACGAAATAAAAAAAACTGTTGCCCATGACCTAGCCTACTTGGCTACCAACTCATCTGTTAATAAATTCTCGAAACTTATACATGTTCATTGGTATAAGCATAAGCAATGTTAGTAAATTTGTTAATTAATTATTCATGGTTAATAATATTAGCCAAACTACATTTTTATTTGAATAATTTAAGTAAAAATTTATTAAATATTCAAGAGATACCTTAATTTAATAAAAGAAATTTTTTGTGAAGTCATGGTTGATTTAATTTAAAATGAAGAATGTTTAGATTTAGATATTTGTTTAAATTCTCAAAATGAGAATTTATTTAAAACACACTTAAAATATTTATATATTTTGTTTCATAAAATGTTAACAATTTTTTCGTTTAAAATAGATAAAAATATTTAAATTATTGAATGATTAATTAAATTGAATTTTTACAATTTATAAAATTATCAGGAATTTCAAGTTTTCAATTTTGAATTTCATGAAAATCAAAATTAAAAATGATTTTAAAACAATCTGAAAAGCGATAAAATATCCATTACATCTTTCGATTTTTGAAAGTGACTAAGTTACTAGGAAATCAGTGTTTCAAAAGTAAACTTTTTGACTACTTTATGAATACTTTGGATTATGATTACTTTTTCAAAAAAGAATTCTTTATGAATACTTTCTTAACCCTTTTAAAATATTTATAAAGATACGTTGAAGAGTTATTTTTTATTTAAATTTTGTGGAAGAATACTTTGTGAATATTTTATGAATACTTTATTAATATATTTTATTAACTTCAGAGCGGACATTCGTGAATTCTTAAAGAATTCTTTTTTCCAAAATTAGCTATTAAAATGTTAAGTAAATAACCTTTTCCACTTCCACCTGGTCCATCTATAAAAATATATTTTTCTTTACTTTGGTTGTTTAGACTTTTTAGTGTAGAGTCGAATATTTGTCTTTGTTTATTATTTAAAGAATTTATTTTCATTTCTAATTCATTAAGAATATAATTATTATGATTTAAAATTATTTCATTATTATCTTCTTCTATAAATGTGCTTATGTTAGGTAAATTAAAAACGTTTAATGAAAATCCATTAACTTGTAAATTATTTTTAATAACATTTAATGCAAGATTTTCACCTACATTTTTTTCGTATTTAGGGTGGAAAAATTTCTCTTAATATTTTTCATATAAATCTCGTGCACTTATAGGATTATGAAAAACGCAAATAAAAGCAAATAATTCACAAAGAGCATAAGGGAATTCTAATGAAGATGCTTCTTCCAAGCATCTATCCCATTCTTTATCTTCATTAATTAATTGTTTTGCCTTAGCTGCCTCATAAAACGAATTGTACATCACATCATCAACAGTACGCAAAGCTTCAAAAGACGTGGCTCCTTTAACATGTAATAGTAATAACTTAATAAAATAACGTTCTCTATCTTTCGGACTTACTAACCAGGAGAGTGTCTGAGTTGCGGGTCACAGATCTTGATGAAACTTCGGGATGAGTTTTAAGGTACCAAAATATGAGTAAAGCTACAGCGGTACGGTCTAACGCTTCGAAAAACTGAAGTTATGGGCGATTATAGTCTTATTTTTGGAAAAATATGAAAAAAGAACTCCTAATTGAAGTGGAAATAATTCTGTCTAGAAATGTCTTTAATGAATCCACAATAACTAAAATGAAAGCAAAGAAAGCAAGCTTTAATTTGCCAGTTTCCGAATTAAAAAATAATAATTAGAACTAAAGTTATGCTTATTTGAAGTTGAGCAGTAAGAGAGTACCAAAAATAGTTTAAATTTTGAAGAATGGTGATTTTTAGTACTTTTTTTATGCTTAACTTTAAACAAGCATAACTTTAGTTCTAATTATTATTTTTTAATTCGGAAACTGGCAAATTAAAGCTTGCTTTCTCTGCTTTTATTTTAGTTATTGTGGATTTAATAAAGACATTTCTAGACAGAATTATTTCCACTTCAATTAGGAAATCTTTTTTCATATTTTTCCGAAAATAAGACTATAATCGTTTATAACTTCAGTTTTTCGAAGCGTTAGACCGTACCGCTGTGGCTTTACTCATATTTTGATACCTAAATACTTATCCCAAAGTTTCATCAAGATCTGTGACCCGCAACTCAGATACTCTCCTGGTAAGTACATTCTACTGAGTATTGGTTTTCTTTTTTTTTTCTTTTATTCTACTTTTTCAGTTTTTCATCGAATGTATAAAAATTTGGTATTTTTGAATATAAGTAATTTCGTGCTTCAAAATCTTCTTTATTCAATTTAAAATATGCTGTTTATGTTGTTCCAACATTTTTTTGCATGATCATTTCTTCTTTTCCTTCTTTAAAAAATACGTTTTGTTGATTCTCTTTAAGAACGCTTAGACGTTTTATAGTATGTGGAATAACATGTAAAGGATATTCTAATAATCTGTGCATTGCTTCAGGTGGACATAAATATCGTGTATTAATGTATTGTTTGATTTTGTCATATTCATATTCAACATTTTCACTATTGTCATTTTCAAAAGTGTCTTAATTTTCTGATCTAAAATCAACATTTACTTGATGTATTTTAAGAGGACGTTGGATCTTTCTATCCTTTTCTAATCGAAAAATGTAGGATATTGGAAAAACCAGTAATTATTAGTAGAAATTAAGAGTTGTCCGCAACTTGTACAGTAAAAAACAATATTTTTTCTTATGAGGACAAATTAATTTTGATGCTTTGTTTTCAAGAAAAGTTTGACATACTTAAACATCATAATCTCTAGCTTAACTTATGATTTTTCAAGTATGTCAAACTTTTCTTGAAAACAAAGCATCAAAATTAATTTGTCCTCATAAGAAAAAATATTGTTTTTTACTGTACAAGTTGCGGACAACTTTTAATTTCTATCAATAATCACTAGTTTTTCCAGAACCCTACAATTTTTAAGTAAAAAAGGATAGAGGGATCCAGCGCCCTCTTAATGTATGCACAATCATGACCTTCATAACAGTATTTGAATAAATATTTAATGCATTGTAACGTGGAACAAACTTCTACGTTTATGTGTGCATTAAATTTCAATAATAAGTAAGGATTATAAGAAACAACGAATCCATTATCTGCAATTCTTTCTGTAAATTTATTTTTAAAATTAATTTCGACGCCATCATTTTTGCGTTTGTATAGTGAATACCCATTTGATTTAAATGTTGTTGTATTATTAAATTTTTTTGGAAAATTTTTCGTACATTGTTTCGTATTTTTATCCATACACGGACAATTTATATTTTGCATACCACAGGGGCTGTGTATCATAAATTGATTAACAATACTATATAATTTGGATAAATATCTCTATTTGGGATTTTGGCACTTATTATTTCATCAACTTTTTCGGGAATGTCAAATTTATCATTTTTATCTAAGAATAACAACATATGCATATGTGGTAATCCTCGTTTTTGAAATTCGATTACATAACTATATGCTATACATTTTCCTAATATTCCCTTTTTATAACTAAATTTTTGAATTCTTCTACTCTTTGATAAAATACTTTTATTACAATATCTGGTCTATCTATTGCATTTTCATAAATTTCAAAGTTTTCAGTTATTTCTTTCAATGTGGGTTACAGGTCATAGTTACAAAAAGGTCAGGTTTACCATGATAATTTACAAGTGTTATTGAATCAATGTAATTTTGTTTTAAAAATCGTGGACTTCTTGTGAAGTTTGATGGTAATATTACCATTTTTCCAATTTTTGAATAATCTAATTCTTTTTGCTTTTTCATAGAGAAAGCATTGTATCAGTGAAAAAAATTTTTCTTTATTTTTTCATTAATTTGTACATATTTAGACTCAGGGAGTCGAAAAAAGTGGTTTCCAGAAAATGTGTGTGTGTGTGTGTGTGTGTGTGTGTGTGTGTGTGTGTGTGTGTGTGTGTGTGTGTGTGTGTGTGTATTAAGTACGCCAATAAGATCTCGAGAACTACTCGATGAATTAACTTCAAATTTTGCATGCAATTTATTTTTTCGCCTAACTGGGTGGGAAGCTATTGAAAATTGATCTTCTTAGCTCAGTTTTTTTTTAGAGCCATTTTAAGAATTAAAAAAAAATTTTAATTTTTCATTTTTTTGATATTTTACGTAAACTACTCGAAGAATTTTCTTGAAAATTTGTATGAATATTATTTGCGACTGCCAAAAGAAGAAAAACTTTTACCAACTGATTTTCTTAACGCACTTTTAATTTTGGAGCATTTTGAAAATTTTGAAAAAAATTTTTTTTTTTCATTTATTTTTTATTTTACGACAACCATTCAATAGATTTGCTTCTTAATTTGTATGCAAGTTATTCGCTATTGTCTAAGAAAAACAAGCTTTGGAACACTTATTTTCTTAGTCTGGTTTTAATTTTAGAGCATTTTGAAAATTTTGGAAAAAATCTCTATTTTTCATTTTTATTCTATTACACAAAAACCATTCGATAGATTTTCTCGAAAATTTTCATGGAAATCATTTGCAATGGCCTAAATAAAACAAGCTTTGAAAAACTTATTTTCTCAGTGCAGTTTTAATTTTAGGGCATTTTGAAAATTTTGAATAAAATTTTTCTAATTTTTTTTATATTTTACGTAAACTACTCGATGAAGGAGCTTCAAATTATGTATGAGAATTATTTATGATTGTCAAAATAAAATGAACTTTTGAAAACTAATTTTCTTCAATTTTCTTAGCGCACATTTAATTTTAGAGCATTTTGAAAATTTTGAAAAAATTTTTTATTTTTAATTTCTTTTCTATTGCACAAAAATCATTCGATAAACTTGCTCAAAAATTTTCATGCAAATTATTCACTATTATCTGAATAAATCAAACTTTGGAAAACTTATTTTCTTAGCGCAGTTTTAATTTTAGAGCATTTTGAAAATTTTGGAAAAATGTTCATATTTCATTTTTTTTCTATTACACAAAAGCCATTCGATAGATTTGCTCAAAAATTTTGATACAAATTATTTGTTATCGCCTTATTAAAGCAAGCTTGGAAAAATTTATTTTCTTAGCGCAGTTTTAATTTTAGAGCATTTTGTAAATTTTGAATAGAATTTCACTTATTTTTTGGTATTTTACGTAAACTACTCGATGAAGTAGCTTAAAATTATGTATAGAAATTATTTACGATTGCCTAAATAAAATGAACTTTTGAAAACTGGTTTTCTTAGCGTAGTCGTAACGTTAAAGCGTTTTGAAAATTTTAAAACAATGTTTATTTTTCAATTATTTGGTATTTTTTGTAAACTATTCGATGAAAATGTTCCAAAATTTGTATGCAAGTTATTGGTTATAGTGTTAAGAAGACAAGCTTGGGAAAATTAATTTTATAAACGCATTTTTAATTTTAGAGCATCATAAAATCACATTATGCAAATGGCAAAAGTAAGAAAGAGTAAAATTCATATAGTTTTTGTAGTTATTAAGACAGCCTTCAATACAGAGGATAGGGACATTTATATTAAAATCGTATTTAAAAAAATAAAATCAAATTACTCTAACTCAATGCGCTTTATGAGAAAGCATTGCGCCAAAGCACTTGGCAGCGTTTTTGTTTTGTAAATAGTCCATAACACCTTTGTAACAATCACTTCTTAATACGTTTTGGTTTTTTCGTATGAAATATAATCTGAAGGTTTCAACTTTTACAAACGCATCAACAATGAACTGTTGAGATAATTTTCCTAAATTAAGAAATGGATTGAATTCATCGCTAACACTAAATTTATAATTATAAAATTGCATTTTTTAATATTAAATTTTTCAAATTTATTTTTCATATTTGAAATCCATCCGAAACCACCATTAGGATGAATAAGCAAATATGTCATAGGATCTGTGTGTTTGCTAATTGTTAGTATACTAATTGGTTTATCAGACTTAGGGTTAACGACAATATCACGTTAAATAGGAGGCATATCGTCTTCTCCAACGTATACTATTGCTACATCATTACAGGTAGGTAGATTATATTTATTTTTATCGAAATTATTATTGCGGACAATAGGCATAGTAACAGTTTTCAGAAGACAATTGATTTTTGCACATCGTTGTAGTTCTTCTCCTGCTTCATGCATCATTTTATAGGCTTTAGCATGAGGGTTAATATCTCTTATTAAGTTATCTGAATGTTTTAATAATGTTAAGTTTGTATTAAACTTATGTCGTTCAATCGTTGCCATTTCATTATCTAAATTATATAATTGTCCATATTTACATTCTTCATCTTTATTAGGATGTAACGCATATACATTATGGTAAATTTGTCCACATATTCTAATAACTTGTGGTCCTTTACTCGGCAATGTATCAAAATTGGCATCAAAACTTGCGAATGCTAAAGCATTATTGTACAACCTAACAATCTCGTCGAAAATCAATACTTTTTTGCGTAAATTCAGTTGCTCAAAACATTAATCGTTCTGGGTAAGGTGGATTTTCCAACAATTCTACTTTACCTCTATTACAACAATTGGAGAAATCGTAACTTTTAGTATATTAAAAAGCAAAATGTTGCGCATCACAATAAACACATGTATTCGTCATGGAACCAATGTAATTTTCAGATATGAGATTTTCATCGAAATATATATTTGCCATACAACCAATCAGTTTCAAATTGATTTTTTCAGTTAATATTTTTTTCATTTAATATCTTTAATTTTTTTTCTACTTTGCCCTTTATTGTTTTATCAATAACTTCGTTTAATACAATATTATGATTGTTATTATGACTATTATTATTCTAATTTTCATTATAATTATTATCTTCAATTTTTAATCGTTAACACTTAACATTTTCTAATTTTTCTTCATATTTTTTTGGTTGTTTTTCTTTAATTTTTATATAAGCTTCTTTCTTACGTAGAGCCTCATTCGCACGTATTTGTTCCAATTTATCAGTACTCATTGTTCCCTTGAATTGCCATTTTGTTATCTTAGTATTTTCTAATTTCTGTTTATATTTATTTGGTTGTCCTTTTTTCATTTTCATATAAGCTTTTTTCTTACGTAAAGTTTTTTAAACACGTCTTAGTTCTAATTTATCATTACTTTTTTGTTTCTCGCATTTCCATAATAATGTCTTTTTCTAAAATTTGTTCATATCTATGTGATTCTTCTGTTACCATTTTCCTATTAACGGGATGTCGGAGCTGCATCACTTGAGTTTTGCTTTTTTTATGACATCAGTATCTTTTTAAATTAATAAATTAAACAAATATTATGGCTTGTCCGTACTAAAGCTATATTAATACAATAATTTTTGTCAAAATAAAAAATCATTTGGACTTGTTATTTTTTTATGAGCTTGGATTGGAAATTAGATATCAAACTTGATAGACCTAACTTTAAAATACGATACATTGAAAGTTTTTATTATAACTTTATATGTCTAATATTTTGGTGGATTTCTTGAGTTTTCCGCACTGGAGTATAATCTTACAAATTTTTACTTTGTAGCAAAAAAACTTGATTAAACGCATCGTTTATTCATAAGTTAGGATTGGAAATATTATTAGAAGGGGGGCCGCTTTGTCAAGCTCTTAAGTTCTGTTACAAATAAAGTTTCTTTTTCATCTATTTCTTTTGATTCTTTTTTTTCTCCATTTAATTTTATCTCAACTGTCCCAATTTTATTATCGTTATAATTTAAGTGGAAGACATCGATTCCCATTATATTATTATCTGGTTTTAAAAAATTCCTATCTGAAATGTCATTGTCAATTTCCATCAAAATTGTTTCATGATTCAAATTCTTTTGTTTACGATACATTTCCATGATCTTTTTTTGTTCTAGCAATAAATGCATTTGTGAGTTTTTTTTATAATATTTCAAGCTCGGCGAAATCTAAATTAAATGGTATTTGATTAAGACCTTGCTCATGACAAAAACTCTTTTTTATCATATCCGGTGGATTATCGTAATTAATTTTTGCATTATTATAATTTTGTAAAACTGGAAACATTTTTATTCTTTGCGTTTTAAAAATTTTTTATAAACGTAATCGCATATGAGAAACATTATATCTTAAACAACATGGACCTAAATTATAAAGTACTGCAACAGCAAAAACCATTGCAAAAACGCTACAATCATAATTATTCGTTTGTGATTGTACTGTTTCGAATACTGTGCTTAATTCTGATTTGTTTGGAAATAATCTGTTTATATAAATCTTATACTCATCTTGTAGATATATAAGATTCAAACTGTCATATATATGAATTACCTTATTATTATAATACACACAAATCCGGTAACTCTTTTCTAAATTCCCGGTAAATAATAACTGTATAAATTCTCCATCAATCAGTACTGAATTAACATATTGTAGTCTCTGAATTAGTAAAGTTAATTGCATGTCAAATTAGGTGCACTGGTTTGAAAAGTTATTAAATTCTAATATGTGAATATCAGTTAACATGAAAGCAATTCCACTATACAATCCCTGTCTTTTAACAATCAATTTATCTTCCTCAGTCAAAACCATTATTGAAAATGAAAATTCTCTTAAGAATTTTCATTCATTCTTAATGAACTTTTTCCAAAGGTATTCACGAAAGAATTGCTCTTATATTAACTGATTTAATTTACTGCCTTTTTACTTTAAAAGCTGAAAAATTAAAGAAATTATGAAAAATGCTACTAATTAATTGTTATATGATAAATAAATAATAATGAAATTCGTAAAAATAATATAATGATAAAAAATGATTATTTTCGACAATTATTTATATATATATATATATATATATATATATATATATATATATATATATATATATATATATATATATATATATTATATAGTTGTAAGGAAATTTTCTACGACCAAGGTCTTCCCCTTCTCTTCTTTTCCTCATTCTCTTACCTAATTTTGATCCTCTTTTTTGTTCCCTTATTTTTTACGTTATTTTACGTTATTTGTTTCTCTTCCTTTTCCTTTTCTTTTCCCTTCCTCCCCTCTTCTTTTTCTCTTCTTTTGAGTTTCCTCATGCCTCCATTTTCTCTTCCTTTTCTCTTCCTCAAAAAATCCATTACTTTTTTCCGTTATTTTCACGTTATTTTAGGTCATTTTTGCTCCTCCTCAAGTAAATCCTCAAATTTTACCTTTTTTTTGTGTTATTTTACGTTATTTTACGTTTTTGTTCCTCTTCCTTATCTGCTCCTTAGCTCATCCTCTTTGATCCTCAATTTCATTCAAATTCTATCATTTGAAAAGCTTCTTGCTAATTTTTATTGTTTGCACCTACTGCTTTTACTTTAAATATATAGAACAAACATATTCAGCTAATAATTTTTAAGATAAATTTTATAAAATTTTATACAATTATTGTTTAAAAGAATAAATGACATCAAACATGGTAGAATGGAAATTTCGCAAGCCTCCTGTGCCTAAGCGCGCCAACCTCCACTACTAAGTAAAACTGAAAAACATATTAATTCATTGAAATTATTTTGAATTCAAAATGTTATTTTAACATTATAATTTTTATATTTTAAATTAGATCAATGTTTTTCAATATTTTGATTATTACTTTGAATTATTTTATAATGGGTATCTAATGAATCAAGTGTACCACTTGTAACGAGGATAAAAAATTACTCGTATACTATGATATAGTATACGCATATATCCATCTTCGTTGTGAGTCGCACAGCACAACGTAGATTTTTATGCTTGATGTGTGAGTATAAGAGTGAGACGGAGAGAGTCTGTGCTAATTTTTATTGTTTGCACCTACTGCTTTTACTTTGAATATATAGAACAAACATAGTAAGTTAATAATTTTTATGATAAATTTTATAAAATGTACAATTATTGCTTAAGAGGAGGTCACGTATCTCTGTCCTTTTCTAATTAAAGAATCAAGATTTTCACAGAAACTAATAGCTTTAGCAAAAAATAAAGAGAAAGCCGCATCTCATATCAAAAAAAGCAATATTTTCTTTGATAAGAAAGAATTAATTTTATTGCTTCGTTTTCAAGAAAACCTTGAAAAACTTAAATCATAGAGGTTAGGGTGGACAATTTCGTTTTTCAAGGTTTTCTTGAGAACGAAGCAATAAAATTAATTCTTTCTCATCAAAGAAAATATTGCTTTTTTTGATACAAGATGCGGCTTTCTCTTCATTTTTTGCTAAAGTTAGTAGTTTTTGTAAAAAAATCATTTCTTTGATTAGAAAAGGACAGAGATACGTGACCTCCTCTTAAAAGAATAAATGACATCAAACATGGTAAAATGGAAATTCCGCAAGCCCCCTGCGCGCAAGCGCGCCAACCTCCACTACTAATTATTTTGTTGAAGATTTTAATGAAAATAAAGGAAATCATGCTTTATTTGAACTTAATATTATTTTTATTAATGAATATATATCTTGTAAAGATTTTGGTTTATCTGAACCAAAAATAAATTCAATTACTTTGAACAATAATCATCATGATGAAATAGAAAGCAAAAAAAAATTTTAATTAATGTATAATAGATTAAACGATGAACAAAAATTAATTTTTGAAATTTTAACTGAAAAAGATAATAAAAAAATATATTTTATCGATGGTCCTGGAGAAACAGAAAAAACTTTTTTATATAAGACTTTAATATTTTATTTTATATCAATTAATAAAAAAATTTTGTCTATAGCTTGGACTGGTATTGCATCTACTTCATTACTAGGAATAACAAGTCATCAGACTTTTAGATCACCTTTAAATTTAAATACAATTAAAAATACATTTTTAGAATTACAATCAGATAAAAAAAATTAAGAGAAGCTGATAAAATAATATGGGATGAAGCATCAATGATTTCAAAAAAGCATTAGAAATAGTTAATAATACATTAAAAGATGTTTGTAATAGTAATTTTCTTTTTGGTGGAAAATTAATTATTTTAGGTGGTGATTTTCGACAAATTTCACCAGTTGTTAAACATGGAAATAAAAATTTAATTATAGAAGAAACAATAAAAAGTTCATATTTATGGCAATTTTTTAGTATATTGAAATTAACAAAAAATATTCGATCTAAAAATAAAAAATTTGCTCCATTTCTATTACGAATTGGTGATGGCAAAATAAACCCTTTTATAATTCCAAACAAATTACAAACTAACGATATTTGTTCTAAAATTTATTCAAATATTAATAAAAATTGTTGCAAAGAAAAAATTATATTAGCTCCTTATAATGAAGATATTGATAATTTAAATAAAAAAGTAATCAATTTATTAAATGGAAAAACTGAAACATATAGTATTGATTACGCTACGCATAAAGGTGTTGATCAAACTGATGATAACATTTATTTGAATTACCAAATAGAATTTTTAAATAAAATTAAAGAAGGTTTACCACCTCATAAATTAATTTAAAAGTTAATGCTATAGTAATGTTGTTAAGAAATTCAAGTATATCGGAAGGATTATGTAATGGTACACGATTGAAAATTATAAATTCATATAAACATAATATTAAAGCTGAAATAATAACAGGCGATAAAAGCAGAAATAAAGTTTTTATTCCAAAAATTACTTTAAATACAGGAAATAATTCTTCATAACCATTTATTCTTTACAGAAAACAATTTCCAATTATATTAGCATTTGCAATAACTATAAATAAACCACAAGGTCGAAGTTTCGATAATGTAGGCTTATTTATAAGAAGACCATTGTTTTTACATGGTCAATTATACGTTGCTTTGTCAAGATGTAAAACTTTTAATAATATTTATGTTTAAAATAATTTAGTTGATACATCAAAAATAGATAACATTGTTTGGACGGAAATTTTCAATAAATAATTTATTTAAATTCTTACCATTTTTATTAATTCATTTCATTTAATTTTAACGATTAATTGATTTTTAAATTTTATTTTGTTGTGTAAATTTGATTCACTTAAAGGGTATTTTATTTTTATTTTACTAAAATTAAAGATTTTTTCTTTTGTAAAACTTGTTTTAAATTAAATTGAAAGCTAAAACAGTTTCTGCATAGCTGTCAGAATGTAATTAGTCGAAAATATCGGAGTGGTAACAGTTTCGTGAGCCGCGCTACTCATGATGCGATTTTTGTCGACAAAAGCTAACAAATTTTTCACTGTGAATATTAGTGCGTGCGTAGGGCAAGTGATCAGCAAAAGCCACTTCAGTGTCGGGTAGGCAGCTAAGTAAAGAGTTAGTAGACTCTTTCTCTTTCTCTCTCTTTCACATTAGAAAATTGCAATCAATGAAAATGTCAAATAAAGCAAAGGTGGACCCCTAAAAAGTCATTGATGTAAATTATTAAATGTGTTATGCTTATTAAATTTTATTTTTTTCAAATATAATAGAAACAGAATAAAATTAAACTTAAATAAAATTATAAATCCCCATATATAAAATATAATTAAAATGTTTCCCAAGTTTTTTATAAAATTATTATTTAATGAAAATTAATGTTTAAACTTAATATTAATAGGAAAAATGGATGTATTTCAATGCCCGTTTTGCAAAAATTTTTATTCTACATCTGAATTTTTAAAAATACATATAAATAGAATCCATATTAAAACTATAAGTTGTAGAACATGTGGCTTATTTATTAAAATTAAAAATATTAGAAGACATGAAAGCACTCACTTACAAAAAAAGGAATTATGTATTTATTGTAAGAAAAATTTTAGTACGAAATCTAATAGGAAACAAAAATTTACATGCTAAGAAATAATTTATTTTTATACAAAATATATGTATGAATTATGTGTATATAATTAATATTACATATAAAAATTCCAAGAAGTATTTTCCAGAAATATTATTTTTTAATTATGAAAGAAAGTAAAAAATTATATAAAATTTTATGAACAATTATATTAAATAATTTTACAATATTTACAAAAATAAGAACAAAAAGATGAAAAAAATTCTAGGTATATTGACAAAAAAAAAGGATAATACATAAAAATTTTTTTAATTTCTGTTTTCAAAATTTTTAGTCATGATAAAAAAAGGTAAAATTTTTTCAATATACTAAATTCATGAATTAAAAAAATTTTTGAATTTTCAAATACTGTTCAATAGTAAGTATAAGTAATATTTTCTCGTACATTTAAATATATTAAATTTAATATACATATTATTTTTAATATTTTATATTTCAGCGAACATATTTAAAAGATGTTATTTTTTATTTTTAATATATAAATAAAAAAATTATTTTTTCTATTTATTTATTAAGGAAAAAACATTTTTTAAAAATGTGAGTGGAAATAGGCGTCCTGGGGAAACCACTAAAAAAACCTACATATATACCTCGGTATTTAAAAATACTAGGTGGTGTGGAAAATATAGAAATATATTTATAATACAAACTTTATAAATTCAATAATTTAGGTAAAAAAACAAAAATTTATTAATGATATGGACATTTATAAAATATTAGTATTTATGAAAATTGGTTCTATATAAACAATAAAAACTTTTATTATATAACATCATATAAATAAGGAAAACAAAAATGGGTTTGTAATAAATATTTAAATATATTTTTGAGTATAACTTAATATATTTTAATAATTATATTTTTCACAGTTGATAAAAATAAAAAAATAAAGATAATGTAACCTAAATAACAAATAGGGGGTTGTGAGCGGAGCAGGGGGTACCCCTAGTATATATATATATATATATATATATATATATATATATATACTAGGGGTTTCCCCCTGCTCGCTCCGCTGCCAACCCCCGAATACATACATTTCAAAGTAAATAGGAGAGTAGGACATAATGAGTTGAAATTTCATATTTGTGAATGTGAAAAAAGTTCAATAGAAAACATCGATACATAAAAATATAAGATATGAAGTTATAGAATTAGAATTAATAGAAAAAAGATGGTTTAAAGCGATATTCAAAAGTTAACAATGAATCAAACTTATATATTTTTGAAATAAATTAAAAATAGAATATAAAATAGAATATTAAAAATAAAAATGAAATTGAACTTGATATTATTCGAAATTCGTATATATGGAATTCACGGATCATCGTAATAGCATAAACGCACGATCGAGCTTTTTAAATTCGGCTCTGGGCGTCTCAGATCCTGAGTCGAGATTTTTGATTTCTGTAGTATTCTTGAATACGTGACTTCTATAATAGCGATTAAATAAGTACAGGTATTAGAACAAGTTGTTTGGAATAAGTGTACGAAAATTTATAATATTTATGATTATAATAATTTTATTTTATAATTATTCATTCTTTTTAATTTTAGTAAACTAAACTTCTAAATAATATAATTCTTTTTAAATAAATAAAAGTCTTATTTTACTGCTATTATCATTGAATAAATAAATTCATTTTTTTAGACATATTAGTGATTTTTATATTTTTTTTCTTAAACATATGATGTAAATGATATATCTAAGTTATAAATTTTTTATTTGAAGTACATAAAGTGTTATTATAAAATTTATATTTACACTTTTCAAGTTTCAATTATATTACATGATGTACTTCTATATAAATTAAATAAAATAAATATTTTAATTTTTTTCGATCATACACTGTTAGGAAAAACATGAATAATTTTACGTTATTTTTTGTACGATTCCATAAAAATTATAAATTTTACCATAATTTAATTATACAATTGCATGAAATTTAAAAGGAAAATTTCAGTGATTCACTCGAAACAAAATTCTATTATTTTTAACAGTTTAAATTTCGTTCATAAACAGCAATAAACATGCAGACGCTTGAAGCGTTGCCACTCTACTCTCGGGGTAATCAAATACTATAAACTGCGTATAGCAGGATCTTATATCTCGACGTCTGAGACGTCCAACACGAAATTAATTTTTGCTCAGCTTCGTATTAAGAGTTTTCAGGCTTTTCTAGAATTATCATCATTCGATAAACGATAGAATTAAGTAGATTTTAGAATATATGATTTACGATTATCTTCGTTTTGCAAATTTTCGCGAAATTTTTTATCAAAACGTTATATATAACTTTATCGCAAAAATTTATGAAACTTTACTAAAAATTTATACACAAGACACGTTAAAGTTTTTATAATATTGTCTAAAAATTGTATAGTAAGCTATTAAGGGGATGTAAAATGGACACTACAGCTGTACTCATAAATATTGACTATCTTTACATTTCATAGCAAAATTTTCAATAAAAAAATGCATTCAGTTGTAGTATGTACCATGAAGATTATTCAGTTAAATTTTTAAATGAATTCATTCATTAGTTATTCAGAATTTTGGGTTCCAAAATTATTTATTAAAATTTTTCAATTTTGTACAGGAATCCAAATATCTTAAAAGCTAATGAATGAATTTATTTGAAAACTTGTCAAAATAATCATCATGGTACATACTACAAGCTAATGCATTTCTTTTCTAGAAATTCAGCAATAAAATAGAAAGGAAGCTAATATCTATAAGTACAGGTGTAGTGTCCGTTTTACATCTCCTTAATAAAATCTTGTGAAAATTTTTCATTATCCCATATGAAAATAATTTTTGTGAGAAATTGTTAATAACTGTTAATAATTGTAATAAACTACCGCAATTGAGACATTAATAAAATTAATATTAATAATAAAATTATTGTTATTAACAGTTATTCATATTTTATCACATTTTTACACAATTATTAATAGTTTTTCACAGAAATTATTTCCATATGGGATAATCTTACAAAAACTTTTCATAATAATCTTGTATTTTTCATTAAAACATTATCATAGTATTACACGTATTAACTTCGCTGTAAAATTAATAGAACTTTAATGAAAGGCTTGTATAATACATGAAGATTACGATACATTATAAATATTTTTTAACAAAAATATTGTTGAAAAATATTTTGTGTTATGAAATAACTTATTATTATTAATTTTATTAATTTATTTCTATGTATTTCTTCTATATCTTTTAAAATAGAATGCAATCTATCTTCTGAATTTACACAAAAAGCAGTTTGAAACAAAATTATACATATTTTCTAAAAGAAGAATAAGAAAAATTTTAAGAAGAAAAAACAATAGGTATGTGATTAAATAAAAGCATATATATTTATTTTTTATATATTTTAAATATCATGTCAAATAGTATAAAAATAGAAACTATTGGTGATGGAAATTGTTTATTTCGTTGTTTTTCTTTTTTTTTATATAATAATCAAAATTATCATAACGTAACAAGAAAAATTGTCGTAAATAATATTATTGATAATTGGAATCGCTATGAATCTTTTATTGTAGGAAGAATATATAATGAAATTAAAATTAAAAACATAGATTGTTATAACCAATTCATGTCAAAATGCGGAGAATATGGAACAGATACTGAAATATATAGTTTCTGTGAAATTTATCATGTATTTATTACAGTTTCTTTTAATAATTGTAATATTATTCATTATTTTGGTAACAATGAAAGTATATGGAAATTAAAACTATTATTTAGTAGAAATTAGGATGATGGTCATTACGATATAATTGATTTATATAATACTAATTTTAAATTAGAACAAAATAAAATAAAAAATGTAAACAATTATAAAAAACGTAAATTTTTATGTAACAAAGAAATTAGTCCATGTAAAAAAATAAAAATTACAAATCATGAAAATAGTAATGTAACTATAGAAAATAATACAAATAAAAAAATTATAAACAATAAAAATATATTAAAAAGAAAAAATGAAGAAAAAAATCTTATAAGTAAGAAGATCAAAATAATTAAATCGACAGATAATATAGAAATAATAACTAAAAAAAATGATTATATATCTGATTTTGGTGAAATTGATTTTAAATGTTCCTACTGTTCTGCAGTATTTTGGAAAGAAGAAAAAAAAATTTACTTGTTGTCGCAAAGGAAAAATTAAATTATCACCTTTAAATTTATATAATAATAAATTAAAAGAATTAATCTTATATAATAATGTTTTTAGACATTTAATTAGGTATTATAATAACCTATTTTGTTTTGCTACTTTTAGTGCTAATATAATTTATGGAAAACAAAAAGCAATTTATAATTTAAAACTTCAAGGTCAAGTACATCATTATGTTCCTAAAACTTTAATACCAAATAATAATCAAGAACCTTGTTGTGGTCAATTTTATATTTATGATGATAATACTGCGATTGAAAAAAAATTAAAGACTAATAAAAATTTAATAAAAGATCATTTGGATTTATTAACAAAAGTATTTAATAGTAATCCTTATGCTAAATATTATAAACATTTACATCAATTAACAAACTTAGAGAATTTACCAAATTATAAATTATATTTTATCAGAAAAAATGATAAACACAAGCATCGTTATAATAAACCTCTAACATCCGAATGTGGGACTATAATAGTATCACAATCTGCAATTTCAGAAGATTATGATTTATGCATTTATCCTAAAAATACAATAGAAAATGAACCAAAACATGTTTATTTAGGTAAATTATCTCGACATGTAGTAGTTTTTCCAATTCTTTTTCCATCTGGGGACTTAGGTTGGAGTATTGGTCATACTCAAAGTCCTAAATCTTTAGAAAATTTAACGATGTTACAACATTATTCATATAGATTGGCTTATAGGCCAGATTCTATTAATTTTAATCCTTTACTATATTGTGGACGATTAACGCAACAATATTTTCTACATGCTGCAATTCAAATTGGAAATAATAGAATGAATTTTCTAAGAAATAATCAAAGACAATTAAGAATTGAATGTTATCAAGGCTTATTAGACCATGTAATAAATAGCGCTTGTAATATATCAAATAATTTTGAGAAAAAAGAAAAAATAGGTAATCTATTTATATTGCCATCAACTTATATAGGAAGTCCTAGATATATGCAACAACATTATCAAGATGCAATGGCCATTTATAGAGAGGTTGGTAAACCTGATATTTTTATTACTATGACTTGTAATCCAAGGTGGAAAGAATTAAAAAGAGTTTTAAAAAAATTTCCAGCAGGTACTACTTCTAATGATATCTCTAATATAACAGTTAGATTATTTTATACTAAATTTAATAAATTACTTGATGTTATCGTTAAAAAAAATATTTTTGGTAAAGTTATTGCTTATGTATACACAATTGAATTTCAAAAAAGAGATTTACCACATGCTCATATTCTTATAACGTTACACTCTGATGATAAATTAATAACTCAAGAAAAAATAGATAAATATGTTTCAGCTGAAATTCCAAATAGTAATGACAAGGAATTACAAAAATTAGTAATTAAACACATGTTGCATGGACCACATAACAATAATTCACCATGTTACGATAAAAATAAAAATACTTGTACAAAAAAATATCCAAAAAATTTTGTTAATAATACTATTATTCAAAAAAATGGATTTCCGGAATATAAACGAATAAATAATTCACACAAAAATCATTATTATAAAATTAAAAATAATAAACAAATTATTCCTGTAGATAATTCAATGGTTGTACCTCACAATAGTTATTTACTCAGAAAATATAAGTGTCATATAAATTTTGAAATATGTGCCACTATACACAGTATAAAATATGTTTATAATTATATTCATCAAGGTGGAGATGAAGCTTTTTGTAAAATAAAAAAAAATGATGATAAAGACGAAAAAGAGACTTATGATGAAATCACACAATTTATAGATGGAAGATATATGAGTCCTATGGAAGCAGCTTGCAGATTATCTGAATTTCCGATATGTGGAAGAAGTCATACAGTTGTTAAATTAGCTGTTCATACGGAAAATTAGCAAAAAATTATATTCGAAGAAAATAAAGAATCAAAAGCTTTAGACAAATGGAAAACAACATTAACTGCATGGTTTGATCTTAATATTCAAGATGAGTTTGCAAAACAAATAAAATACAGTAATATACCTAAATATTACGTATTCAATAACAATAAATGTTGGATCAAACGTACTTGTGATAAAAAACATAAAGCTATTGGAAGATTAAATATTGTGTCTCCTAAAGATACTAAAAGATTCCATTTAAAATTAATTTTAAATCGTGTTAAAGGAGTAACTTCATTTACAGAATTAAGAACTTTCGAAAACATAACGTATAATACTTTTAAAGAAACAGCAGTTGCAATGGGGCTAATAGAAAGTTCTTCGCAAATATTTGATATATTTTCTGAAGCTTGTACCATTATGCTACCGAGTCAGTTGCGTCAATATTTTGCATGGTTACTTTTATCAGAAAATATTCAAGGTAATGAAATATGGAATAAATTTAAAGAATATTTTAGTGAAGATTTTGAAGATGATAAAGAAAATAAAGCATTAAATGAAATTAATAAAATTTTATTGACAGAAGAAATGTCTTGTAAAAATTTTAGTTTACCAGAACCAATAGAAAAAATTATCTATGAAAATCAGGAAGAAAATTCAAAAATTATTGAATATAATAAACATATGTTTAACGAAATGTATTTATTATTAAATTAAGATCAAAAATTTATTTTTGATGACATAATAAAATATTCCTCTAAATTATATTTTATTGATGGACCAGGTGGTACTGGAAAAACATTTTTGTATAAAACATTAATTTATTATTTTTTATACAAATGTAAAAAAGTATTATCAATGGCATGTACTGGAATTGCATCAATTTTATTACCTAAAGGAATGACAAGTCACAGAACTTTTAGATTACCTTTAGATTTAGATAATGTAGAAATCACATTCTTTAAATTAGAAAGTGACAAAACAAAATTACGAGATGCAGATATTATTATATGGGACGAAGCTTCAATGATACCAAAAAAGCTTTGGAAATTGTTAATAAAACTTTACAAGATTTATGTGGTAATGATTTACCATTTGGTGATAAATTAATAATTTTAGGAGGTGATTTTCGCCAAATACTTCCTGTTATAAAAAATAGTTTTAAAGATATAATAGTACAAAATAGTTTAAAATATTCTTTTTTATGGCCGTTATTTGAAATTAAAAAATTAAATAAAAATATACGCTGCAATAATAAATCATTTAATTCTTTATTATTAAAAATAGGTGAAGGTCAAATTGAATCATTTTAAATTTCTGATAAATGGAAAACTAATGATATTTGTTTAAAAATATATAAAAACAATAATAATAATGACAACATAAATTGAGCAGCTCATAACGATGACATAAATAATTTAAATAAAAGAATATTAAAATTACTTAACGGCGAATCGACAACTTATTATAGCATAGATTACGCTACCCATAAAGGAGTCGATCAAAGTGATGATAATATCGAATTGAATTGACCAATAGAAACTCTTAATAAAATAAAAGAAGGTTTACCACCACACATATTGGAATTAAAAGTTAATGCTATAGTTATATTAATAAGCAATTTAAGTATTACCGAAGGTTTATGTAATGGAACAAGATTAAAAATTATAAAATTATATAAATATAATCTTGAAGCTGAAATCATTACTGCAAAAAAAATTGGAAATAAAGTTTTTATTTCAAGAATAACATTAAATACTGGTGAATCATCGTCTTTACCCTTTATACTTTATAGAAAACAATTTCCTGTAACATTAGCCTTTGCTATGACTATTAACAAATCTCAAGGTCAAAGTTTTGATGAGATTGGATCATTTATTAAAAGACTTTTATTTTCGCATGGACAGCTTTACGTCGCACTGTCGAGATGTAAAAATCCTAACAAAATATACATACAAAATGAATCTGAAAATAAATATGAAATATTAAATATTGTTTGGAAAGAAATTTGTAATTGTTGATTAAATTTAAAAATATTGTAAAAATAAATACAGTTTATAAGAAAATAATCATAAAATGAATTATTATTTAATTAATATAAAATAAATTTAAATATTAGATAAACATGGAAAATAATGAACAATTGAATGTTGATAATAACGCAAATTGGCAAATTATGGAATTGGATCCAATTAATAATATGTATATTGAACCCGTATCTAACGAAGAAGTAGAAGAATTGTCTAACTTAAATGCTGAAATTAATGAATATGAAGAAATAGAATATCTTCAAGAAGTAGAAGATAAAGAAAATTATTATCAATATATAAAAGAACAAAAATTATCTGAGTGGTCTGAATTAATACAAAAATTTGATATGAAATATTATATACATTATTATAAAGAATGGAAAGATGTTCCTGAATGTTTTCAATTTCAGGTTCAAGAAATTTTTCAATATCTAATAAATAATGTCGATTTCGACATAGAAGGTATTAAAATTGATGAAAATTATTATGAAAATTTATTAATAATAAGTAATATAATCTATGAATTATATTTTAAAAATGATAATTATTTATATACACCTTTAAAATGTTTCAAAAAATAAAAATCAGAATATTTACATGTAATAACAATAATAATTTTTCATATTTTGTTAATGACAATATATTTTATTTTTATGAATTTATAAATTTTTTTCAGCGATAGTTTAAAAGTAGTTTATAAAATTAATTTTAGCAAAAATAAAAAAAAAATACTAAAATTTTTAAAATAATATAAATCTGTATGCTTTTTTCAACGACAATGTAAATAAATTTACAAGTTTTTTTTAGCAATTATGAAGAATAAATATGTAACCTTTCTTTATCGACAATAAAAATGATTTTGTAAGCTTCTTTTAGCGACAACAAATAATATATTTGTACGCTTTTATAATCGTTTTTCAGCGACGATAAACAATAAATTTGTGTGCTTTTTTTAGCGACAATAAAAATAAATTTATAAGCTTCTTTTAACGACAACTAATAAATTTGTATGCTTATATTAAATTTTTTTAGTGACAACAAACAATAGATCTGTACGCTTCAACAACAAAACAAATGAATTCATAAACTTTTTTAGCGACAGAAAACAATAAATTTTTACGCTTTTTTCAACAACAATAAGATATAAATTTATAAGTTTGTTTTAGCGATTATGAAAAATAAATTTGTAAGCTTCTTTTAGCGACAACAAACAATAAATTTGTATACTTATATAAGGTTTTTTTAGTAACAACAAACAATAGATCTGTACGCTTCAGCGACAATAATAAATTTGTAAGCTTTTTTAGCGACAATAAAGATGAATTTGTAAGCTTTTTTTAGCGACAACAAACAATAAATTTGTATGCTTATATGAAATTTTTTTTGGTGACAATAAACAATAAATCTGTACGCTTCAGCGACAATAATGAATGAATTTGTAATCTTTTCTAGCGACAATAAACAATAAATCTATACGCTTTTTTCAACAACAATGAGATATAAATTTGTAAGTTTTTTTAGCGATTATGACAAATAAATTTGTAAGCTTATTTTAGCGACGTTAAAAAATAAATTTATATGCTTGTTTGAAATTTTTTTAGCGACAACAAACAATCGCTTCAGCAACAATAATAAATGAATTTGTAATCATGTTTAACGACAGTAAACAATAAATTTGTCCGCTTTTTTCAACGACAATGAGATATAAATTTATGAGTTTCTTTTAATTATTATAAAAAATAAATTTGTAAGCTTTTTTTAGCGACAATAGAAAATAAATTTATATACTTGTATAAAATTTATTTAGCGACAACAAACAATCGCTTCAGCGACAATAATAAATTTGTAAGCTTTTTTAGCGACAACAAACAATAAATTTGTATGCTTATATGAAATTTTTTTTGGTGACAATAAACAATAAATCTGTACGCTTCAGCGACAATAATGAATGAATTTGTAATCTTTTTTAGCGACAATAAACAATAAATCTATACGCTTTTTTCAACAACAATGAGATATAAATTTGTAAGTTTTTTTTAGCGATTATGACAAATAAATTTGTAAGCTTATTTTAGCGACGTTAAAAAATAAATTTATATGCTTGTTTGAAATTTTTTTAGCGACAACAAACAATCGCTTCAGCAACAATAATAAATGAATTTGTAATCATGTTTAACGACAGTAAACAATAAATTTGTCCGCTTTTTTTAACGACAATGAGATATAAATTTATGAGTTTCTTTTAATTATTATAAAAAATAAATTAGTAAGCTTTTTTTAGCGACAATAGACAATAAATTTATATACTTGTATAAAATTTATTTTGCGACAACAAACAATCGCTTCAGCGACAATAATAAATTTGTAAGCTTTTTTAGCGACAACAAACAATAAATTTGTATGCTTATATGAAATTTTTTTTGGTGACAATAAACAATAAATCTGTACGCTACAGCAACAATAATAAATGAATTTGTAATCTTTTTTAGCGACAGTAAACAATAAATTTGTACGCTTTTTTGAACGACAATGAGATATAAATTCATAAGTTTCTTTTAGTGATGATAAAAAATAAATTTGTAAGCTTTTTTTAGCGACAATAAACAATAAATCTATATGTTTGTATAAAGTTTTTTTAGCGACAACAAACAACGGCTTCAGCGACAATAGTAAATTTGTAAGCTTTTTTTAGCGACAATAAAGATAAATTTGTAAGCTTCTTTTAGCGACAATGAAGATAAATTTGTAAGCTTCTTTCAGCGACAACAAACAATGCTTTTTATAAGCTTTTAATGCAGCCATATATTTTTATGCTGGTCTCAAGCCCAAAAATCTTTTGTTAAGAGCAGGCCGGATTCGCTGTCCTTGTCTAATTGGCATTTTTGTTATTTACTCAAGTATTAATCAGTGTATCTGCAAATTGAAGGTTAAGTGCAATGGATATTATTATTACAAATATTTATGCACAAGAAAAAAAAATCTATCGCTTTGTTTTTGAGAAAAGTAAGGAACGCGAAAATATTATAAACAGAATTTTTTACTTCGGCGTTCCTTACTTTTCTCAAAAACAAATCGGTAGATTTTGTTTTTCTTGTGCATAGATATTCATAATAATAATATCTATTGCGATCAACCTTTATTTTGAAGATACAAAGATTAATACTTGAGTAAATAACAAACAATTCAGTTGTTACTCGGTCGGTATCAGGTTCTATTCCGGCCTGCTGTTAAGACAAATATGTAAATGTCTTATTTCTAATTTTAAAAAAACATGTTTTATTTAAATACAATTGTTAATAAAGTACCTATGGATATTAAGCTAAATTCTTTTTGTAATTAATAGTTTACTATTGTAATTAATAAATTTTTTCGATAATAAAAATAAAGATACAACATATAGGAATAAAAATATCAGAATAGAAATAAAAATATTATATATTTATCTGAATGAAGAAAATGCAGAGAGGAAGCTTTGTATTATCAATTAATTATGTTTGCAATTATATTAATAAAATATTAATAATAATAATTTTTATTTTTCATTTTTGAAATTCAATATTAGAATACGAAAAAACTTTATAATATTAAATAGTTACAGTTACAATCATAATAATAAAATATTACTAATTATAATATCATTAAATTACTTATAATTGTTATTAAAATAATAGAATATTATTAATAATAAGAATATTTTTTATTACTAATTACTTGATTATAATATCATAGTGGGGAAGAGGGCATAATGAGGGGGCTATAAAAAGTGAGGGAGAGGGGGAGCAAATTGAGGGGGGCTGAGGGGGCTACAAAAATTAATAAGGGTGAGGGGGCTAAGGGGAGGCCTTAGTTACGTTAATTTTGAAATAGCCATTTATAAGAGAAATTACAACGTAATTTGAGGGGGGCTATGCCGACAGACATTTGAGGGGGCTGATAGGGAGCTACAAAAATTGAGGGGGGCTGAGGGGGCCTAAGTTACGTTAATTTCGGAATAGCCATTTATAAGAGGAATTACAACGTAATTTGGGGGGGCAAATTGAGGGGGGGCTGGGGGGTACAAAAGTTGAGGGGGCGAGGGGGCTGAGAGGGGCCTAAGTAACGTTAATTTTGGAATAGATATTTATAAGAAGAATTACAACGTAATTTGAGGGGGCTATGCCGACAGACATTTGAGGGGGAAGGGGGGGAGGTAGGTTGAATCTTCTCTTACGACTATATATCGACGCCCCGTACGAAGAAAAGCACCGTTCAGAAATTCAAATGCAAATTAACATTGGGATTTCTGAACGGTGCTTTTCTTCGTACGGGGCGTCGATATATATATAGATGTATATATGGGTCAATCCACGTCAAACGGATAATGGCTCTGTCCAAAATTGTAGATCACCAAAAAAATCGTATATAAGCTCAAAATTTTCGTCTTACACTCTACTTTCTTTTGCAATGTGGCGATTTTTAAAAAATCCAAAATGGCGGCTCCAATAAGGCGGCTCAAACCTAGAGATATCATAAAAAATTTTCAAAAATTAATTTTAATTTATTTAAATCAGATCCTACATATTTTTTCACATCAGAAATCAATTCAGCGTTCAATTTTACATAGGAATATAGTATTGCACTCGAGGTAAAAGAAATTTACAATGTCATCGGAAGGTTATATCGGGAAATAATAACTATTTCTCAAATAACTCATTGATCAATGTTGATTGGTGAAGAAATAAAGATACTGATAGATAACTCGAGTTACTGAATTTAAATCTGATGTCCGCTTAACCCTAAAAGATCTGTATGAAAGTCATTTGAAGGTCAAATCGCGAATATCTTTTATTATTTGATAACATCAGGACACCTTCAAGTTTTGCGTGTCACTGAATCCGAAACCGGGGTCTGTTGGAGTGTCAAACGACGTAATTACGTAAAAATTAATCAAATATTGACTAAAAGAAAATTTTTGTTCTCCAAGAAACCACAGTTTGAAACTAATTTTTCAGTAATTACGTCGTTTGACACTCCAACAGGTCTCGGATTCGGACCCAGCATCACGTAAAACTTATAGGTGTCTTAATCTTATCAAATAATAGAAGATATTTGCGATTTGACCTTCAAATGACCTTGATGGAGACTGGTAGGGTTAAGTGGATTTCAGATTTGGATTCAGTGACTCGAGTTACCTATCAGTATCTTCATTTTCTTACTAATCATCGTTTGTCAATGATTAATTCGGGAAATAACTATTGTATCGCGATATGACCTTCAGATGATATTGTAAAATTTTTTTACCTCGAGTGCAATACTATATTCTCATGTAAAATCGAACGCTAAATTGATTTCTGATATAAAAGATATGTAAAATCAGATTTGAATGAATTAAAATTAATTTTTGAAAATTTTGTATGAAATTTCTAGGTTTGAGTCGCCATATCAAGGCCGCCATTTTGGATTTTTCAAAATCGCCACATTGCAGAAGAAAGTAGAGTGTAAGACGAAAATTTTGAGCCCATGCACGACTTTTTTAGTGATCTACAATTTTGGACAAAGCCATTATCCGTTCGACGTGGATTGACCCATATATATATATATTTATTTATTCATTAAAAAAAGTTTGATGTAAAAAGAACTAAAATCAAAATTATTATGAATACTATTTAATAATTGTATTCTTCAATTTATTTACAGTTATTTATGGTTATTTGCAGTATCTACATTTAAATAATGTATAAATGATAATAAACAACCAACACAGCATGAAATATTTATGGAACCTTCCTGGAACATTGGCAGTGAAGATTTGAAAATATATATATATATATATATATATATATATATATATATATATATATATATATATATATGGAACATTTCAAACCAACTGGAAGAGCAGAAAAATAAAAATCTCTGAAACTCTGGGAATATATCCTGCCTGTTACTCAAAATGTGTAAAAAATTTCCAAGGATTTAGATTGGGAGGATCAAGAGCCATAGATTCTTGAAATTTAGAAATTTTTCAAAAGTTTTGGAAAAGTCCCAACTTGATCATTTTTTTTCCTGAAAATCCTAATATTTTAGAGAGAAAGTCATGAGACTACTTCTTGTTGTTAATGAAAAGCAGAGTTAGCATGATTCTTTAGAGACCTGAATTTTGAAGTTTTCTATTGGTTCTTATATGTATTACATGGTAATTGAAATTACTCATTGCTCCCCACTTCAAAAATTTCTTTTCGCAGGCTTATTTTCCTCTATTTCACGTAAACTTTAAAATGAATTTTTGATCATGTAAGTCAGAGCCATCAATAAGGAGTTAAAACAGTTTAAAATATATATTATCATGTATGATTAATTTTTATATTGAAAATAAATTAGACATGAAAATATGTATTTTAAACTGTTATAACTCCTTATTGGTGGCTCTTTCTTACACAGTCAAAAATTTATTTTTAAGTTGATAAAAAATAGGAGGAAATAAGCCCTCGAAAAGCAATTTCTGAAGTAGCAGACAATGAGTAATTTCAATAACCATGTAATGTATGTAAGAACCAATAGAAAACTTCCAAATTTAGCTTTGTAAAAAATAATGCTAACTCTTCTCTTTATCTAGAACAAGAAGAATTCTCATGAATTTTTCTCTAAAACATTAAGATTTTCAGAAAAAAATCATAAAGTTGGTACTTTTCCAAATATTTTCAAAATGTCCAAATTTTAAGGATCTATGGCTCTTGATCCTTCAAATCTAAATCCTTGAATATTTTTTTACGCATTTTGAGTAACAGACAGAATATATTCTCAGAGTTTCAGCGATTTTTATTTTTTTCTTTTCCAGTTGGTGTAAATGTCCCATATATATATATATATATATATATATATATATATATATATATATATATATATATATATATATATATATATATATATATATATATATATATATATATATATATATATATATATATATATATATATATATATATGTATGGACATTTCACGCCAACTGAGAGAGCAAAAAAATAAAAATCACTGAAACTCTGAGAATATAATCTATCTGTCACCCAAAATATGTAAAAAAATTTTCAATGATCTAGATTGAGAGGATCAAGAGCTATAGATCCTTGAAATTTGAAAATTTTTTAAAATTTTCGGAAAAGTCTCTATTTTATGATTTTTTCTCTGAAAATCCTGATGTTTTAGAGAGAAATTCATTAGAATACTTCTTGTTGTAAATGAAGAGGAAAGTTGGCATGATTTTTTACAGACCTGAATTTCGAAGTTTTCTATTGGTTCTTACATGTATCATATGGTAATTGTAATTACTCATTGTTTGCCACTTCAGAAATTGCTTTTCGAGGGCTTATTTTCTTCTATTTTTCATGAACTTTAAAATAAATTTTGGTTTGTGTAAGCAAAAGTCACCAATAAGGAGTTATGACAGTTTGAAATATATATTTTCATGTATCATTTATCTTTAATATGAAAAATAAATCATACGTAAAAATAATATTAAAAATAAAAAAAAACTTTTTAATGTACTACGTTTTTATAATGAACCAAAAAGTATAAAATAATGTGTAATAAAATGAGAAATAAATAATGATTTGAAATAAAAAAAACGTGGAGCGCATGTTTATTATTATGAATTGTAAGCGCCCCACGTTTTTTTTATTTCAAATCATTATTCATTTTTCATTTTATTACACATTATTTTATACCTTTTGGTTCATTATAAAAACGTAGTACATTAAAAAGTTTTTTTTTATTTTTAATATTATTTTATACTTTTTTGTTCAATTAAAAAACGTGGTATATTGAAAATTTTTTTTTTATTTAGATATTATCTTTTACATTTTGGTATTATTATTATTATTATTAATATTATTTATCGTGTTGTCCAGCAGTGCATATTATATAGCATATATATTGTTGTCAAGGGACTAAAACGTGTTTCATCTATTTTTTTAGAGAACACGTAATCGCATGGTGAGGTTCCCGCCATTTCGACGATAATGACGCCATTAGAAATTCAACCAAGATTTATTGTTTTATGCATTGTTAGACCATAAAATGAATAAAATACAGTCTCAAATTTTGTATGTATGATACAAAATGCTGTAATTTATGTCTAATTGCAATATATGACAAGTTAAAGAATTTTAAAAATTTTCGAAGATGGTTAGACACTAATGTTAAAAGTATATCTATATATAAAATCTTCAAATCTTCAATTTTGCCAATATGTCCGTATATAATTAAATATATTAATATATTTTTCGGTGGGAATATATGATTTTAATTATATTATCCAACAATGCGTGCAAAAATATAATATTGAATATATTATTATATTAATATATCAAAAAAGGATTTTTAAAATTGTAAAAGATGTTTAGACACTAATGTTAAAAGTGTATCTATATATAAAATCTTCAAATCTTCAATTTTGCCAACATCTCCGTATATGATTGAATATATTAATATGTTGTCCGGTAGATATATATATTTTTTTTTATAATATTGCATTGTCATCCAGTTCTATGCTATAGTAAAAATTTCAAATCTCTAGCTCATCGGGAAGTTAGTTTACAATCGGTCGCAAAATTTGTACCGAACAGACAGACAGACACCAAAGCGAGTTAGTAAAAACGTAGTAATATATGTTTATATTCAATCTGAAAAATAAATCATACATGATAATATAGATTTCAAACTGTCATAACTCTTGATTAGTGACTTTTGCTTACACGAACCAAAATTTATTTTGAAGTTCATAAAAAATAGAAGAAAATAAGCCCTCAAAAAGCAATTTCTGAAGTAGCAAACAATGAGTAATTACAATTACCATGTAATACATGTAAGAACCAATAGAAAACTTCAGAATTTAGGTCTGTGAAAAATCATGCCAACTCTCCTCTTCATTTACAACAAGAAGTATTCTTATAAATTTCTCTCTAAAACATCAGGATTTTTAGAAAAAAAACCATAAAGTAGGGACTTTTCCGAAAATTTTAAAAAAATTCTCAAATTTCAAGGATCTATAGCTGTTGATCCTCTCAATCTAGATCATTAAAATTTTTTTACATATTTTGGGTAACAGAAAGAAGATATTCTCAGAGTTTCAGCGATTTTTATTTTTTTGCTCTCTCAGTTGGCGTAAAATGTCCCATATATATATATATTAATATATATATATATATATATATATATTAATATATATATATATATATATATATATATATATGTATATATATATATTTATTTATTCATTAAAAAAGTTTGATGTAAAAAGAACTAAAATCAAAATTATTATGAATACTTTTTAATAATTGTATTCTTCAATTTATTTACAGTTATTTATGGTTATTTGCAGTATCTACATTTAAATAATGTATAAATGATAATAAACAACCCACACAGCATGAAATATTTATGGAACCTTCCTGGAACATTGGCAGCGAAGATTTGAAATATTTTAGGAAATATTCCTGTAATATTTGTATGTCCTTGATTCTTCCGACATTGGAATATTCCATGGAATATTGCTGGAAGATTCTAAGAATTTTTCATTGGAAGATCTAGGACATCTCAGATCTTTTATTGAAATATTCCGTTGGAACATTCATTAAAAATTTCCGGAATATGGGAACGGTAGATTTGAAACATTTTATGAACCTTTCATGGAATATGCACCAAAGATTTAAAGAATTTTTTATGAAATATTCCATGAAATATTTCTGGAAGATTTTAGAAATCTATCGTAAAATATTCCGTGGATATTTATGGAAGATTCGCAGAATATTGGCACGGAAGATTTGGAATATTTCAGGAATCTTCCGTGAAATATTCCTGTAATATTCGTATGTCCTTGATTCTTCCTACATTGGAATAATCCATGGAATACTCTTGAGAGATTTCAAGAATATAAAAATGGAAGGTTTGGGTATTCTCTCATCTTTCATGAAATGTTCCTGGAAGATTTTTGGAAAATGTGAAATGCTGTGAGGGGATGGTATATATATTATATAATAACACATTACACTTATACATCAATACATATAAGCATACATAAACATTTAGTTATAAAATCGCATTTAAATATTCGCTTCGACTGTGCACATCAAAGTGCTGATACCCTTTCGCTTTTATAGTAAGTGAGGTATCTTTCAACCGCTTCGGGATAAAACTCCCATTAAACAATTACCCCTTATCGGCGTTACTGGAAGCCTCCCGTAACGTTCCGCGCAATCTTCCAACGAAAGCTTCATGGAATTATTCTAGAATCTTTTAAGCAATATTCCACTGAAAGATTGTGTAATCTTTGCGTAAAATATTTCGTGGAATATTTACGGAAGATTTATGTAATATTTCGCTGTACGATTTAAAAGTTTTTAGGAATCTTCCAGTGAAATGTTTCTAGAATCTTTCTGAAATCTTTAATGAAATATTCCACTGGAAGATTACTTAAATCTTTTTGTGGAATATTTCGTTGATTATTTACGGAAGATTTATTTTATATTTCACTGTACGATATGAAAGTGTTTTGGAATCTTCCAGTGAAATGTTTATGAAATCTTTCTGGAATCTTCCATGAAATATTTTACTGGAATATTCATAAACATTACATGGAATATTTTATGAAATATTTCAGAAATCTTTCGTGAATATTACATGGAATATTTTGAAAAAGTTTTCGAACATTCGATTGAAATATTCCTGAAATATTCCTGGAAGCTTTCAATGGAAGATTTCAGTGGAATATTCTGAAATGTTCTGTGAAGACTTTCAATAATCTGCATGAAAGGTTCCATTGCAATATTCCAGTGGAATAATTCGAAATATTTCAGTGAAATCTTCCATGCTATGTGAGAACCATTATTTATTTCTAGCCTAACGCTTTTTTATTGTTATTTACAGTTTTCAATATTTTCTTATAATCATTTGTTTATTCGCAGCATTATTCTACTTTTACAAAATAATTTTCATACAAGGTGATAAAATATTTTACTATAAGATAATATATATTGAATATATGATTCTCATTTTAATGAGAATCATATTTTCATCTTCATAGTTTTCATATGATATTATGTGAATTTTATAAATATAAATTATTTAAGGAGATGTAAAATAGACAGCACACTTCCACCCATAAATATTGATTATATTTCCATTGTATTTTAAAATTTTGAATAAATGGATACATTAACATACAGTATGTATCACGAAGATTATTTAGTTAAATTTTTACAAAAATCTATTCATTAGTCATTGAAAAGTTTGGGTCCCAATATTATTTACTAAAATTTTTCCATTTGGAATCAGAAATTTAAATATCTTGAAAACTAATGATTGGAATGATTGAAAAATTCAAATAAATAATCATCACGAGACATACTACAAGTTAATGCATTCCTTTTATGGAAATTCAGCAATAGAATGAAAAGACATTTAATTTTTTTATCTTCTTATAGTAAACTATAATCAAACTTTGACGACAAATTTAACATAATGAAATAATTGTACTTTCAATGATTTGTATCATATTTAATACAAATTATAGAGTGATATTACAGAATATTATTTTTTTCCGCATTCATAATAAATGTTTCGCAAATAATAAGTAAATTTTCTTTTGAAATGTTTACTTTTTTAGGGGGAATTCTACTTCTATCTAGACAGTTCATACATATAAATGCATAATTATAGACATAATCAGAAACATTTATTCATATTTTATATATTGTCCTATCTTTATAATTGACTATTAAAAAAATTTAATATCTAATAAATAATTTTTTTAAATTGTATTTCATAAAATTCATGTTCAAACGATATTGAAAAAAATATTTTTATATCATGTAATTATAATTTTTCAAATGAGGTAATTTGATATTTTTTAAAAATTAATGTTTCTCTTATTAAAAATATTATTGCTTCAATGAAATGAATTGCTAACAATTTTTATGTAAATCACAATTTATTTAAATATAAACACCTGTACAAATGAAAATGTAATTAAGGTTAAATGTATGTTATTTATAAAAAATTGTTAACAAGTAACTTTTTAAATAATATATTTTCATGAAAACTAATTTAAATACCTCATTCTCTGAATGATAACTGAATACAATTTTAATTTAATAAATTTAGTTATACAATTATAAATATATAATATTTATATAACTGTTCATCAAATAAAATTATTATTTTTTTAATATATATATTATAACCTCCCTTACCCTATCACCTCAAATGGATAGCACAATGTGCTAATGTATGAGAAAAAGGATAAAAAGGAAAGGTTCTTTTAAGCTAGACCCGTTTTTGGTGTAGACGCCATGCTACAACCAGTCCGGGGTCTCTATGCTTGTATGTTTGTACTAAATAAATGCCTCTTATAAGCTGCGAGGCTCTAATTTTGATTTGTTGAAATTTAACTACTTATTAATGGCCAATAACACAACGTGCAAGTAAATTCAAATAAGTAACGCGTGATTGGAATTTGAGTACTTCATGTACACTCATCAAAAGATACTTAATTGAAAATAATATTTATCAAATTCTTACTAATCGTAAGATAAGTTAATATTAAATAAGATTTTACACACTTGATGAATTCACAAAATAAATACACGTGAATTTAATATTTAATCAATTTTACTAAATTAAACTTTGATTTTTACTTTAAATAATGTTTCGTTATTGCTGCTACCGGTACGGGGCTGGTGTTTATCCAGCCCCTCGCGGACCTGCAGAATAATCGAAAATAAGAAGAATTGAAACAAGTATTTATTTTAAGTTTTACTTTATTAGAAGAGAGCTGGCCAAAGAGTGCCGTACAAAGATTCGGCTTCGATCTGCTTAAGTGTCGATCAAGCCGCCGTGGCCGCAATCCTCTCCTACTACTAAGTAGAAGGGATACATTTATATATCTTACATTATACTATTACAGGTGCGCTTGGATGTGTGCTTGCGTACGTCACTTTATAGGCGTGTATCGGCGCACATCTAAGCGCGTACGCATCTTATATTAATTTCTACCTTGCGCATCGGTATAACGTTTGATTGTTTCACCACGCCGACGCGCAAGATAGAAAGCTATATTATTACGATCTTATTTAATTTATATTTTCTTCTTTTTATATATGACAGGTTACAATTGCCCCCCAAAAATTTTTGCACTTCAATTTTCAGTTATTTTAGTTTTGATTCGAGAATAAAAGAAAACGCGTTATTTATCTTTTCAAATTTTAATTTCTAATTACTTAGCATCATTAATATTTAATTTAAATTTTATTTATTTCTTTCCTCTCTTTGATTCTCGAATTTTCAAGTTCAAATATGAACTGATTTTTCTTGCATGTAACCTGCCCCCCAAAACAAAATAAATTGCACACTAAGTGTATTTAAATTTTTGTAACTTCAATGGTTTTATTATGTTATTTTTGGTGCAATTGATTTTGTTTTTTACATTTCATATTTATCTCTACGCACAGACAAATGTTTTTAAATTTATTTACTTCATACTTTTTTTTCTAAATACCTCATTATTTTCTTAAAATTAATTAATATTAAAATAAAAATTTATAATTAAACTAATGGTCTATTGATTTATTTTGATTCAAGTTCTTCTTTCACCTATACGTATTTATCCCATATATTAAGGGGTCCTTCTTCATTCTTGAGTAAGTTGCTTTTATGATGCTTTCCCAATTTTTTATAATTAATGCATATAAGCATTTCTCTATTTCTTTTGAACTGGAGTTCTTTATTGATGATTTATCTTTCTTTTTTAGGCCTTTGTGGCCATAATCTTTTGTTAATGTTTTATTTAAGTTTTCATATATTTGTTCTTGAGGTTTTATAATTTCCTTTTTTATTTTAATTTTATTTGTATTCAACCTAGGTTTTCTGAAATTGTTTATTATTTTATATTTTAATACCTTTTTAAATAAGTTTTTATCCATATACTTTAAATTGTTTTTTATCCTTTTATTTGAAGAATAAGAAGATTTATTTTCAATATTTTTTATCGAATGTTTATGTGATATGAAAGGATCAGATGCATTATTAAATACTTTATTTTCCTTAGAAATCAAATCTATTTGTTTGATTCCTAGTTTTTGTGATATAATATCACTTTTATTTATTTTTCCATGATCCCCATCTTTTGCGAGTTCATGATTTATGTAGTTTTCTTTTTTAATGAATGCACATGTATTTGAGTCTTTGCACTCATGTGATTCTTTTATTTGTTTATGAGTATCCTCATTTAATTTGAGCTTTTGCTCTTTATATTTTAAATTGACATATTCGTCATTTATATTATTTTTTACTAGTATTATTTTATGCATTGCTCCCCCCCAATCATCACACTCAACATCTTTTGGATATTATATCTTGAAATATAGTATCTTTTTATTCTTTTATATTTTTTGCTAATAGTTTTAATTAATTTATTTTTCATGGATAATATTTGATATTTTTTAGATTTTCCTAGGTTGGTACATTTTTTTGAATTTATAGTTTTATATATTTTTGGGGTGCTAGAGTTCGTTGCGTCTTTAACCCCATCTTTTTTAATACGAGAGGCAACTCTATCTAGTTTTCCTGGTTTTCATTTTTATTTTCTTTAAACTCTATGTTTAATATATCCATTTCTTCATGAGCTTTTCTTATGGTTTTGTTATCTATGGGTGGTTTTAATTTTTCTTGTTAAGATTTCCTTGTGTAATTACTATTTGTGGTGTTTGTTGTCCTCATTGCTTGTATTTAAGCTAGTTGTTTTTGCTCGTGATTTTGTGTGCTTTGGCTTGGTTTATTCCAATGTGTATCGTTTGTTGTTCTATTCGCGTAATTTTGTCTTTGATTATAATTTGGGTTTTCTTGTTGTCTGTTGCTATTGCTATTATTCGTATTATTTCTATTATTTTCATTGTTGATTGATCTGTTTTGTATTTGCTGATTTTGGTTGTGTGCTGTTCTATTTTTTTTTGCACTCTTCTCTTGAGTTTTGTCGTCGCTATCGAAATCTGCCAGTATTTTTAGGAGTGACATTTTATCTTTGTTTTGTGAAAATTGTATAGTCTGTCTTACACTTCTATTGAAATGTCTGGCCATTTTCTCTGTTAATTCCTCATCAGTGTCATTTAAATTCAATTCTTTTGCGTAGCCGAATAACTGTGTAGCATATGAGACTCTTGACAATTTTCCTTGTTCATAAAACTGGCCAAATTCAATTTTGCGTCTTGAGGTTCTTTGTATATCATGACTCCAAAATCTCTCTTTAAATAATTCTTTAAATTCATTGTATGTAGTGACGTTATCTTGATGGATGTACCACCATTCGTTTGCTTCCTTCTGTAATACTGTTTCTAATATTTGAAGTTTTTGTTCTTCATTTATGTTTTTTAGGACAATATATTTGTCCAATTCGTTTAGAAATTTTATTGGCCTCTCGGTTTCATTACCTTCAAATTTTGGGACCGGGATTTTTATATTGTTTGTACTTTCTTTACTACTTGTAGCTGCTTGTTCTGTTGTTTTGTTTGCTATATTTTCTTAAAGTTGATTTATTTTTTCATCCTGTTCAAATGCTAATTCATCTATCTTTCTATTCAAGCTGCTATGTACCATTTTTATGGCTTCATCTTCATTTATTGCTATTTTTAACCCTTGTAATTCTTCAACTAATTTGTCGTTTCGTTCTGACAATAAGGCGTTTTGTCTTTTATACTCGTTGAGTAGATTTCTCATTCCAATGTTATCTTCTGATAATTTTTTTATTTCGTCAGATAATGCGTTTACTTGTTCTCTTACATTTTCTGTTTCTGCGTGTGCTGTTCTTTCTAAATTTAAATGTATTGATTTTTCTGAATCTGTAGATGTGTTCATTTTTGTGTCCAATTCTTCTTGTTTTGCAAATAATTCCTGTAACTCATCTGTTACTACTCTCATCCATTCATTTTGTTTTGATTGATTGTTAGCGTCAAAGGATTGATCAGCATTTTCCAATTCTTTCATTAATATCGTTGAGCGTCTTTTGTTCGCCATTTTGATATATATTTTTTTTTTTTTTTACTTTTATTATTTAACTTTTTCTTGAATCTTGTTTCTTGAATTTGTTTTACGTTCGCAATAAAAATTAATTTTCAATCAAAACAAAAAAGAAAAATAAATTTGTCTGTGCGCTTATTGTGCGACGCTACTGTAAAATTTATTTCATATGTTAGTTTTGTGCATTTCATATGTTAGTTTTGTGACACCGAACCTGCGAAGTGTCTATTTGATTTGAATTTAATTTATTTGATTTAATATATTTCCTTTTATCATTGAATTTTAAATTTATTTACTTGAATTCTAATGTTCATAAATGAATATTATTGAAGCACAAATTGAGCACCACTGTGTTGGTTGAGTGTCACTGTTTACAATATTCTAATTTTGAAATATTATTTAATTTTCTATGTTCAATTTTATTTGAGTTTATCGATGCTTAATTTCATCAATACACGCTTTCTATCGCTTTGTTTACATTTGCGGATAAGCGGTGTTAAGGGGATGTAAAACGGACACTACACCTGTACTCATGAATGTGGCCTATCTTTTCATTTTATTGCAAAACTTGAGGAAAAGAAATGCTTTAGCTTGTAGTATTTGCCACGAAGATTATTCAGTTAAATTTTCAAATAAATTCATTTATTAGTTACTCAGAATTTTGGGTTTCAATATAATATATTAGAATTTTTAGATTTTGTACAACAAACCTGATATTCTGAAAAAGTAATGAATGAATATATTTAAAAAAAAACTGAATAATCTTCGTGGTAAATACTACAAGTTAATGCATTTCTTTTTACAACGTTTTGCAATAAAATAAGAAGATTGGCAATATTTAAGGGAACAGGTGTAGTATCCGTTTTACACCTCCTTAACTATATTACCTTTTGTGATCTTGGAAATGATTCGAAAATTTGCGACTTTTATGTCGTTTAAAATTTTAACGTTATCGCGAATAATATTTAAATTCAATATTATTTGAAATTTTCTTCCTTTTCGAAGTATTTCCAATTCCTTTTTAAATTTCTTTTCGCAATTTTCTTTTTCTTTTCATTTATTAGATTTTTTCTATTTCATTACTTAAATTATTCATTTTTTCTTCTATTTTTTCTGTTTTGCAATTTTCTTTTTCTTTTAATTTATTCAATTTTTTGTATTTTATTACTTTAATTATTTTTTTTTTCTTTTATTTTTTCTATTTTCACTTCTATTTCATGCAAGTTTTCTACCATTTGTGGCATATTATAATTAAATTTGAATCTAACTTCGTTTAATTTAATCGTATTTTCATTTACTTTATTTGCTATTTCTGTTACTTTTTTTTCTAAATATTGTAAATATGTTTCTATTTTCTCTACTTCTACTTGCATGAAATTTAAGTTTTCATTTTGTTTTTCTATCTTAACTGCTACCGCGTTTACAATTTTATAGAATTCTACGTTACTTAATGTGGAAAACTCTGTTTTCTTATAATTTTTATTTCTTTTTTGTAACAAAAACTCTACTTTTTTACATAAATCGTGACACTTTTCATTATAATTATTTTGTTTCTCTACTGATTTTATTATAAAATCACATACTTTTATTTTGACCATTACGTTATTGGTTTTATAATTTGTATGTGTCTAGTTATGATTTTCTAATTTTGAAAAGAGAAACGATAAGAGAAATTTTTTTACAATTTTGTATTTATTTGATTACAATTTTTGATGTATCTCTAATTACAATTTTTTTTTGATTTTTAAACAAAAAGAACATGAAAAAAGAAATTTCTTTACAAATTTTTTTTTGACTATTTATTCTCAGTCGTGGGTTTAAACTATACCCGTGGGCGCCAGTTATAACCTCTCCTTGCCCTATCACCTAAAAAAGGATAGCACTAAGTGCTCATGTAAAAAGAAAAGGATGTAAAGGTTATAGATTACACAGACCCGTTTTTAGTGTAGCGTCATGCTACATCTAGTCCGGGGTCTCTATGTGTTTGTTTTTGTTAGTGATTAGTAATATGTTACCTCTTATAAGCCAGCGAGCACAAAGACTTATAGTCTTATAAGAGCCTTCATTTACTTTAATTTTGATTTGTAAAAATTTAACTGCTTGTTAATAGTTAATAATATTACGCACAGGTAAATTCAAATAAGTAATACGTGATTTGAATTTAAAGAATTCACGTACATTCGATTGAAAATAATGCTTATTAAATTCTCATTAACCGTAAGCTGAGTTAATATTAAATAATATTTTACACACTTGATGAATTCACAAAATAAATACACGTGAATTTAATATTTAATCAATTTTACTAAATTAAACTTTGATTTTTACTTTAAATAATGTTTCGTTATTGCTGCTACCGGTACGGGGCTGGTGTTTATCCAGCCCCTCGCGGACCTGCAGAATAATCGAAAATAAGAAGAATTGAAACAAGTATTTATTTTAAGTTTTACTTTATTAGAAGAGAGCTGGCCAAAGAGTGCCGTACAAAGATTCGGCTTCGATCTGCTTAAGTGTCGATCAAGCCGCCGTGGCCGCAATCCTCTCCTACTACTAAGTAGAAGGGATACATTTACATATCTTACATTATACTATTACAGGTGCGCTTGGATGTGTGCTTGCGTACGTCACTTTATAGGCGTGTATCGGCGCACATCAAAGCGCGTACGCATCTTATATTAATTTCTACCTTGCGCATCGGTATAAGGTTTGATTGTTTCACCGCGCCGACGCGCAAGATAGAAAGCTATACCATTACGATCTTATTTAATTTATATTTTCTTCTTTTTATATATGACAGGTTACAATATATATTGAAAAAATTATTATTACAATAGATTGTAGTTAAATAAAAATGTTTATTTTAATAATTATAGCGTTGAAATTCATTCTGATGAAAATGTCATCTGATTGACATTTACAGGATTATTTTAACTATTTTTGAAAAGTTACTTGTCATCAATAAAAAAATATTTAATTTTCCAAATTAATAATCTATTAATATCAAAAATTTTCTAAAAATTATAATATTTATGATATGCAAACCTTACTTGTGATACATACACTTTGTAATATTTGTATCTCATTAAATTTTTATATTAGATGCATTTATTCCGAAATATTCGAATTTAAAATTAACTGAAATGTTGTATTTTAATCTTATGATTTTTTCTAGTTAAATTTCGTATTTTATATATATAAAACACCTTTGTGAAAATATTTTTATTAGAAATCAACACTTGTGTCTCCCCTTAAAATTTCTTTTAAAGGGAGACACAAGTAAAACTGCGTTTTTTAACAGAAAAATGACGTTTATTATTTTTCATTTTTTACCTATAACACGTACAACATAATCCATGCGTAATGTTGTTAAAAATCATCTGAAAAATCTATAAAAAAATTTTCAGCCTAAAATATTAAAAATTGTGAGACTAGTTCCATTTTAACTGCTGCTCGGTTTACTGGTAAATGACATATAAAACAAAATATTGCTTAAACTAATATAATGTTTTCTATAATTGGTAAGATATATATGTATATGCATTATCATAATTGGGGGTTGGTGAGCAGGTGTGAGCAGGGGGTACCCCTAGTATATGTATATATATATATATATATATATATATATATATATATATATATATATATATATATATATATATATATATATATATATATATATATAAACTCCCACACTTGCACCTACCCATATGCACACATACACATACACATACACATACGCATATTCACATGCATACATACATACACTTACACATATACACATATATGTATATGTATATTCACATGTACATTTTCACATATACATGTCACATTAACACATATAATCATACATATTAATACATACCAGGGCGTCTAGTTAAATAAGTCAATGAAATTCCCTGAAAATTCCAGGTTTTTCCAGACAAATTTTATAAAATGTCCAGGAGTATTTTTATATACTTTTTTTTATGATTTTAAGTTTGTGGGCACATACACAGAAATGTGTAGAGTATAGGTAAGCGCCACGCGCACCCTGCGGTGCGCAAGCGAGCGACGGCAAGTAAGCCGAGACTAGTAAATGCGTGCGAACTGGTGAGACACAGCGTGCTCAAACTCTGACGAGATAAGTCTCTTTGTTCACCTTGTACTCTCAGGTAATATTAAGCAGCGAAATAAAGACGAGGCATACCTTATACTTACAGAGTCTGGTTCTTTCACCATTCTCTACCTCATCTTCCTTGTATCTTGTGCCAGGAGGCACACAAGTTTTTTAATTTATAGAAGTGTATTTAATTTATATAGTGTAAGATTATTTTTTAAGGGAATGTAAAATACCGACATTATAGTTTTCTAAATTTCTGATTCTTAATCCAAAATTTTTTAAAATATCTCTATATTACTGCCTTGCATTTTTACTAATATAACGTCTTATATAGAGATATTTTGGAAAAATTTTTAATAAAGATTGAAAATTAGGCAAACTGCAATGTCGTTAATTATGTAGAAATCATATACCCTATTACATTCTTAACCAATAAATTAATAATTAGGTTTCAAGAGTAAGTAATTGTATCGTAAAGGCTTGATGATAATATCAACAATTTACAAATACTATAAATATTATATAAATACTAGTGATTAAAATATTAATCATAAGACAATATTATTTTTTCATTGCCGCTATTTTCTCCTTTATCGCCACAGCTTCTTTTTTCGCTTCATTTAATAATTTTGTACGTTGTGATTGAAGTTGCTTAATTTTTAAATCATTAGCGTTACACTTAGATCAATGTTCATCTTCTGCTAACTTTTTTAGCCTTTTCTTCAACGCAGCTGAATAGCAAGAATAAGCATTTCTTGCACTTTATATAAGAGCTTTTAGCAGTTAATACTCTTTTAAACTATTTTGACTTAGCATAAAATCATACACTTGGCGCTTAGCGATGAGAGAATCTTCTTTCATATTATCGAATATTAATTGCTCTTTGAGCAACATCAACGTTTTCCAACCATCTAATATTACAAAACTTCAATGAAAAGATTCCGGATTCAGAATATTGTATGTACTGTGCCTTGCGTGATGACACATCTTTCAATAGATTATAAAACGCTTTCAAATTAACTAAATCCCATTTAGTTTTAATAATTGCGTCTTTAAATGCTCCATGTACAGCGTTTAGGCCACAACTTCCAATTTCAATTAATTCTATACCAACAAGTTGTATTTTTAAATCTCTTAAAAAAGCCCAGTTTACGTTGGGCCTATCCATAGATATTTGTAGCAATTTTTTTCTGTCAAGGTTAGCAGTACCTTCATTGAATGAATTTAGCAAATCGCATGCTCTAGTGCGGCCGAGAAAACAAGATGTTAAATATCTTCTATGTACTTCATTTTTATTGGGATCCCAAAAGCAAATATTTATACCCATTTGTTGACGTTTAGCAATTTTATTTAAAGATTCATCAAAACCTACACTAAAAAATTCGGATTTTTAATTTTTTTTTTCTAACTCATTTTTGTAAAATAGGGCAATGCCTTACCAAGTTCAATTTTGTTAACTATTTTACTATCTTTATACATTTTTTTAAGTATTATAATATCTTTTTTTCAACACCTGGCCCGAAACTACTACTTTTTTACATAGCGCCAAAAAAAAAGTTGTATTTTCGGCCCGGTGTTGAAAAAAATCGCATCTTCGCCACGGGAAAAAAAAGAATGCCTTAAATCGTATGTTTGCCCCCCTCGCCTTCGGCTCGGGTGACAATTTACATATGATTTTGGACATTCTTTACTTTCTTTCCCTAGGGGAAAAATATACTATTTCTGCTGTTCTTAGCGATTTATGAGTCATGACCATCTCAATGCACTAAAGAATTTCTGCTGCAGTCACGTCATCTTTCAATAAAAATTACCTTATCCTCGTTGTGACAATCCTGATGATGTTGACGGCGATAGAGATAGTAGTGAGGGTTGGAATTCTTTACTAACATTTACTGATAAAATCAATGCACAACTTGAGGCAGTATTTATAATTTCAACTGCTAGTTGAAGGTATGAATACTGCTATTTTACATTTTCCATTGGTTGCAGAGGTAAATTTGAAGCATCCTTAATAGTCGATTTCCAAAAACTTTCAAGTTTCATTGACGTGCTTCCTGAAGACACAAGTCAAATATGCTTCTTGCTGTTCTTATTACTAACAAGAGCTTGACATCCCATGTTACTTAAAGAAATATTATATTGACAAGCAGTACAATAAGCTTCATATCGATTTTCTTTTACTTCTTTTATTCAAATCTGAAAATCAGGTTCTTGTTCCCAACTTTTTTTATAAGCTGTTTTGTAGGATGGCATTTTTGGCAATTTAATTTTAATCTGAAACATTTATAATTATAAAAACGAATTAAAGTATTATTTTATGATATATAGAATTTCATCTTATATTAAATTAAGTATAAATTATTAATATTATTCAAAACACACCTAAAAGTATGTACACAAACTCGTAGAATACGTAAGCGTAAACAGTCAGTGAAATGTAAACATAGCATATTCAAGAAAAAAAAACAGGAATCTTTCAGTTTTCTATAGTATATTTATCATACATCTTGCATCATAAAGTTCACTTGGTTAATGAATTTAAAAAACTTTTATTTTAAAAAGTTCTAATATTTGTAACAAGTCAAAATTATTTTGTTGTGATTCAAATTGTAAAAAGAATTTCATACTAATATAAAATATGAAGCTATAAATATAATTTAGTTTTTAATAAATATTAATTTTTCAATAAAAGTGTTAGTTTTTAATTTGTATAGTATACACTTTACAAATATTGCATGGTTTTAATAATAGTATTGAATTTGCTTAAGAGTCTGCCGTATACCGACACAGTTACCTGTTTTACCGAATCTGTTTAAAATTTTTATTTTTTATAAAAACTAATGATTTGAGGCAAAAATAAAGAGATAGTTTCGATTCGTGTAATAGAAAGCAATATTTTCTCTAATAAGAATAATTTAATTCCACCGCTTTATTTTCAAGAAAAGTTGGAATAACTTGAAAATCTCATTATTTGACACTAATTTCTAATTTTCTAAGTTATTTCAACTTTTCTTAAAAACAGAGCGATAAAATTAATTTATCCTAATCAGAGAAAATATTACATTTTATTAAACACATCGAAACTATCTCTTTATTTCTGCCTCTAGTTGCTAATTTTGGGAAAAAAGTCAATTTTTTGATTAGAAAAAGACAGAGATACGGCGGCCTCTTAAAAAATATGTACTATAGAATAAAATTAACTTACCTTTCATGAAAGTAACCAACTTGAAAGTTTCAATGTAATATTCAGTATTTTAATAAATATGAATCTGTATCATTTGACAATCGTGCATGGTTGTTTCGCCGACTGTCAATTCAACAATAATACGTTGTCTCAAAAATCGGCAGAGTTTAGATCGAAAAAGGGAAGGGGCGATCAAGTAGGGAACAAGTTCATGCATGTATACAATCAAACAAAGTGCGCGCTCTTCCAATGCTTTACATGATATGTGTCTCGCATTCTCGTCTGCTCGATGATAGTTATAGTCGCAAAAAACTGAACAAGGTACATTTTATCCAAAAGGAACTTATCATTAAGTTAAGGCTGCATAATTAAAACATTTTCTTGTAACTTTTTTTAATTTCGGAATTCTTATCGATAATTTTTTAATAATTTTAAAGATAATTAAATGTAAAAATATAATCATTATGAAAAATTCCTGAGCATCCGTAAAATTCCCTGAAAATTGCAGATCTTTCCAAGGTCGGAAAAATTTCCTGAGAATTCCAGGAGTTCCAGGTTTTTTCCTAAGCTCGACATCCTGCACACACACATACAGATACATACATATGCACGTACACATACAGAACATTTGCCTTTCCATCTCCATCTTTTTGTCTCCGTCTCTCCATCTCCGTCACTCCGTCTCTCTGTCTCTGTTTCTTTCTCTTGGTCTCTCCGACTCCGTTTCTCCATCTCCGTTTTTTCTTCTCCGTCTTTGTGTCTTCGTCTCTACTTCTCCGTTTCTACGTCTCCGTTTCTTAATCTTCGTCCCTCTGTCTGAAACTCATGATTAAAAAGAATGAATTCCTATCATATTTTTTCATTAATTTAAATAAAATTAAGTAAAACAAATTTTTAATTTATCATGATATGATTTGTATTCAAACAATTTTGATGCATATTGGAACTTTAATTAATCCTTTTTTTTTAAATATATAAAAACTAAATTTTAAACAGAACTGCAATATAATAATTTATAAATTAAGGCAATTTTTTGACTTTAAAATTGGCTAATTCATACATATTAATATATTATATAAAAATTTAACCGAGCGACATTAGGAGCGAGGTAAATTAAGCTCGTATAGATTGAAATCAAAAAGAAATTTTAGCGAAGAAAAGATTTTGGTCAGGTGTTTTATCATTAATTGATTCTATAAATATTAAATTTGATGGAAAATGGTTTTTAGAAGAAATGTTCATATAAGAACAAAAAAATTAACAAACTTACAAAAAAAACTTAAGTTTAAAACTTCGAATAAACAATTTCAATGATAAACATTGAACTTTGTTTTTATGATGTTAATGTTTTTTTTATGTTTATATATTTAATGAGTGGTAATTTATTTAAATTTTTAGAATGATTTTCAATCAAAATTTTCAATATCTACATAAATAACATTTAAAATTCTCATTTTAGGACTTCTTATAGTTCTTTAGAAGTATTTATAATTCTTATATTGAATAATTTCAATTCAGAAGTACACATCAATTTATTATTTTCATAGAATAAATTCAACCAAATGAGAAAAATCAATTGTAATAGGTGAAGATGGATATGCTGAGAAATTGAGTATGTTAATGAATAAACACATACGAAAATTTAATTAAATTTTGAATAATCATACAAATTTTTCAATGCAACCAATAATATTTCTACAAAGGCCCGGAAATATTTATCCAGTTCCATTATATCAAGATTACATACAAATACTTTTCTCCGAAAATTGGCATTTTGGTCACTGGATTGGTATCTATTATTCATAAAATGTAATTCATGTTTATGATAGTTTAATTAGTAATGGATTTAATGATTAACAAAAAATTTACATTATTAAACTATTTTCAGTTCGTGAAAACTTACAAATATGTTTTAAAAAAGTTCAATTTCAGATTAATCCTTTTGATTGTGTAATTTTTTCAATAGCGTTTGCAACAGCAATTGTTAGTAATTTGTGTTTTCGTCGAATAGAATTTGGCATCGAAAAAATGCATGGATATTTGCTTACTATGTATGAAACAAATTCAATTGTCATGTTTTCATTAGTAAAGAACAATTCTACTAATATCAATTATAAAGCGATATCCAGAAATCAGCAAATTGTACATCACAAGGAATTGTCAACGATGAAATTAAATTTTCAAAATGTAAATTTTAAGTATTTTAAAGAAAAAAAGTTACAAGAATTGGCACTACAACAATCACATTTATTAGATAACATAAAATGTTTAGAAGCAACAAATTATGAACCAAAAACTAATCGACAGAAAATTTACCATAACAGTAATAAAAAAAAATCCAGACAAACTAAAGGAAAAATTTCAATAAATAATTGTAAAAAAATTAAATACAATGACATTAAAGAATCTAAAAATGATATTGAACAAGAACCAATCTGACATTTAAAAATAAATTTAATGATAAAAAATATTAAAATTAACAAGAGTTTCGATTGAGAAATTGAAAAATTTATACTGCAACAAAAAAGTCAAATTTCTAACCAAAATGAATTTATAAAAAACAATTAAAAATCCTCGAACCAAAATAAGAATTTAACATATCAACAAAATCACAACAATGATAGACGCATTCATCACGAATTGTATTATAAATATAATAATAATGAATCTTATGAAAAAAAAATTAAAAAAAAAACATGATAATTTAATTATTTCAGTAAAAAATAAAAATTATTATGAAAAAAACAAAGATAAATTCAAGACAAAAGGAAATCAAAATTTTATGAATTATTACCAAATAGCTGAAGATACATTGACCAATAATAATGAAAATTATACCATGGAAAATGATATTGGTAATTTAAATTTCATTTGTGATTTTGGTGGTGCTAGACATTTTGCATTCGAAATGTCAATTAATAAGAAATTTACATCATGTTGTAAACAAGTAAATATAACATTAGACGGAGACCTAGAATATCCTAACGAGATTAAGAAATTACTCACGGGAAATTCTATGATAAATTATAATTTTAAAAAATGTATAAGATCATATAATAACGCCTTAGCATTTGCTAGTTTTGGTGTAAAATGTAATAGATTATTTAATAAAGATCCTCAAGTTATACGTATTTGTGGACAAATATACTATAATACATATGCATTACATGCAAATAAAACTGAATCAAGAAAGGATGGACAATTACACATATTTAATAACGAAGAAGCAAATAAATGCCGCATAGAAAACGATCTGAATTGTTCTATTGAATCATTGAATACATTAAATTCTATAATTAGCAGAAATAATCCTTACGCAGCAGCACATAAAATGATGCTTGAAGTAGAAATTGAAGACAATTATCGTTTTATTCAAAATGGAACTATACCTTGGGATGTTAAAATGTTTAGAAGACGAAACGATAACTTCGATAAGCATCGATATAATGAAGCGAAATGTAATGAAGTAGCAGTAGTTTTTGTAGGAAATATATTACCTATTGAAAGAGTCGTATGTATTAATTCGAAAGCAGAAAAACCAATAAGAATCCTATATATAAGTAAACTTATATTCATGGGTTATCCACTTATATTCATGGGTTCAAATAAAAAATTCAAAATTATATTTTATAAAGAAAAATCAAGATTTTTTAAGAACAGAACTTTATCAAGACGTAATGGATTTGTTAGAAAATAAAAAAAACGAAATCAATGATAGTTTGAAAATTGGAAAAATGTTTTATATTACCATCAACTTTCACAGGAAGTCCGCGTTCCTTACATTAAAATTTTCTTTATTCCATGACATTAGTACAAAGAATTGAAAAACGAGATTTTCTCATTACTATGACATGCAATCCGAAACGGGAAGAAATCACAAATAATATAGGCCAAAGTGAAGAAGTAATAGATAGACCAGATATTGTTGTTAAAGTATTATATCAAAAATATTAATGGAGCAAATTACTTAAAATATATTTTAGGAAAATGCGTTGCATATTCATACGTAGTAGAATTTCAAAAGAGAGGATTACCGCATGCACATATACTAATAGTTTTAAGTAAAGATAATAAAATTTTCAATAGTGATGATGTTGATAAATTTATAGTAGCTGAGATTTCAGATAAAAATGTGAATCCCAGATTACATAAAATAGTTAAACAATTTATGATCCATGGCTCTTGTGGATATTAGAATAAAAACTCACCTTGTATAGATGAAGAATTAGGAAAGTGTACGAAAAATTTTCCGAAACGATAAACTACAATAATAATAAATGGTTATCCTATTTATCGACGAAGAGATGATAAAAATGAGATATTATACACAAAAAACAAGAGGGCAAACAATAGATTTGTTGTTCCTTACAACCCGTATTTATTACTAGAGTCTCATTGTCATATTAATATTGAATTATGTTCAACAATAGAAGTTATAAAATACTTATTCAAATACTGCTTTAAAGGACATGATTGTGCATTTATAGAAATGAAAGCAAGTGAAATAAATACTGAAAGTAATACTAATGATGAAACGGATGAAACGAATGATTTGCATCGCATATTGGTATATAATATTAGTGATCTTTAACATAAAATTTATAGATAAGCTGTTTATAGTGAAAATAAACAATATGTGTATTTTAAAAAAGCAGTCGAACACGAAATTGATAAGAAACATGTAAATGCAACACTAACAGCGAGGTTTGAAGTTAATAAAAGTGACCCAGAGACACATAATTACTTTTATTCTGATATACCGCAACATTATGTTTTTAATCGAACACATAAAACATGGATGAAAAGAATAAAAACTATGAAATCTATTCCAACCAGAATTTACTAAGTTGATCCAAGACAAAGAAGAAGATTCTTTTTAAGACTACTTCTGCTCCTCGTTAAAGCTGCAACATCTTTTCAAAGCTTAGAAACTTCTAATGGAATTACAAACCCAACATTCTTTGAAGCAGCAAAAGCAAGAAACTTAGTTGAAATAGATGATAAATGGGATAAATGTTTCGAAACATCATGTAAATCTCGATTTTCAAAAGCTCTTTATCAATGATTTAGTTACATTTGTACATTTCACAATCCAATTCATGCTCGAGAATTATATTAAAAATATAAAATCTATTTTTATCATATTACAAAAAATGAATCAACAAATAGGTGAAGAATGTGCATTAAGCATAATCAATGATATTTTAACTAATAATGGAACCCAATTAAGTGACTTTTATTTACCTACTTTAGAATACTATTTTGAAAATAATGAAATTGAATATAGTACAGTAAATAATGTTTATAATATTCAGTCAATTATTGATAGTCTAACAAATGCTCGAATAGTTATTTTTAATACAGTAATAAATTCATTAAATACAAACTGCACTGAAAAGTTATATATATATATATATATATATATATATATATATATATATATATATATATATATATATATATAGACGGTCCAGATTCAAGTGGTATGACCTTATCAGCAAATGATGAACTGCCATTCCGGATGACCAAAAAACAATTTCATGTAAAACTTGCTCATGCAATGACTATTAATAAGTCGCAAGGACAATCATTTAAAAAAGTAGAAGTCTATTTACCAACACCAATTTTCAATCATGGGCAGTTATACGTGGCTCTTTCAAGGACAACTAATAAAAAAGAATTGAAAATATTATTAACAGAAAAATCAAGAAAAGTTACAGATGAAATGGTTTATACTAAAAACATCGTTTACAAAGAAATATTATGAAACCACAATACAAAAATTAAATATAATGAATAAGAAAATAAAATCAAACATATTTGAAACTCTAATATGATAATAAATATAAAACAATTAAAAATTATGAAGTCGAGTTTAGCGCTGTGTGGTTAAAGATCACGGCTGCTATTTTGTGTTCTGTGCCATTAAAAAAACGCGATTGCTTTTTTTAAATAGTATGTGGTTAATAAAAACGTGGCTGCTATTGTAAATACTGTAATGGGGAAAAACGCTAAAATTACTGTAAGTGCTTTGTATTTAGAATTTCGGAACTGCTTTTCAGAGCACTATCTGGTTTAAAAAACGTGGCTACTATTTTAAGAGCTAAAGATGAAAAACGGAACAACTATTGTAAGCGCTGTGTAATTGAAAATTTGCGGCAGCTATTTTGAGCACCATGTGGTTAAAAAACGCGACTGCTATTGTAAGCGTTGTATAATTAAGAATTCACGGATGCCATTCTAAGCGCTGTGTAGTTACAAATTTACGGCTGCTTTTTTGAGCGCTGTGTGGTTAAAAAAACGGGCTGCTATTGTAAGCATGGCGTAATTAAGAATATACGGTTGATATTGTAAGCATTGCGTAATTAAGAATATACGGTTGCTATTTTCAGCGCTGAGACAAAGAGACAAAGACGGAAGAACGAAGACGGAGACGGAGAGACGAAGAGACAGAGACGAAAAGACGGAGAGACAAAGACGGAGATGGAGATACAGAGACAAAAAGACGGACACGGAGACAGAGAGATGGTGACGGAGAGACGGAAACGGAGAAACAAAAACGGAGACGGAGAAACGGATATTGTGTATGTGTGTATGTGTATATGAGTAAGTGTATGTGTATGGATATGTGTATATGTATGTATGTGTGGATGTGGGTGTGTGTATGTGTATGTATGTATGTGACAATAATGCAAAAGATATTCACGTAAGAAAAAAAAAGTCTTACCTCTTCACTTTAATATAATAAAGTAGTAATATTTGCATATTGCATATTTATGTGTGTTGTTTTTCGGTCTTGCATTAATACAATTATTATATCATATATTGATGCAAAGTAATCACATAAAAAAAATCATAAATACAAATATTACCTGCAATAAGATTTTTTATGTTCACCGTTAGAATAAATTTACAGGTTTGATAGGAGTTTTAAAAGATGATAAAAAACCGCAATAAGAAAGTTTCAAAGAGTTTTGAGGTGATTAAAAAAATTGCTGATTATTTGGAAAAATTACCAAATATCTATACCAAAAAATAAGTATTGTATACATGATTATATTTTTTAAAGATATTATATATTTATATTTTAATCTGTACTATTAAATTATTTATTTAAGCTATTTTTAGACGATTTGTGCATACGTTGATGAATATTATTCTGTTATTTTATTACAAAAATATTATTTATATTACTTTATGCATGTTCAATTTTTTTGATAAAGTTATTTATTACAAATGTAACTTTTATATACGTTTCAATTTGTTATTAAACCTATCGTTAAATTATAAAATGTGATAGTAAGTAAAAAATTGTGATTATAAAATTATAAAATGTTACTGCTATTGTGCAATAAATTTATATTCAAATGATTTAATATATCTGTTATTTCATTTAAATTTCATTTAAACGTTTATATTTATTTATTCTTATTATCACCTTAGCTTTTTATGCATAAATAACGCTTTTAATCTACAGTTAGTATTTGCACTAATACTCCATATGCATTAGACTATTCAAATTTAAAAAACGCACACGTCATTGCATCCATCTTACTTTTACAGTGTTGCCACATGTTTTTTGTCATGGCGTCTAAGAAATTAAATTCATTAAAAGCCTCTACAAGATTATTTATTACAAATCTCACAGATACATGATGCCAATTTTTTGAACATTTATACTTTCTTAAAATGTTTTTTAAGCTATTTAAAAAATTTAAACAACATCTTTTTGTTAAATAAACTGTATTTCTTAAGTGAATGCGGCAAAAGTGCGTTCCGCTATGAGACTACATGTTGAAATCCCGTAAAAAACCCTTTGTTAACTTTTCTTCTGTGTATTCTAGCCTTCCAAAAATTTAACGACGTTATCTTTTATGTACCATGTACCAATGTATCGAATTTCATTAAAATCTATTTTTTAATTCTATTACCAATAGAACTTTCTTAAGCTCTAAGAATGATTTACTAAAAATAGAAAAATGTAATAATCGTTTATTTACAAAACTTACACAGATATTGGACACTTCTCCTAATCCAATATACTCTTTACATAATTTTTTGCAAAGACAACTTTCTTCTGTGGCACTCTTGCATTTATTGACTTAACAGCAGGCCGGAGTAGAACCTGATACCGACCGAGTAACAATTGAGTTGTTTGTTATTTACTCAAGTATTAATCGGTGTATCTTCAAAATAAAGGTTGATCGCAATAGATATTATTATTATGAATATCTATGCACAAGAAAAAAAAAATCGACCGATTTGTTTTTGAGAAAAGTAAGGAACGCCGAAGTAAAAGATTATGTTTATAATATTTTCGCGTTCCTTACTTTTCTCAAAAACAAAGCGATAGATTTTTTTTCTTGTGCATAAATATTTGTAATAATAATATCTATTGCGCTTAACCTTCAATTTGCAGATACACCGATTAATACTTGAGTAAATAACAAAAATGCTAATTAGATAAGGACAGCGAATCCGGCCTGCTCTTAAAATAGAGATTTACTTTTCAGAATCATACAATTAAATTTTACAAAATATAAACTTGATGAATGTAATAAATTATATGTAACATAGTTGTATAACGGTCTACTAATAAAAATTTATTTTTTCTTATTAAAATTATCTCAAAGTTATTAAATAAACTTAATAAGACTATGAATAATAAATGTAAAATTTATATATATATATATATATATATATATATATATATATATATATATATATATATATATATATATATATATATATATATATATATATATATATATATATATATACCCACAAAAAATTTTATTGTTTCTCATTACTATGATGAAGACATGACGCTTCAATCGTATAACTCTATGAATTCTACCACAAAAAATAACGACAACAAAGTATCATAGCGCCATTTCTTTATCATAGCAATGAGAAAAAATCAAATATTGTTGCGTAGAAGTTTTTCTCAAGGTTTTTTTTTTCAAAAATTTCTAAACTTATATGCAATGATGCTATGTTTATATTTTAAAAGAAGTTTGTTACATGTATGAATTTATTACATATAAGAAGTTATATTTAATAAACAATTTCATAGTTCTGAAGTAGTTTAAGGAAAGTAAAAAAAATTTAGTATAAATAATGAAGCATTTATAAATTATATTCATCTAAATTATAAACATTTTCTCTTTCAATTATTAAAAATAATATTAAATATATGACAAACAATTCTTATTGATTATTAATAATAAATTTTTTATCCATGTTTAAAAAAAACCGAGCAAGCGTTAAATAGAAACAAAACTTATTAAAGGTAAATAACATAAAAATTTAGAAATTTAGATAATATAATATATTTGTTTTGTTCTATTAAAACTTTTAAAAAATATAATTAATTAATTCATCTTTTGCAAATTATTATCTTCCGAAAGTAAGTATTCCGAAATATTTTTGCAATATTTAAGAAATATCTATAAATCAGAAGAGAAAGCTTATAAATGAAATACAAAAAATACTTATAAATAAAAAAATTTGATATATTTTATTTATATAATATATTTTACATGAATATATTAAAAATAGAACCGAGTGAGCAATAGCAAGTGAGGTGTTTGTAGTTAGTAAAAAATTATTTACATATAATAAATAGCATTAAGCGTGGGAGGGAGTGTTAGAAATATAGACAGGCTCAATCGTATGTGTGTAGTTTGTTGCACCACCGTGAGGTGGGGTATCTTTGATGCACGCGAATTGCGTTTGTTTATTCCATGGTCGACAATTAGGCAGTTAAGATGTATTAAGATTGCGTGTATCATATAATAAATTATTTATTACGAATTAATTGCTTTTATTTCATTCAAGTTAACCTTCACTAATTTTAACAGTGTGACGTGGTATTTTCACGCCACAATAATTTTTTTTGTTTTTATTAATTTGAAATAATCCCTCGTTAAAAACCTGTTAAATAAGAAACATACATGATTCCCCGAGCATGTGAATTCCTAAAAACATAATCACCACATTCGTGACAGCAGCCAAGGCTACCGTAAGAAACCAACAGAGAAATAATTCTGTTGTATTCTTGTTTTCGGTGCTGAGCTCTAGATGTAAACAGCTGATCATATGGCCTATTGCTAAGTAGCCATGTATGTTGGACTACCGGCTGACGGCACTGACGAAGAAACAACTATGCACACACACACTCACTATGAACACAAAATCAGCAAGTAGAACGACCCATACCTGCTAGCAGAAGACGGTTATACCACGTCTAGGAGTCAGTAGAGTGGTTTCAACGGCGTAGAAATAATGAACACGTGCTCGCGTGAACATGCTATTGTGGGGCTCGCGTAGAGTTTAATTAAGAGATAGAAAGAGAGAGAGATAGATAGAAACAGAATGATGTAATAAGCGAAGTCGATAAAGTAGGATAGACGCGTATGGTAAAAAGAGATTAGTTAGATAAAAAACTGAATTATATTATAAAAAGGGGAAATTAATAATGACTAGCATAGCGTAGGCGTGTATATATATATATATATATATATATATATATATATATATATATATATATATATATATATATGTAGAGGGCGCTCGCGTACTAATAAGATTCGAACATAAAGTTAAATATCTTTCTTTTTACATTGTTTTCTTTTAATTTTACAAGTGGCGCCACTGTACTTAAAAACTGTACACTGTACTAAAGAATATTTTTTTTTATCTATAATAAAGATTTGTAATAGCGTTAATTAGTTAAATATTGATGACATAAAAATTATTTGGACAACTTAATAAAGTAACTAATTAAAAATTTAATGTTTACTAGAAATAGAAATTTCAATAATTATTAACATCTAACATATTATTAATATTCAATTAAATCACGCGCGTAGAGGGCGTAACAAGTAAAGTGTAAAAATACTACACTAGTAAAGGAAATAAAATGTTAATTTGACTAGCGAGTAGCGAACTACACCAGAATCATTAGATTATGTAATGAAAAGAAACTAATTTGATTCAGGAGTTACTAGTTAAGAAAGAGATAGTAGATAGAATATATCAAGAGAAACAAAGAGAGCAATAGTAAAGAAGAAGCAACCGACGCTCAGCGTTCGCTTCCTTCTTCTTCGTGCCTCATTGTCGTTACAGTTACCGTGCTATAAAGTCATTTTGTTTTGTACCGCATTTAAAAATCAGATTAATTATTAAAATTCTTAGAATTGTTAAATTATTAATTTTTCTTGTTGTTGATTTTGATAGTAATTTTAACGGTGTTAAATAGTTCTTATTGTTATCGTAATTGGATTTTGTTTTTCGCGAAGACTTATTACTTCTATTACGGGTGCCTGTATTGTACCAGAAGGATTGCTGGCCATCTTGAAACCCACGTAGCATCATTCATGGGATTATACCTCTTCTCTCTAATCTACAGGTTTTCCTTTTGTTCGAATTGAGATGGTGGCTACAACTCAACCAATATAGGAAATGGTACAATCTAATTGAATAATTTTTTTGCCTGTGAGAAATAAATCAGTGAACTTAGCTCACAACCTTTCTCTCTCACGAAAAGGAAAATTTTGCGATTCATTATTAGTTTAAAAGAAAAGGCAAATTAGCCGAAAAGTAACGAATAGAATTTTTTTTTGTGTGTATAGAGAAATTAGGATAGTGTAGCGAAGAACCACGGCTGGCTATAACAATAGCCACGTAGTTACTTAACCTCCGAATTAAAAGGAAATTGTGTCAATTTAAAACATATTATATATTAATGAGTAGTGTTTAATACTTCTTTAAGATTCTTTATTAAAGTAAAAAGAAAAGTGAAAAGGTAATAGTGGTTCGTTTCCTTGTGTTATTCTTTACTATATGCCCAAACCTTACACCTATTAGTATTAAACATCAAAGTTAATAACGGGATTTTCTTTTATTTAAATATTTGAAGAAAAACATTCTTATCGATAGTTGAAAAATATATATATAAATCTCTCTTGGTGTAAAGTTACATATTAAAATTCAGAGGTGAGACTCAGTGAGGTTGTATGAGGAAACACGATACTAGCGCCACCAATTAGGCTCTGACCCAAATTAATTTAATAAATTTGCTAATTCCTTATTGATTTATTGTTAATATTCTAGAGTTATTAAAAAGTTTATTGGTATAAATTCTAATTTAGTGAAAAATTAATAATTAAAAGTTTATTTCGAAACTGTTTTTCTCGTGTAGCTTTTCTTTGGTTTATAATTTCCTTTTATTAAATTTATGAAAATAATAAAGTACTAAAGTTAAATATTTGAAATACCTTATTACTTTAAAAATAAAAATCATAGTATTTGAATTTTTGGATATATATAGAGAGTATATATTAAATTACTACAAAGTATAAAACCTCACTTCCACGAAACAACTATTGAAGGTCAGAGAGACAAAGAATAAGAAGACATTCGATACTAGCACCACCAACAGGAAGATTGCGTTGATTATTTTATAAAGGAATTTGTCTATGGCTTAACTTAAACTCTTTCAATTAAATTATTTGAAGTTTATTTAGTTGATTTTACTCTTTATAATTAGACGTTTATTAATTTATTTCTTGAAGTGATCCTATAATTGATTAGTATATTAAGGTAGAGTATTTAATTCCTTTATTATATCATTATTATTATTATTTTTGTAGGCTGAGGAATCTCAGGATTTGGGAGTCATAAATCAACTATTATTTCTTATTTAATTATATATATTTATAACTTCCCAAATAAAAGCCACCCTTACAACAATTAATTTAATAACTTTTAGTTTTAAGAATTGATCCTTTGGTATTATTTTCAGGTGATTCTTTTATACAGAAGTAGCAGCAATAACAATAGTAGAAGTAGCAACAAAAATGTTTTAAAATTAATCAAGCAAATGCAAGAATTTTCTTTTTTTGAAATTTATAAATTTTTGTGCGCAATGCGGAAAAGTCATGCAAACATGACTTACCATAAAAATATTCATTAAAAAATTATCAAAACTGAAATGAATAATTATATTTTACAGTATTAAAATATTGATTAAATTATTAAATAATTTTATTAAAAATTGGATTGTTGACTTTGAGGTAAGCTGACAACTTTATTGAATTTTCATTTCTAAAAGTGCTCAATATAATCAAATAATATTAAATATAATATTATATTTAATACATACAAAAAACTATTTTTATTTAATTATATTAAAATCAAAGCCTATTCAAGTGCTTTGAATAAATATAATACATGCTATATAAAAATTTTAACATTACAGAACTTCAAAATCAATGAAAATTAGAAATTATACGATGCCTTGTATTTTTGAACAAGTCAACGTCAGACCCTAATTCTGGGGCTTTTTAGTGATAGCGTACTGAAACTTATCCAAAAGTTTCATTAAAATCTGGAAGCTGGAGCTCATACACTCTCCTGGTAAATGAAAGTCTGTGCAGTTTTAGAACCTAACGCTCAATAGTTTTAGAGATATTGATATACTATATTTTTTGAGCTTGGTCAAGTTGAAATCCCCATAAAACATATTTATCACTTCTACATGCGTCTATAACAATCTTTAAAATTATTTTGACTTCAATTACAATAAATGTATACTAAAAACATGGAAATGCACTTTCTTGAATAATTATAAGATTTTCCTAACTTATAATTGATGCGATGATCTGATAAATAGACACATAAAGTCCATTTATTTTCAACTTTTATCCCACTTCACAGTAACACAGTTGTTAATTATTCTTAAAATAAGTGATTAATTTCATAAAAAAAAAAGGTAAATAAACTAATTTTAATACAACTTATGTAGTATCATTTTGCAAATTATTTTGATGTTCAATAACTGCATATTTTTGGAATGATAAATTTTGAAATAAAAGATACGTCGTGACGTAACATTGAAATGATTTCAAGTTTAAAACTAAAGAAATTCAGTTAAAAATCACATTCTTCATTATTTTTAATAACATTTTTATTTTTTCCAAGGAATCGATCAGGATGTCCACTCTGAAATTTTCAGACCATATATTAGCCACTTTGATGAGTTTTTTGGACATGGAATAATGATTTGCAACCTTCAAGAGTGGTATTTCAATGTTTTAAATGACTTTAGCTTAGAAAATGGCTACATTAGCACTTTTGAATTACTTTTTTCTCAAAATTTAAAATTTTCTGAACAGAAAAGTTTCTCAGTAATATATTCCTAAAACGCAACCCAACTGAGCCTAAAATTAGGCAAAAATGTCAAAAATATGGTTTTAGCCCAACTTTGAAGTTTTGTAGCTCAGAAAATATGAAGTGAAGAAATCTGAAAAAATTCTGAGTGGTCTATATTACGGAAAAGAACCATTTTACTAATTTGTAGCGAAAAAAATTCTTAATCCATCGATTTGACTGAGAACCGCGCATATATATATATTAGTTATATATGTCCTTCGACCGTATTCAGATGGAATATGAATCGAGAACAATGTTTGTCGCTTGAGTCAAAATTTCCGAGGGCGCTTGAGGTAGATTTCTGCTCAAGCCGCAAACATTGTTCGAGACTCAGATTCCACCTGAATAAACGGCTAAAGGACATAGATCATTTTATGTCCGAAGTAGGCTGTATAAGGAACTGTAACTCATTAGTTAAAAATATTAATTTTTTTTCAATACTTTTAAAATTTCATTTCAGTTCTATTGATTTTTTCTTTTGTTTCTTAGATTGACATATTGTCATGAGTATAGCTGCTGTCGAAGCGCGAGCCATTTTTTTTCACTAACCTACGTTCAATACGATTGCTCTTTGACATTTTGAACGAAACATAGTAGGATTAGTGATGCCATATTGATTTCTCCTGAGACATGTTACGTCTCAATATGTCTCAGGAGGACATATAAATTTTGTAAAGAGTCAAGGAGCGCGTCTGAGACATATGCAGTGCCAATACAAATTTAGCATACTCTTTACATACTGAAATGAATACGGCCAACGAGGACATAAATAAATAATATATATATATATATATATATATATATATATATATATATATATATATATATATATATATATATATATATAAACGTATGTACGCGGCATTATGCTGACTCATACAGTACAGCCTTTGTTTAGTGTCCTGCACACGTCGCGGGTGTGTGGCAGTCTCCTATGTTATCCCTTCCTTTGTTACTTAACCATCAATCGTATGTGTGTAGTTTGTTGCACCACCGTGAGGTGGGGTATCTTTGATGCACGCGAATTGCGTTTGTTTATTCCATGGTCGACAATTAGGCAGTTAAGATGTATTAAGATTGCGTGTATCATATAATAAATTATTTATTACGAATTAATTGCTTTTATTTCATTCAAGTTAACCTTCACTAATTTTAACAGTGTGACGTGGTATTTTCACGCCACAATAATTTTTTTTGTTTTTATTAATTTGAAATAATCCCTCGTTAAAAACCTGTTAAATAAGAAACATACATGATTCCCCGAGCATGTGAATTCCTAAAAACATAATCACCACATTCGTGACAGCAGCCAAGGCTACCGTAAGAAACCAACAGAGAAATAATTCTGTTGTATTCTTGTTTTCGGTGCTGAGCTCTAGATGTAAACAGCTGATCATATGGCCTATTGCTAAGTAGCCATGTATGTTGGACTACCGGCTGACGGCACTGACGAAGAAACAACTATGCACACACACACTCACTATGAACACAAAATCAGCAAGTAGAACGACCCATACCTGCTAGCAGAAGACGGTTATACCACGTCTAGGAGTCAGCAGAGTGGTTTCAACGGCGTAGAAATAATGAACACGTGCTCGCGTGAACATGCTATTGTGGGGCTCGCGTAGAGTTTAATTAAGAGATAGAAAGAGAGAGAGATAGATAGAAACAGAATGATGTAATAAGCGAAGTCGATAAAGTAGGATAGACGCGTATGGTAAAAAGAGATTAGTTAGATAAAAAACTGAATTATATTATAAAAAGGGGAAATTAATAATGACTAGCATAGCGTAGGCGTGTTATATATATATATATATATATATATATATATATATATATATATATATATATATATATATATATATGTAGAGGGCGCTCGCGTACTAATAAGATTCGAACATAAAGTTAAATATCTTTCTTTTACATTGTTTTCTTTTAATTTTACAAGTGGCGCCACTGTACTTAAAAACTGTACACTGTACTAAAGAATATTTTTTTTTATCTATAATAAAGATTTGTAATAGCGTTAATTAGTTAAATATTGATGACATAAAAATTATTTGGACAACTTAATAAAGTAACTAATTAAAAATTTAATGTTTACTAGAAATAGAAATTTCAATAATTATTAACATCTAACATATTATTAATATTCAATTAAATCACGCGCGTAGAGGGCGTAACAAGTAAAGTGTAAAAATACTACACTAGTAAAGGAAATAAAATGTTAATTTGACTAGCGAGTAGCGAACTACACCAGAATCATTAGATTATGTAATGAAAAGAAACTAATTTGATTCAGGAGTTACTAGTTAAGAAAGAGATAGTAGATAGAATATATCAAGAGAAACAAAGAGAGCAATAGTAAAGAAGAAGCAACCGACGCTCAGCGTTCGCTTCCTTCTTCTTCGTGCCTCATTGTCGTTACAGTTACCGTGCTATAAAGTCATTTTGTTTTGTACCGCATTTAAAAATCAGATTAATTATTAAAATTCTTAGAATTGTTAAATTATTAATTTTTCTTGTTGTTGATTTTGATAGTAATTTTAACGGTGTTAAATAGTTCTTATTGTTATCGTAATTGGATTTTGTTTTTCGCGAAGACTTATTACTTCTATTACGGGTGCCTGTATTGTACCAGAAGGATTGCTGGCCATCTTGAAACCCACGTAGCATCATTCATGGGATTATACCTCTTCTCTCTAATCTACAGGTTTTCCTTTTGTTCGAATTGAGATGGTGGCTACAACTCAACCAATATAGGAAATGGTACAATCTAATTGAATAATTTTTTTGCCTGTGAGAAATAAATCAGTGAACTTAGCTCACAACCTTTCTCTCTCACGAAAAGGAAAATTTTGCGATTCATTATTAGTTTAAAAGAAAAGGCAAATTAGCCGAAAAGTAACGAATAGAATTTTTTTTTGTGTGTATAGAGAAATTAGGATAGTGTAGCGAAGAACCACGGCTGGCTATAACAATAGCCACGTAGTTACTTAACCTCCGAATTAAAAGGAAATTGTGTCAATTTAAAACATATTATATATTAATGAGTAGTGTTTAATACTTCTTTAAGATTCTTTATTAAAGTAAAAAGAAAAGTGAAAAGGTAATAGTGGTTCGTTTCCTTGTGTTATTCTTTACTATATGCCCAAACCTTACACCTATTAGTATTAAACATCAAAGTTAATAACGGGATTTTCTTTTATTTAAATATTTGAAGAAAAACATTCTTATCGATAGTTGAAAAATATATATATAAATCTCTCTTGGTGTAAAGTTACATATTAAAATTCAGAGGTGAGACTCAGTGAGGTTGTATGAGGAAACACGATACTAGCGCCACCAATTAGGCTCTGACCCAAATTAATTTAATAAATTTGCTAATTCCTTATTGATTTATTGTTAATATTCTAGAGTTATTAAAAAGTTTATTGGTATAAATTCTAATTTAGTGAAAAATTAATAATTAAAAGTTTATTTCGAAACTGTTTTTCTCGTGTAGCTTTTCTTTGGTTTATAATTTCCTTTTATTAAATTTATGAAAATAATAAAGTACTAAAGTTAAATATTTGAAATACCTTATTACTTTAAAAATAAAAATCATAGTATTTGAATTTTTGGATATATATAGAGAGTATATATTAAATTACTACAAAGTATAAAACCTCACTTCCACGAAACAACTATTGAAGGTCAGAGAGACAAAGAATAAGAAGACATTCGATACTAGCACCACCAACAGGAAGATTGCGTTGATTATTTTATAAAGGAATTTGTCTATGGCTTAACTTAAACTCTTTCAATTAAATTATTTGAAGTTTATTTAGTTGATTTTACTCTTTATAATTAGACGTTTATTAATTTATTTCTTGAAGTGATCCTATAATTGATTAGTATATTAAGGTAGAGTATTTAATTCCTTTATTATATCATTATTATTATTATTTTTGTAGGCTGAGGAATCTCAGGATTTGGGAGTCATAAATCAACTATTATTTCTTATTTAATTATATATATTTATAACTTCCCAAATAAAAGCCACCCTTACAACAATTAATTTAATAACTTTTAGTTTTAAGAATTGATCCTTTGGTATTATTTTCAGGTGATTCTTTTATACAGAAGTAGCAGCAATAACAATAGTAGAAGTAGCAACAAAAATGTTTTAAAATTAATCAAGCAAATGCAAGAATTTTCTTTTTTTGAAATTTATAAATTTTTGTGCGCAATGCGGAAAAGTCATGCAAACATGACTTACCATAAAAATATTCATTAAAAAATTATCAAAACTGAAATGAATAATTATATTTTACAGTATTAAAATATTGATTAAATTATTAAATAATTTTATTAAAAATTGGATTGTTGACTTTGAGGTAAGCTGACAACTTTATTGAATTTTCATTTCTAAAAGTGCTCAATATAATCAAATAATATTAAATATAATATTATATTTAATACATACAAAAAACTATTTTTATTTAATTATATTAAAATCAAAGCCTATTCAAGTGCTTTGAATAAATATAATACATGCTATATAAAAATTTTAACATTACAGAACTTCAAAATCAATGAAAATTAGAAATTATACGATGCCTTGTATTTTTTGAACAAGTCAACGTCAGACCCTAATTCTGGGGCTTTTTTAGTGATAGCGTACTGAAACTTATCCAAAAGTTTCATTAAAATCTGGAAGCTGGAGCTCATACACTCTCCTGGTAAATGAAAGTCTGTGCAGTTTTAGAACCTAACGCTCAATAGTTTTAGAGATATTGATATACTATATTTTTTGAGCTTGGTCAAGTTGAAATCCCCATAAAACATATTTATCACTTCTACATGCGTCTATAACAATCTTTAAAATTATTTTGACTTCAATTACAATAAATGTATACTAAAAACATGGAAATGCACTTTCTTGAATAATTATAAGATTTTCCTAACTTATAATTGATGCGATGATCTGATAAATAGACACATAAAGTCCATTTATTTTCAACTTTTATCCCACTTCACAGTAACACAGTTGTTAATTATTCTTAAAATAAGTGATTAATTTTATAAAAAAAAAAGGTAAATAAACTAATTTTAATACAACTTATGTAGTATCATTTTGCAAATTATTTTGATGTTCAATAACTGCATATTTTTGGAATGATAAATTTTGAAATAAAAGATACGTCGTGACGTAACATTGAAATGATTTCAAGTTTAAAACTAAAGAAATTCAGTTAAAAATCACATTCTTCATTATTTTTAATAACATTTTTATTTTTTCCAAGGAATCGATCAGGATGTCCACTCTGAAATTTTCAGACCATATATTAGCCACTTTGATGAGTTTTTTGGACATGGAATAATGATTTGCAACCTTCAAGAGTGGTATTTCAATGTTTTAAATGACTTTAGCTTAGAAAATGGCTACATTAGCACTTTTGAATTACTTTTTTCTCAAAATTTAAAATTTTCTGAACAGAAAAGTTTCTCAGTAATATATTCCTAAAACGCAACCCAACTGAGCCTAAAATTAGGCAAAAATGTCAAAAATATGGTTTTAGCCCAACTTTGAAGTTTTGTAGCTCAGAAAATATGAAGTGAAGAAATCTGAAAAAATTCTGAGTGGTATATATTACGGAAAAGAACCATTTTACTAATTTGTAGCGAAAAAAATTCTTAATCCATCGATTTGACTGAGAACCGCGCATATATATATATTAGTTATATATGTCCTTCGACCGTATTCAGATGGAATATGAATCGAGAACAATGTTTGTCGCTTGAGTCAAAATTTCCGAGGGCGCTTGAGGTAGATTTCTGCTCAAGCCGCAAACATTGTTCGAGACTCAGATTCCACCTGAATAAACGGCTAAAGGACATAGATCATTTTATGTCCGAAGTAGGCTGTATAAGGAACTGTAACTCATTAGTTAAAAATATTAATTTTTTTTCAATACTTTTAAAATTTCATTTCAGTTCTATTGATTTTTTCTTTTGTTTCTTAGATTGACATATTGTCATGAGTATAGCTGCTGTCGAAGCGCGAGCCATTTTTTTCACTAACCTACGTTCAATACGATTGCTCTTTGACATTTTGAACGAAACATAGTAGGATTAGTGATGCCATATTGATTTCTCCTGAGACATGTTACGTCTCAATATGTCTCAGGAGGACATATAAATTTTGTAAAGAGTCAAGGAGCGCGTCTGAGACATATGCAGTGCCAATACAAATTTAGCATACTCTTTACATACTGAAATGAATACGGCCAACGAGGACATAAATAAATAAATATATATATATATATATATATATATATATATATATATATATATATATATATATATATATATATATATATATATATATATATATATATATAAACGTATGTACGCGGCATTATGCTGACTCATACAGTACAGCCTTTGTTTAGTGTCCTGCACACGTCGCGGGTGTGTGGCAGTCTCCTATGTTATCCCTTCCTTTGTTACTTACGCATATGTTAAATACGAATTTGTTAAAACTTTGATTGGTGGGCACATTTGTTCTCGAAATTTGATTGGTGGGCGCGTTTTTGTTTTGTAGAATTTTTTCGTAACTCAACTCAAGAAAAATCTACTGTATGGAATTGTCAGCACAAGTATCAATAAATAAATGAAAAACGGGTGGCATTATGCGGACGTCAGCATAAGTACGCTAATGTCTGCATAAGTCACGATTCATCTATGATTTTGTCTGCATAATACCTCATTCATAAAAATATGTATATATATATATATATATATATATATGTATACTATAGTGCTCATTTTTTTATAAATAATAAATTAAGTTGATATGCATCTGCGCGCAAATACTTAAATTTTTTTCTCGGGGTTTTTCCGTTGGGATAGACCCCTGATGGCGTAATCCAGGATGAAAGAGTAAAAAAACAGCCACCCTGATGCAATGTGATAAAAAATTCCGGAATGGAAGGGTGAATTTTAGTGTTTGAAAATTTCACACTATCTTTGAGCCGGCTTGGAGGTGTTCTCCCAGTCTCTACTGGAGGAGTACTGCGCATGCGTGGCCAGACATAAAGTTCCTTGGGTTCCATAGCATGACTTCAATTATGAAAACATAAAAAAAATATATAAAATATAATTTTGACCCCTCAAAATGTATTACAACCTGATTAAAACATGAAAGAATTACACGAATCAGATTATTCGCTAGTATTTGTACGTGTTATATTAAAAACCTTGTATTAACTGATACTGCCATGACGAAAAGGAAGAAGTATACTGAAAATTATTATTTGAGCTTTTTCAACTTTCAACATAAGTTGAAATAATAGCACCATCGTGAAGAGCAAAAAAATACACGAAAAAGCATTATTTAAGCTCTTTAGTAAATAGTACCTTTATGAAGACCGAAATAAAAAACATGAAAAACAGTGTTTGAACTCTTGGATTGTCATATAACCTACAGAATATATGAAAAATGTGCGAAAAGAATTGTGTTTGCTTTCTCATAGAGAAAGCATTGTATTGGTAAAAAAAATTTTTTTCTATTTTTTCATTAATTTGTACATATTTGGACTCAGGGAGTCAAAAAAAGTGGTTTCCAGAAAATGTCTGTATGTATGTATGTGTGTGTGTGCGTGCGTGCGTGCGTGCGTGCATGCGTGTGTGTGTGTGTGTGTGTGTGGGTGCGTGCGTGCGTGCGTGCGTCTGTGTGTGTGTGTGTGTGTGTGTGTGTATTCAGTACGCCAATAAGATCTCGAGAACTACTCGATGGATTAGCTTCAAATTTTGCATGCGATTTATTTTTTTGTCCAACTGGGGGGGGGGGAAGCTATTGAAAATTGATCTTCTTAGCTCAGTTTTTTTTAGAGCCATTTTAAAAATTTTTAAAAAATTTTAATTTTTCATTTTTTTGATATTTTACGTAAACTACCCCAAGAATTTTCTTGAAAATTTTTATGAATATTATTTGCGACTGCCAAAAGAAGAAAAACTTTTACCAACTGATTTTCTTAGCGCACTTTTAATTTTAGAACATTTTGAAAATTTTGAAAAAAATTTTTTTTTTTCATTTATTTTTTATTTCACGACAACCATTCGATAGATTTGTTCGAAAATTTTTATGGAAATCATTTGCAATGACCTAAATAAAACAAGCTTTGAAAAACTTATTTTCTCAGTGCAGTTTTAATTTTAGAGCATTTTGAAAATTTTGAATAAAATTTTTCTAATTTCTTTTATATTTCACGTAAACTACTCGATGAAAGAGCTTCAAATTATGTATGGGAATTATTTATGATTGTCAAAATATAATGAACTTTTGAAAACTAATTTTCTTCAATTTTCTTAGCGCACATTTAATTTTAGAGCATTTTGAAAATTTTGAAAAAAATTTTTATTTTTAATTTCTTTTCTATTGCACAAAAATCACTCGATAAACTTGCTCAAAAATTTTTATGCAAATTATTAACTATTATCTGAATAAATCAAGCTTTGGAAAACTTATTTTCTTAGCGCAGTTTTAATTTTAGAGCATTTTGAAAATTTTGGAAAAAATGTTCATATTTCATTTTTTTTCTTTTACACAAAAGCCATTCGATAAATTTGCTCAAAAATTTTCATACAAATTATTTGTTATTGCCTAATTAAAGCAAGCTTGGAAAAACTTATTTTCTTAGCGCAGTTTTAATTTTAGAGCATTTTGTAAATTTTGAATAGAATTTCACTTATTTTTTGGTATTTTACGTAAACTACTCGATGAAGTAGCTTAAAATTATGTATAGAAATTATTTACGATTGCCTAAATAAAATGAACTTTTGAAAACTAATTTTCTCAGCGTAGTTGTAACGTTAAAGCGTTTTGAAAATTTTAAAACAATGTTTATTTTTCAATTATTTGGTATTTTCTGTAAACTATTCGATGAAAATGTTTTAAGACAGCCTTCAATACAGAGGATAGGGACATTTATATTAAAATCGTATTTAAAAAAATAAAATTAAATTACTCTAAGTCAATGTTCTCTATGAGAAAGCATTGTGCCAAAGCACTTGGCAGCGTTTTGTTTTGGTGAAAATCAGAGTGGCGCACCATTTTATTTGCTTTATTCCGGCTACCTTTTATATTTACATGGGCACAAACTTGAAATTCGGCAGGGCGTACTTGATGTATTTTATAAATAGCTTACTAGGAGAGTATCAGACCTCCGGATAACGGATTTTGCTCAAACTTTGGGATAAGTTTTCTGATGTCAAAATATGAAAGGAAACAGAATTTTAGATCCCAACGCTCAATATTTCCCTAGTTACAGGCAATTAAAGAAAATCACTAAAAAAGTTACTAGATTTTCAAACGCATGTAGTTCCTTAGCATTGATAGCTAGGAGCTTGAAATTCTTTTTAAATGAAAGCTGAGCTCAAATCCTTTCGAAATAGTAGTTATAGCATGTAAAAATAATATTTTTTCTCAAAGTTATATCTTAATAAACATTAGACCCAATTTCAGCTTTTTTTATTAATTAATGTTTTAAACAGAAAAATCAGGTCCAATGTTTATCACGCTATAACTTTGAGAAAAAATATTATTTTGACATGCTATAACTACTATTTCGAAAGAGTTTGAGCTCAGCTTTCATTTGAAAAAAGTTTCATGCTCCTAAGTATCAATGCTAAGGAACTGTAAGCGTTTGAAAATCTAGTAACTTTTTTAGTGATATTCTTTAATTGCCTGTAACTAGGGAAATATTGAGCGTTGGGGTCTAAAATTCTGTTTCCTTTCATATTTTGACATCTAAAAACTTATCACAAAGTTTGAGCAAAATCCGTGATCCGGAGGTCTGATACGCTCCTAGTTAGATTTGATTTATAGAAAATACATTAGGCACTGTAAACGTGCTGTGACGAATAATCTTTTTTTGAACTAATATTATCTTGTAATTTTATTCTACAATATGTTTCTTTTGAAAATATAATACATTTATTTTAAAATTCTGTGAAAATTACAAATAGATTGTATAAATTTTATAAATATACAATAGCTGTATACAATGACAATAAAATTAGAATTTTTCTCAGTCAAACAAGAAAAATTAATAAAAATAAACTAAAATTTTTATATAAGTATCTAATTCTATAATGATTATGTATTTGTATTTTTAACTATGTTCTCAGATTATTAATGCTCTTTTCTAGGACATCTTTTTTAATTCTAGGAAAATGTGGATTTAATTTTAAGACTTCATTACATGCATTAATTGCATCAGCATATTGCTTGCTTTTGAAAAAACAATAAGCTAATTTGCATCCAATACTCATTTTACATTTGCCACCATATTTCCATGCTTGTGCAAATCTTGATGCAGCTTCTCGATAGTTTTGCTCCTTTTCAGAAATAAAACCTAAAAGTTCATATGCTCTTACGCAAGTAGCATTATGTTGCAGAACACGCCTTAACAATTCTGACGCTAAATCATATTTGTTTGACTGCACGTAGATATCACCTATCAAAAACAAAACAGAAAATTTTTTTTATTTAATATTTTATTTAATTATTTTTATATAACTTATTTATTTTCCAATATATTTTCAGGGTACATTTTTTAGAAAGAAAATTATTTTATAGAAAAATAAAATTATTTTAAGGTGGATCATCCGCTAGCTATAGTTTGTTGTTCATAAAAATTAAAAGTTAAAAGAATTCTTTAATATTTTGAAAATAATTAATTTATACCAAGAAAAAAATCCCCGTAAATTTTTAGCTAGCCTTAACGACTGATTTTATTATTTGTGCTCACTTAAAGTTCATCTTTTTACTACTATAAAATACAAAACACGCAAACTTTGAGTGAGCACATATAAAAAAATTAATCGTTAAGGCTACTTGAAAATTTACGGGGATTTTTTTCTTGCTATAAATTAATTATTTTCAAAATATTGAAGAATTTTTTTAACTTTTAATTTTTATGAACAACAATCTATAGCTAGCGGATGATCCACCTTAAGCGTGTAATATAATGTCCTGTATTCTAATGAAAATCGTAATAAATCAATACTGGCATTATATATTCAATAAATATCAATAAATGTCTAGCGTCTTATATATAAAACGTTTTATATATAAACTAGTTATAAAAAAAATGATCTAAAATAAATACTATGTATCAACATGAATTATAATAGTATCTATAAAAAGGGAGTATAAAATTTCTAAATATACAATATAGATCTATCATAGAAAATCTAGAATTTAAAGTTTATTATATCACTTTCGTGTTTATTCTTTGCGTTCATCATAGGTATGATGGGTCTCCTATTTTAAAACCACCACTAGAAAATCTTAGAAAAGAAGCATTTTAGAGATAAACTTTTCAAGTAAAAGTTGTCAGGTTTCAAAACGGACATCCAATAATGACCTTGGTCTTGATCTTCAGGGTCATTTCAAGGTTGAATCGATTTTTAGGAATAAAACTCCTCATGTTTCACCCTGGAAATAGGAATAGTGGAAGATTTTACTTATACCCGGACGTACAATCTTCCGCTCTTTTCAGTTTTAGGATAAAAAATAAGGGGTTCCATAGAAAAAAAATTGACTTTACCTTAAGGTATCAGGAGTGAGTTCAAGCCTGAAAAAAATCAAATTTAAGGAGATGTAAAATGGATACTACACCTGTACTCATAAATATTTACTATCTTTTTATTTTATTGCAAAATTTTAAGAAAATAAATGCTTTAGTTTGTAGTATGTACCATGAAGATTATTCAGTTAAATTTTTAAATAAATTCATTCATTAGTTTCTCAGAATTTTAGATTTCTTGTACAAAATCTAAAAATTTTAATATGTAATATTGGAACCCAAAATTCTGAAAAACTAATGAATGAATTTATTTGAAAATTTAACTAAATAATCTTCATGATAAATACTACAAACTAAAGCATTTCTTTTCCTCAAGTTTTTCAATATGATGAAAAGATGGGCCAAACTCATGAGTACAGGTGTAGTGTCCGTTTTACATCCCCTTAATGGTAGTCATAATTTTTTTTTCTTAATGATAAAAAAAAAATAAAAAACTCAATACATAAATATGTGTATATATATATATATATATATATTTATGTATGCATGTTGAGTTTTTTATTTTTTAAATTCAGAACAAAAGCATTTTGGGAAAAAACTAAATTTAGAATAAACCTTAAGGTCAAGGTCAAGGATCCCCTCAAATCCCGACAACTTTTGTTTAAAAAGTTTTTTTCCAAAATGCTTTTGTTCTGAACTTAAAAAATAAGAAACTTAATATACATACATAAATATATATATATATATATATATATATATATATATATATAAACGTATGTACGCGGCATTATGCTGACTCATACAGTACAGCCTTTGTTTAGTGTCCTGCACACGTCGCGGGTGTGTGGCAGTCTCCTATGTTATCCCTTCCTTTGTTACTTACGCATATGTTAAATACGAATTTGTTAAAACTTTGATTGGTGGGCACATTTGTTCTCGAAATTTGATTGGTGGGCGCGTTTTTGTTTTGTAGAATTTTTTCGTAGCCCAACTCAAGAAAAATCTACTGTATGGAATTGTCAGCACAAGTATCAATAAATAAATGAAAAACGGGTGGCATTATGCGGACGTCAGCATAAGTACGCTAATGTCTGCATAAGTCACGATTCATCTATGATTTTGTCTGCATAATACCTCATTCATAAAAATATACATATATATATATATATATATATATATATATATATATATATTAGGGTGGCAGTTATTCACCAAGTTGTTCGAAAATCAGTTGCCAAGCCTTCATTTGAAAGTTTATTATCCAAAACTAAAAACCAAACATGAAAATCCTATTTTAAAAGAGTTTAACAGTGCCAATTTTCGAAAAATATTTTTTTTTACTATTTTCACCCTATTTTTACGTATAGGCATTGTAAGATGATTAAAAAAATGTTTTTTCTTCTTATGATGACTCAAACTTTTTATGTGCAGGAAATTAAAATATTTTATGGCAAATTTGGAGATTGAGAATAAGAATCCGATTCAATATTAAAGTTTTAATTTACAGAAATCATAGAAAAATCAGGTTTATTTTCGCTTTTTCAATTTTTTTTGCAATTTCTTAAAATAACTGAGTAACGTCTCAACAATAAATCAAAAGTAGACCTAAAAACCTACAATTTGCTTTTTTTAAAAAGTTTCTAGGTGACTCAGAACTAGAGTTATGACCATTTGAAGTTGGTAAAAAAATCAAACGATGAAATCTACGAATAGCAAATTCAGATATTTATAGGTTTTTTTAAATTCAAGACGTACTCGAGCAACCATACTATTCTATAAATTAATGGAGTAACTAAATTTTAGATTTTGATTTTATTTATAATAATTTTTAGTAATTCTGATACTTCTATATGTCTGAAAGACGAGCAAAGAAGAAAACAAACTTTTAAGTTTTGAAAATTGGAGATGTTAGTTATTAAACAAATTTTTGATCAATTGAATTTCAATGAATTTTGGAAATTATATTTTGAATTGTGAGTCAATCTTGGTTTATAGTAAATGAATTTTCAATTATTCTCTTTAAAAAAGATTTTTATTATAAAATATAACAAAAATGTATCCCATCTTTAAACTTTATAAAATTAAATTTTATTTATCAATAAAATTTAATTATCTATTAATCAATTTTTAATTTTTTTAAGAATTTTTTTTTTATCAGCACCAACTAATAAATTTTTGTGTTTGTTTAAGAACTGGAGCATGTATTGTTTTTGATCTTCATTTTTTGCTGCTTGATTTACATACTCCTGAGTCAAATGAACAGCTCTTTCTGCGCAATCATTTGCAACTATCAGTTTCTTCAGTTTTTCTCGAGACTCTAAGTATGATTGTTGATTTTACCACGTACTACAATCATGATTCATAAATTCTTCATTAAGTTGAAACCTTTTGAAGAAGTACAAACTTCGGCTATTTGTGAAATAATCAAGGCTTTTTTCCCGTAGTATCCTGATGCCGATATCAGATGCATCAAATCTTTTAGGCGTTTCCTCTTCAGGATTCATATCTTCGTTATCAAACGTTTTGATCATCTTGCGTTTTACACTATCTGCAACATCTGTATCAAACAGTGAAAGCATACAAAGTTCAGGTGACAGATACCATAGATGATTCCTAAATTTATTCAGTGTAGTGTCAGATATGTGTTGGTCTATATCTTTATAATCTACTAATGATTTGATTAACCTTGAATCATTATTTGATGCAGCAATGGGTAAAGAAGATGTATACCACGGTTCCAAATATACAAAGACAATAAATTTACATAAAGAATGAAAGTTCGCCACTTCTTTTTCTTTCAATCCAAATGCATCTCTACATAAAAATATTTTTAGCGAATATATTGCTTTAGCCATCCAACGTGCGTGGTGACAAGCACCTGGCTTTTTTAATTTGAAATCTCCGACCTCTAGAAAAAGAAGACTTAACTGCAGCAATTCTCTATAATCATCTCTAGGCTGCACTTCGTTTAGAAAAGAGTTTATTAAATCAATCATAAGGGGGATTTCTTTCTTCAGCTTTGGTTCCAACTCTAAACCCTCTAATCCATTTTTGTAATTATTTTGGTTGAGATTAGGCCACTTATCTTGGAATCTTTTGAATATGGGCACATTTGGTCCACTAGTACTTGGAATTTTATCCGCGAATGCTGCAGCTAAAATAACTTCTAACACGTCATGCCGACACGCCAGATAAACCAAATTTTTATCTATTATCTGTTCTAAAAGAGTAGCTGCACCACCCTTCCGTCCCAAATTTGCATTGGTTGTATCACAGCATACACCAATCGTCATATCGATTAAACCCCATTCCTTCAAAGCCTGATGAACTGCCGATGCTCGTTGTGCCTTTTTGATTTTCCAAAGCCGGAACATTAATATTTTTTGTGAAATTCTCACTTGATACTAAAATAGGGAGTCTATCTAATTTTTTGCAAGTGATATTATCGGGAATAAGTTTCCCATCCCAGTATACAACTATGAAAGAAACGGATAGACCCTCAAATAATTGTTTCATTCTTTCATATTCCATTTTACGTATTTTAGCCCGTGACTCACTGATAGAACTTCGGTTTAGCATCAAAGAATTGACGTCAAAGTTTAAGGCATGAGCTATGGTACCAGTTATGAATAGTACATCTCTGTCAGACACTTTGGCTTTATCGAAACTTGCGACAACTTCTGGAGTCATGATATTAATAGATCCTCGTATATTTTGTTTTGTAAAATATTTTCCATATGGACTATACCCTGAACTGGAACTTTGTTGTGAATTCGGATTTATCTCTTCACTTGATGTTAACTGTAGCTCTTCGGGCATTAATCGAGCTACTGATCCTAAAATTAAAATTCAGTTTTATTTTACAAAGTGAATAATAAACATACATGAAGAGACTAATCATAGAAGAGTTTCGTTTCGCATAAAAAAAATATTTTTATTCACTGAATTTAGAAATTAAAATCTAAATTTCATATCGATCCGAAACTTTGATCATTTGATAGCAAAGAAGAAACAACGATTATAAGATATAATAGATTGTTCATTATTCTGTGAATTGGTTGAAAACTTTCCATTTAACTTTTATTTAAATTAAGTCGTGAAAGTCATTATAAATCATTGTGTTTGCATTGAAACGAGTAGAATTTCGTTTCCAAGTTGAATTTTATGAAGATTTACATTTCATGGAGTTTTCATAATGTAAAGCATATATTTGGCATTTATATTTATTTATGCTAATTACATTCACAATACATTTTTAAAAAATTTCTTCGATTTGTTCAACGTTTAGAAAATTAAAAATGAATAAAGAATGATCATTATTACTAAACTGATATAATTATATATATTTTCTTGTAATATAGCTCTTTGATGGATTCATATATTAATTAATATACATTTGAATGCTCTAAATTATAAAAAAAACAAAAAACTGTATCACCCTTTATCAAGTTCAATATATTTTAATGTTCTAGTTCCATGCATTAAACTAACATTATTATGACGCTTCTAATATATTCTTTTCTATAATTTTACGTAGTTATTGTATATTAAAGATAAAGTTTTTATTGCAAAATATACATTTTAAATTTTATGAATGAAAATATTGTCAATAAATTTTTTTTTAATTTTGGGAATAAGCAAGGTAAAAGTACCAGTAGTGGAACGGATTTGGTAGTGATTATAAACTGTAATGAAATATCAATTAATAAAAGCATTTACATAATAAATTTTCACACCACGTAAAAGATAGGTGTTTTTTGCATTAAAATGAGTACTTCCAAATTAATATTAATAACCTGTAAAAAATAAAATAACAAATGATCATTATCACTAATATTTATAGAATTTTAAAAATATTAAAAAAACAAAATAAACGGCAGAATGTTCCACTTTATTAAAAATTTCCTAAAATATAGGTCTATTCAAGTCAGAGTAGGAAACGAACTATCTAAGTCAGTACTCATTGACAATGGTGTACCACAAGGGTCCGTAATAAGTGTCATTTTATTCCTAATAGCAATAAATGATATACAAGACTGCATACAAAAACCGTTCAACTTTACCATATTTGCAGATGACATAACCCTCTTTATTAAAGGAAAAAATATTAAAACAAGTGAAATAATTATGCAAAACACCCTACAAAAAATAAATGATTTTGCTGACCAAACTGGATTTAAATTCTCAAAAAATAAAACTAAAGCTTTCCTATTTAGCAACAAACACAAACCAGAAGAACCCAAACTATATATTAAAAAAAATCCAATTGAAATAGTCAAAGAAATAAAAATATTAGGACTGATATTCGACAACAAACTAACATGGAACACCACATAGTAAATCTAAAAGCACAGTGCATACAAAAAATAAACATACTCATAACACTATCAGCCAAAAACTGAGGAACTAACGGAAACATCATTAAAAACACATATAAAGCCATAATCCAAAGTGAAATTGACTATGGTAGCATTGTATACGGCTCAGTCAAAAAGTACATACTTAAAAAACTGGACACAGTCTTAAATACAAGTATGAGAATCGCTACAGGAGCATACATAACCAGCCCAATCAATAGTATATTAAATGAATGCAACATGATCCAAAACACACTCAACTATAGCACAAAAATATTAACGACACCCAAAAATCAAGTATATGGAATTTTAACAAAACAAAACAACACAATAGACTATAATCTTATAAAAAAATTCAAAAAAACCGTTCTACTACAGATTCAGCACCAACGCAAAAAAATATAAAATAGAGGAATACCAAACATATCCAATAGAACAAACTTGTCTGTGCCCCGGATCAAAAAATTAAGACATACTTAATTTATCTTAATAAAATATTTCTGGCCTTGAGACCAGCATAAAAATATATGGCTGCATTAAAAGCTTTAAAAGCTTACAAATTCATTTCTTATTGTCGCTGAAGCGTACAGATCTATTATTTATTGTCGCTAAAAAAAGCTTATAAAAGCGTACAGATTTATTATTTGTTGTCGCTAAAAAAAGCTTATAAAAAGCATACAGATTTATTGTTTGTTGTCGCTTAAAAACTTCATATAAGCATAGAAATATGTTGTTTATTGTTGCTAAAAAAAAGCTTAAAAATTTATTTTTCATAATCGCTGAAAGTAACTTTTTTTTCCAAATCATAATGAAATATTTTTACAATTTTTGGATTAAGAATGATAAATGTAGAAACCTGTAATGTCGGTATTTTATAATCGAAACGAGAACGATATACTTAACTTTTTTTAAATTTAATGTAACGTCGCTGTATTTCAGCTACTATTGCGATGCTAATTAGCGACGGAGATCGTCAGTGCGTTTGTAAATAAAGCACATGCAACGTACAGTGGTGCTTGTATCAGCGTTGGGACTTGTGATCTCGAGATTACGAATCCATAACTCTACAATTAATAATATTATTTTTTAAATAATATTTTTGCAATAGGAAATATTAGAGAATAGGTGTAATATAATTAAAATTAAAATATAATATACCCTATGTAATCTATGTCAACGTATATAAATATACACACTTATAAAAGAAGCCACCAATTACTGTATGAAGTAAGTTACATTTAAATACAATAAATATATAGTTATGAATGTTCATTTTGACCAATTAATTTTGTTGACTTTTTTCAAGTTTTAAAAAAAAATTGTAAAAAACATATACTTTTTTCAAATATATTTGAAATAAAAATTGAAAGTTAATTATTTATATTTTAAATTTTTATATTTAAATTTCAAATATTCCAAATAAAATAATATACGTATATATATATATGTATATATTCATATATGTATATTGAGTTTCTTATTTTTTAAGTTCAGAACAAAAGAATTTTGGAAAAAAACTTTTTACAAAAGTTGTCGGGATTTGAAGGGAACCTTGACCTTGACCTTAAGAGGAGGCCGTATCATTCTGTCCTTGTTTAATCTAAATTTTCTTTATTATTAATAAATTAAATATTTCCATAGAAAAGTAAGACAACCGCCCAATAGAGCAAGAGACAAGCAAACGATTCTTTTTTATGGAAAAATATGAAATTTTGATTATTTTTCGAGTGAAGTCTGAAACGGAAAAACAATCGAACTTGATTGAGTTGATTCAACTGTTTTTCCGTTTCAGACTTCACTCGAAAAATAATCAAAATTTCGTATTTTTTCATAAAAAAGAATCGTTTGCTTGTCTTTTGCTCTATTGGGCGGTTGTCTTACTTTTCTATGAAAATATTTAATTTATTAATAATAAAGAAAATTTAGATCAATATACATACATAAATATATATATATATATATATATATATATATATATATATATACATATATATATATACTAGGGGATCCCCCTGCTCGCTCCGCTCGCCAACCCCCGAATACACACGTTTCAAAGTAAATAGAAGAGTAGGACATAATGAAGCTAAATTTTATATTTGCTAATGTGAAAAAAGTTCAATAGAAAACATCAATACATAAAAATATAAGATATGAAGTTATAGAATTAAAATTAATAAAAAAAGATGGTTTAACGCGACATTCAAAAGTTCACAATGAATCAAACTTATGTATTTTTAAAATAAATTAAAAATAGAATAGTAAATAACATTCAAATTTCAAGTTATGATAGTATATATAAATTTAGCTTAATATCCATAAGTACTTTATTAACAATTGTATTTAAAAAAAACATGTTCTTTTTAAAATTAGAAATAAGATATTTACATATTTGTCTTAATAAAAGATTTTTGGGCTTGAGACCAGCATAAAAATATATGGCTGCATTGAAAGCTTATAAAAAGCATTGTTTGTTGTCGCTAAAAGAAGCTTACAAATTCATCTATATTGTCGCTAAAAAAAGCTTAAAAATTTATTATTATCGCTGAAGCGATTGTTTGTTGTCGCTAAAAAAATTTCATACAAACATATAAATTTATTGTTTATTGTCGCTAAAAAAAGCTTACAAATTTATTTTTCATAATCACTAAAAGAAACTTATAAATTTATATCTCATTGTCGTTGAAAAAAGCGTACAAATTTATTGTTTACTGTCGTTAAAAAAGATTACAAATTCATTTATTATTGTCGCTGAAGCATACAGATCTATTGTTTGTTGTCACTAAAAAAATTTAATATAAGCATACAAATTTATTAGTTGTCGTTAAAAGAAGCTTACAAATTTATTTTTACTGTCGCTAAAAAAAGCATACAAATTTATTGTTTATCGTCGCTAACAAAAGATTATAAAAGCGTACAAATTTATTATTTGTTGTCGCTAAAAGAAATGAAATATATTTTTATGCATATTACATCTGTAATTTGATTCCAATCTGCTGGTAATTCTACTTCAAGTCTTTTTAAAATATTTATCATTCTTTTGAAATATATATTTTCTTTGATCTCATCTAACAATATCAATATTTTGTACTTGATTTTTAATTATATGCTTTATTACATTAAAAACACATCACATCTTATATATTTTCATTTTTTTTTTTCAAATATAAGCAGTTAATTAATTTACATTGTTTAATATTTTGATTAATTTTATTTTTTTAAATGTGATTTAAATATAACTTTTCTTACCCTATGTATCAAAGGCTGTCTTAAAATCTAAGAAAAATATATGAATTTTATTTTCAAATAATTATATTTTTTGAAAATTTGAATTATATTTTTGTTAAGTGACAAAATTTTCGCCTCGTAATTTTCTTCATTTATCACTTAATTCTTAAATTTATTCGGTTAATAGTACAATGATAAAAAGAAATAGGCCTTAAAAGCATCAAGGCCAATTTCTTTTCGCGTTTTTATCAATTTTCCAAGAAGCCAAGCTCGATCGTTGACGGGAGCCTGTGTTTCGTCTCCACTCTTTCTCTACTTCGTTAAGTTGAAGTGGGGACTTAGCGTCGGTTCCCATGCATAAGACGGGTGAGAGCAACGAGGAGAGAGGACTACCTTTCTCTGTCTTCGCGCTTTCCCCCACAACAATTAAAACGTTTGAAGCTGGCCTGAAGACGAACGGTGAAGCGAAGAAAAAAAAATCTGCTGAACAGAGACGCGCGCGGACCAAGCCCACAAGCAGTCGTTTTGTAATTCAGGCCCGCGGGGGCCTGAATGACGGACAAGTTAAAGTCTCTCAGTTGAGAGAGAGATTTTCACTTTCATAGTTTTTTTTTTATTATTTAAAATACAATTTTAACTAAAATTCAAGTTATTCCAAATTTACTTAAATCGTATTTTCTTTTCATTGTTCTTTTATTTTATTTTTTTTTTGTTTGTGCGTGTGTGTATTTCTTTTTCCTTGTTCAACGTGGAATTATGTTTCTTTCTATCGTGTGTTTTTCGTTTTATTTTTATTTTTATTTTCGAATATTGCGCGTTGAAAGTTTATTGTGGGAAGAAAATTTTAGTGAGCCCGGTAGGCTCACACGAAGAGTGCGGAGGGCTCAGCATCACCGAGCAAGCATTTGGAGGACCCAGGAATGCCGGCAATGGAGCCCAGCCGGCCTGCAAAACATCAATTAATACAGATAAGTCAAATTTTGTATAAATTACCGTAAGACTGGTAAACCAATCTATAATATGTTAGGTTAATATACAGGCCGGAATAGTCTATGTATTTATAAAGGAGTAACAGTAACTTAATAAAATTTTGTTTCTTTCTAAAAAAAAAGCAAATCGTTCATATTTTTATTAATAATTCAATAATCTGTTATTTTCATGCATAAAAATATACATCCCTAAGGTAAACTAGATTGAAACCAAAATTTTTTTTATTATGTTTAGTGTCATTTGTCTGTCTTTCGTTCCATACTAAAGAAAATTTTAGTTTTAAGGTTGTACTTTCGTTATAGTTCAATCACGGAAGTTGGGTTTTTACGGAGAGTGAAACCTCCTAAAAACCCACCTTAACAATTTTTATACATCTTACGTCTGTAATTTGTTTCCAATCTTCTGGTAATTCTAATTTAAAATTTTTAATGTTTTAATTTTTTTTCTTAGTTTTTTGTTTATTTGACATAAATTATAACAAATAAAAACCTTGTATGTAATGTTTCAAAAAACATTATTTATCATTTATCATTCTTTTAAAATATATATTTTCTTTGATCACATCTAACAATATCAATATTTTGTACTTGATTTTTAATTATATGCTTTATTACATTAAAAACTACATCACATCTTATATATTTTCATTTTTTTTAAATATAAGCAGTTACTTAATTTACGTCGTTTAATATTTCAATTAATTTTATTTTTTAATTATAATTTAAATATAACTGTTACGTTCAGCATATAAGTCAAACAATTTTTGTAATGGATGATTGTATTTCAGCCATCCATCGACTTCCGTTTGACTAACGCGCGAGCGCTACGTCTCCGGGGATGGAAGTCTAAAAAAAAAGATGCAGCAAGGATAGGTAGAACAAGAGAAAAAAAACAACCCATGTCATTGCCAAAATTTTATCAATTTATTTCTTTTTCCCTCTTCAATTTACCTAAAAAGCCTTGCTTCGTACATAGTTAATTAAATTTTTTTTTTTATTAATATATTTGTGTTACTTCGTGGCAAACCGTGTTACCCCATACCAAGTTTTCTTTTTCTTTTCTTTGCATTTCCTTTCTGAACTTTTCTTTTTCTAATTTTAATTCTAATTTTCAACAATTCGTGACGCTCAACATTTACTCAGCGAATTAGCAATAGAATCAACGCGTTCCCGAGACATGTTTTTCTCTCCATCTTTTCTTTTTGAAATTTACAATTAACCAATATTGAAAGACTCTCTACCTTGTTTAATTTTGTCGTTCCTGGTGTAACTCTCTACTTCCTCCCGCGTTCTCCCCGCTCTCCAATAGATATAGTTCCTGGTTACTTGAAATTTAAATAAACTTCTTCTTTCCTTAAATGCAACTGGGTCTCCTTTGTTGAGATGACGCAGAGATGGGCGGTGGCTGGCTGCTGCAGGCTCTTGATGACGTATCGGCTTCTGGGCGAAATTGACGTGGTCAGCAAGAAGTTGGTCGGAAGAAAGAGGGCCCACGCCTGCAAGCTTAGAGCTTTATACTCTAAGTCAAGCTTCTAGAAGTTTCGTTGTTGCTAACGGCGATCTGTGTTTCTGCCCATTCGTATGATGTTCAGCTATTCTGATTGGTTGCCAGTCAACCCTCCCTGTATGGTTTTTTTTCTGGAAACCATAACTTCAGTTGACTAGAAGGAGGTCAACTCGAAGTTTATTGGCAATTACTTTCTGCCGTTATTTTTTCGGTTTCCTGTTTTTTTGATATTCCGCCAAAGCTTTTCTATTAAGTTTTGCAGTACTTGTATAATTACACCCATAAATTGGTTTTAATGTCCCTCCACTCTGTACTTTTCTTCAGGGACGGCCTTATCTGTTTTCATACTGCGCTTTATTCCCCTACCGCTTTGCTGAAATCTTTTCATACTCCTCTCAGTTAACTTCGTGTTTTTCTGTGAAGCCGTTCATCGTTGTCAGGCTTATCGCTTTTTCTAAGCTTGCCGCCTGCCCGTATCTTTTTTAGCATGCTATTCAGCTTATACTTCTCCTTCCTTTGCTGTTTCATGCGGCCGCCGAGCCTTGATTTCATTGAGGTCAACTGGATTTGTTGCTATTTACCCCTCGTATTTGTTTATTTATTATTTTATGGCGATTATTTTCGCTTTTATTTATTATTAATATTGTTGTTCCTATTTATATTTTGTTTTTAACAATTTATAATGAACCCTGTGACTTCAGCTTATGTTTCTTTTTGGTTTCCTTCAGCCACTGCTTGATCTCAATTTCTTACGTCGTGCTATTTATTTCTTGTGTTCGTTTATTTAGTACTTGATCCATCTTATTTTTTTCTTTTATTATTTTATCATTTAAAATAAAATTTTTGTTTTAACATTGATTGGTAATGACGTCGGTTCATTACACCTCCCCACCCATTAAAGAACGCGCGAGTTAAATGAGAGCGTTCGGAAACAAAAAACTGATTTACTAATTATGCTCTTTCTCTGTATTTTTCTAAACTTGGAATGTGGTAGCCCAGTTGGCCGCTTCTTGGTACAATGTATATTTATTATTATATATTTTTTTTTTTATTTCTTTACACTCAATATTTGATTCTTTTGCATCATAATTTTTTTATGCTCTTTTTATTTTTTTTTATTTTTTTTTTTACTTTAAGGCCCATAATATATCTTGACCTTTTATTAAATTTCTTTTAACATACTAGTTTACATGCAATTTCTACTTGTTTACTATTTTTTTATTCTATGCACTCAATATTATAATTTGATTATATGTTTTTCTTGTATAATAATAATTTTTTTATATATTTTTTTTCTCTTTTTTTTCTTTTTCTTCTAAGGTCCATAATATAATTTGACCTTCTATCAAATTTCTTTTAACATACTCGTTACATACAAGTTCTACTTGTTTACTACTTTTATTCTATGCACTCAATATTGATTATATGTTTTTCTTATATAATAATAATTTTTTTTTTTATATATTTCTTTTTCTTTTTCTTTTTTTTTTCCTAAGGTCCATAATATAATTTGACCTTCTATCAAATTTCTTTTAAAATACTAGTTTACATGCGATTATTACTCTTTATTTTCTTTCCTTCTTTTTGTTCTATTCGTTCGTCCGGTGTTTACATATTTTTCATTCCGCTCCTAAAATGTTAACACTTAAAGTCTTTGTTTACTACATGTGTTAGAAATGTTTTACAATTAAGTCAAAAACACAAGTTATGAGTGCATTGATTGCTTGCCTAAAAAAAAATTTTCTTGTCTTTTTTAACTACATTGTCAAACAATAATGACGCTTGCAAGTGGATGAAAAAGAAAAAAAAAATTTATGTAGAAATGCGTTTCAACTTTTCTCTTATTTAACTTCTCTTAAAAGCGTCATTATTCTTTCACGTCTATATTTCGGTTACATTTTTCGTATACTTCTACGCTTTTAGTCAAGTTTACGGGTTTTTTTTTTCTTTTTTTTATATCAATCTGCCATGCTGGCGTCATTTTCATATCTTTATACAGTTGCCAGTATTTTTAATTTTACCACCAGATTAGTGTTACTATGTTTCTTAAATCTAATTTCCTTCTTTTTCCTTATGTTTAACTTACATATTTTTATGGTATAATAATAATAATGTTAGATTATGTAAATTAAATCAATAATATTTTCTTATTACCTGCATATATACTCAATCGTGGTTTTTCTTATAGCACATCACAGTCTATAAGAATAACAAACAAGCAAAAAAAAATTTTCTTTTTTATTATTATTATTCCATTTCCATCTTATTTTATTTTAAAACTACAGCAGTTTATACTATAAGGAGATGCACCCAGCTTCCATACTGTAAATAAAAATTCTCCTTTAAATTCTCCTTTACCCTTTTATACAATGGTATCATTCTCAATGCAACTTTATATTAACGTTATAATGACATCATTTTTTTTATGAACAGTTTGGAAGCCAGTTTCCTATTTTACATAAATTTTTAATCTTATTTGTTTACCATGCAATTGGTGCGTGACATCTCGAAAATATTTTTTTATTTATCATTATTTTTAGTCGCAAAACCTTTTTGCACTTTTGTTTCCCTTTACATACATTTTGCAGGACACGTTGTCTGTTTTGGTTTTAATCGTTTTCATGCTGTAACAACGATGTTTAATTTTATATTCTTAAAATTTAATAAGTAAATTTTATTTTAAATCTATACAAAAAAAAATTGTTTCTTAAGTTGATTAAGCAACGAGCTGTATCTTTATTTCTCTTGACCAGCTTATTGTTAATCTTACAAGTCCTCTTTAATTTATTTTAATCTTTTAATTATTTCTGGTTCCTACTTTCTCTTTTTTTTTTTAAATTTCCTCTTTTCTCTTATTATGGTTCCTTCCTTGGGAACATTTTATTTATTGACCCTCTCCTCTCCTGTATGGCATAAAGTAAGAATATTAACATAAAATTATACTAAAATATAATATTATTATCTCTCTGCGTATCTATGTTATGGTTAAATAATAATAATAATTGATTTTAAAGCTTAAAATGAGAATACTCTCTTTCTATTTTAATATTTTTCTGTTTTTCTTATCAACAGCAAAATGTAATCATTTATTATTATTATTTCCCTTCTCTCCTTTTCTTACGTTTGTCGTTAATCTACAAATCATTTTAAATTTCTGTTTATTCTGAATTGTATTTTTTTTTTTTTTTTTTTTTTTTTCATACTCCTTTTACTTATTTTAATTATGTAGGTTTCTTTGATTTTACTTCCCATATCTTTTACATGCATCTCTGTTTTCGTTTTTGTTGTTACCGCGCTACTATGCGGTTCTTTGACTTATCTTTTTAATGTTTATGTTTGTATACATATATAGATCTGTCTTCATTCATACTCAGTAAGTCATTATCGTTGGCTTTTTGCTACCGTATACGTTTTCTTTTTATACTTCAACCTGAATAAAATTAAACAATTTTATTCCCTTCCCCCCCCTTGAAAAAAGAGTACAATTTTTTTGAAATTTGCTAATTACTTAAATTTGTATAGAGAGTCTTTCTTTCCATCTCAAAAAAAAAAAATGAGGAAGTATATGTGCCGGTTTACTTTTATCTTCGAAAGACTTGACTGTTTTGGGTTATCATTTGTAATAAATTTCTTCATTTATACGTCCCTAACTTCGTTTAATCCTCACTATATCTTTTTTTACTTCTACCTTATTCTAATTCAATTTATGTGTTTAACATATTATTTTACTCCTTATCTCCTCTCTCTTCCCTTTACCTCTCTTTTTTTTTTTACTTTGGTTCAAAGTAAGATTTTCTTACCGGATTTGCATGAACTACCTTAGTTTTATGATTATTTATTCTTATTTTAAGATTACATTTATCATTAAAGACATCGGTGACCAGATATGGTCCCTCGTATTGATCAGCTAGTTTGTATTGTTTGCCCCCTTTTAATAGCCACACGCTATCCCCTATTCGAAATTCTTGCGCGTTAATTTTTCTGTCATAATAATCCTTGGATCTGTATTTAGCCTCTATTAATTTTTCTCGCGCAATTTTCCGTATCTCGTTTAAATGAGTACTAAGATCAATTACGAAATCATTATAGGTAGGTAATTGATCCTCGGGTTCTAAAGGCTCATTTGAAGGTAAGCGCGCCATTTTCCCAAAAACTAACTCGAAAGGAGTAAATTGATGGGCCTCGTGTGGGACGGTATTGTAGCAAAAGGTGGCTAATTCAAGGTATTCGTCCCAACCCATTGTTTGGTCAATCATTACCTTCATATACTCACTTAGAGAATGATGACTGCGCTCTAAACTTCCGTTACTCGCGGGGTGATACGCTGTCGTCTTTACTTGTTTAATCTTAAATTTTTTTGCGATTCGTTTCATTAACCCGCTCATAAAATTTGCGCCTTGATCCGTAAGAATTATTAACGGCACGCCAAAAATGCAGATAAATCTTTTTATAAGAGCGTCGGCTACTGATTCGGCGGTTGCGTCCTTGAGAGGAATGGCCATGCAAAACTTAGAAAAATTGCATTGTAAGGTTAACACATTATTATGGCCGTTTTTTGAGACGGGGAAAGGCCCTAAAATATCTAAGCTAATTTTTGCCATAGCTGTATGGGGGGTGTCCGTAATAGTCATTGGTTGCTTAGTTTTTACCCGTACAAGCTTCTTGAGTTGACAAGTTAAGCACTTACGTATAAAATTTTGTACATCCTCCTTAATATTCTCCCAATAATACCTTTGTCTTATTCTTTTCATTGTTTTGGTGACTCCTTTGTGCCCTCCTACCGCAGAGGCATGAAGTTCTTCTAGTATTTTATATCGGTGTTGTTCTTCAACGTATTTGATACTTCCTAAGCATATAATAATTTTTGCCTGTGTTCCCCTCAACACTTTTCTTAGATTTTTCACTATTATTTCCCATGGAACATTTTCGATTCGTTCACTCCTTGCCATGCTTATAGAGCGTATCTTTTTTTTACTTATAATTTCCTTTAACACACGAAAACAAGCTAATAAATTTGCTATTATTTCCATAGTACTTACTGAGGTGTTTCCTCGCAGTACCATTGCCAATCGTAATATTTTCCCTTTTGCGATAATTTTGACCTCCCCTGGGCTTAAGCCGCTAAAACGAGGCAACTCCTTTCTTTCATCGAGGTGCTGCGCTCCCACGTCGCAAGGTATTCCCGTGGTAGTGATAAAATATATTAGATTATCTTTACGCATAAAAATTTTTTCCTTACATTCAATAAGGGTTTTACTGTGTGTCTTTCTTTTTTCGACTGAGTCATTTTCTTGACTCTCATGATTTAATGTCTCGTCCATTTGGTTTCCTGTCTCTCTCTCTATTTTTTCCTCTTGTATCGTACTCTCTAATGGATTGGGGTCCTCGTACATATTTCCATCCTCACTCTTTTTTTCCTTTGTTTCCCTGCTTTGCTCTTTCTTGGTCTCTTCTTCTATTAGTAGCCGCTGTTTATTTGGCCTTTTGAATCGCTTTTCGCGATAGTTGGGACGATTAACCTTCCCTGTACAGGCGCGTGTTACAATCAGCACCGGCTCCTCTACCGGATTTCTTGATAAGGCATCGGCATTTACATTCGTCTTTCCGCATTTATAGACAATATCGTAATCATAAGCGTTTAATTTAATACGCCAACGGGTAATTCTTGAGGTAAGGTCCGTCGCCTTTTTAAACCATATCAACGGTTTATGGTCCGTGATTATCGTAAATTTTCTTCCTAGTAAATAGGGTCTGAATTGCGAAACGCTATACATTATTGCTAACGCTTCTCGTGAATATGTATCATATTTTCTCTCTGTATCTGAGAGAACCCTGGAAACATATGCAATTGGTCTATCTTTTCCAATCTCTCCTTGTGAGAGGATGCCTCCCACAGCTACTCCACTCGCGTCACACGTAACTAAAAATGCTTCTGAAAAATCTGCAATTTTCAATACAGGTTGACTGCACAGTTTTTCCTTTAAAACGTCAAATGCCTGTTGTTGCTCTTTCTCCCATATAAACGCAGCATCCTTCTTTAATAAATTACTTAAGGGTTTGGCTAACCCTGAAAAATCTTTAATAAAGCGTCTGTAATATCCTGCCAGTCCTAAAAATTGGCGAATATTTTTCGGCGTATTTGGTATGGGAAAATACCTTACAGCATCAAGTTTTCGAGGGTCCGGTCTTACTCCTTCTTTACTAAGTAAGTGACCTAGATATATCACTTCTTTCTTAAAAAATTCGCATTTGTCCGGTTGGAGTTTAAGATTTGCTTTTCGCAATTTTTGAAAGAATTCCTCCATTGCATAGTTATGCTCTTCTTGTGATTTACCATATACGACCGCATCATCAAGAAATAAGAACATATTTCTTGTATTAGTTACGCTCTTGAAATTTTTCGTCCTATTCATTCTAAATACGCTATCGACTAAGCGTTGAAAAGTCATGGGTGAATTAGATAAGCCCATAGCCATTCTCTTAAATTGATATAAGCCAAAGCATGACGAAAATGCACTTTTGTGTCTATCTTCTTTGGCGAGGGGTATCTGAAAATATCCTTGTGCTAAATCAAAAACAGAAAAATATTCGGCTCCTCCTACCTGATCAATGATGTCAAGAATATTCGGCAACGGATATTTGTCTTTAATCGTCTTTTCATTCAACTGTCTATAATCTACCACTACACGATATCGTTTATTGCCCTTGCTATCCGGTGACTTCTGTACTAAAAAGGCGGGTGACGCGTAATTTGAACTTGACGGCTCTATAATATTGGAGTCCAACATTTCTTGAATTTGTCTTTCAAGTTCCTCTTTGAGGGCATGCGGGAAGCGATAAGGTTTGATGCATATCGGTATATCATTTATCGTAGGTATAGTATGTTCGACTAGTGTCGTTGTACCCAATGTTTCTCCTTTTAGATAAAAACAGTCTGCGTATGTTTCGATTAATTTTTCTATAGGCTCTTTTTCTTTTACGGTTAGGTGTTGTAGTCGTAACTGTGATTTTAATTTGTCCAATCTTACCGCTTGTGAGTTCGGTGTACTCCTTACATCCAATTTGTCCTCTTGGTACATATCATAGCATAATATGTCAAAACAGGGCTTATTTGTGAGTCTTAAATAATCATATTTTAAATCATCAAAGTCGCATTTGTAGTACTCATTTTCGTCGTATTCATTTCCCTCTCTATCATGCTTGCTAGAATAATCGTCGGGTTCAAAGTCTTTATGTAAAAATTCTTCAATCTCTCCGTTTATCATTTTCAAGTTCAATCCTTCTCGCTGGCTCTCTTCTAAAATATCATCGTTGGGGCTTATCTCGTATGTCTCGTATACAACAGTATCTTTCTCTGTGTGTAACTTTACTTCTCTCTCTATTTCATGTGAATTATTTCTTTTTATGTGTAACACTAGATCTTTTTCTTTGGTTAAAATTTTATTCTCGTCCTCCTCATAAACAAGATTTCTCTCATTATTATATAATTTTACTTTTAATCCCTTTTCCTGGCTGCAATCGTGATTAATTTTTGGAACTTTTTCGTAATTATTAAATAATTTATTCTCTTTCTGTTTCTGATTTTCTGTTCTTATCCGAGAAAACGTATTATTTGGGTCTTCGTCCTACGTTTCCTCCTTCTTCTTGTAAATAATATTCTTTCGTTCGAATTCTCCTAGCATATATTCCTTTTCTAAGGCTACTTGATCTTGTACGTTATCTCCTTCGTCTTTCTGAGTCATCATAACTTCCACTTTTGTGTTCAATGACGCGTTCTCTTCATACTCTCCCCGTTGCTTTGTATCAATATCGAGCTCTTTCAATGGCATATTTTTCTTTTTACTATGAATATTTCCTCTATGTTTATCGTTATACGTTTCAACTATTTTCATTGCTTCATTAACATTATTTTCACACTCCTCTCTTAAGGTACTTTCATAAGTAATGTTTTCTTCGTCGTAATACTCCTTTTTATCCCCAACTTTAAGATTTCTCAAATAGGAAGCATCATTCTTTCTATTATTTTTAATACCATTAAATACTTCTTTTTTATTCAATACGTAATATTTATTTTCATCGTGGTGAGAGATTCCTCTTTCCTCTTCACCTTCAACAATATATATTTCTTCAAAGTCACGCCTCCCCTTCTTTGGGTTTACAACATTATTTTTACCTATAAAAATTTCTCCTTGTTTCCGTAAATCTTTATTTTCTCCTTGACACATATCTTTATTCTCATAATCATTGGAACATTCATTTTTCATTTTATACTCATAACTGACATCATAATTCACATAGTCCACGTCATTATATAGTTCACCTTGATTCTCAGAGATAACTTTATTAATATCTTTCTCAGTTTCTTCAATAACTACTTCATTTGTTCTAAATTTTTCATTCTCTTTAAATAACTTATTTTCTTGTTTTAACGTACCATTATTAACATGAGCTTCGCAGTCTTCACCATTATTTTCATTAACCTTTATTCTATTTTTTCCTGTATTCGTCTCATTAAATACTTATTTATTTTCATATAATTTACATAATCTTCATTCTTCAATACTTTATTTGCATTATTAACAATAGCTTTATGGACATGCTCCTCATTAGCCTCGTCCGTCCTTATGTATATCATATCTCTTTTATTCTGTTCCATAGTTTCATCTTCATTAAAAACTCTGTTTTTCTTTAATAACTCATTTTCATTTTTCAACACAACATCATCGGCGTGTCCATCTTTGGCTCCGCCTTTCTTTATACCCATATTATCTTTTTCTATATTTTCAGTATTTTCATATAATTTATCATTTATCTTCCTATGATTCACATGCTTAACTTTTTTTGATACGTCTTTTTCATCCTTTAAAATAACATCATTGGCATACCCCTCATTGGCTCTGCCCTTCTTCATATCGACCACATTTTCCTCATTTTCATAAAATATATCATTTATTTTTATATAATTCGCATATTTACCTCCTTTTAATAATTCATTTGCATCTTTTAAAATAACATCATTTGCATGCCCATCCTTGGTTTCGCCATTTACACATTTATTAAGTTCTTTCTTTTTATCCCAATAAAATTTTTGAATATCTATCGCATTTCTCTTGCTATTTTCATTATGCCTTATTTTAATAACCTTCCTCATTAATCTTTTGTTTATTTCTTTATTTGTCTTCGGCTTCTTTATCATAATTATCTTATCATTAAACGTCACTGCTCTTCTCTTTCCTCCTTTTCTGCTTTCGTTTCTGATACTTGACTTCTCTGGTATCTTATCGTTTTTCTCACGTACTTCGTTTTGACCTTCATTTATTCTTTTCCCCATCGCTTCTATGAATGAATTTATTCTATTTAACTCTTCAGTTAATCTTATGTTACTCTCCTTGTTTTGCCTTAAACTTAGTTGATTTAGTTTTCGGTTTATCTTCTCAATGTCATGGATAATATCCATTGGGTCTCGCGATTTTTCGATGCTTGAATCGGATGCTTCTTGCGGTGAATGTCTTATTCCTGGTTCTCCGTCCTCGACCTTATCGAAAGCTTTGTCATATAACTGCTTATATCTTTCTTTAAATTCTTCTTGTATACTATCACCGCTTTCTGAAACGCTTTCTTGTTTCTCTAAATTAAATTCGTTATAACTGGCGTTTATATTTTTACCTGTAGTTCCTATATCTTCAATAGTTAATAAAAGTCTGTCATATTCTTCTTCTTCCTCCGTCGTAAACTCTACTGCTCGGTCTTCCTTGCTTTTGTCAGTTTTTTGTTTATGACTCTTATTCTTCGCAAGCGTAAAATATTCCTCTGGTGGTGAATGATTTCCTTTATTTTCATTGTTTATTATTTTTATCTCATCTGAGGAACTCTCCCGTGCTCCTTCAAAAGGTATCACATTACCTTCATATTCTAAGTTATTCGTAAAATAATTAATTTTTGCCTTTGTTCGTCTAAAGAAATCCGTGCCCAAAATTCCTGCTTCCTTTATAGGAAACTCATCGTCCACTAAATAAAATTCAATTTCTCTATTTTCTAAATTTACTAAGATTTTTCCTACTGTTTCTAAATAATAAGGCGTAATGCCTTTTAACCTTATCGTTTCTTGCATATCGATATGAATATAGGAGATACTTCAGATTTCTTTACTAGACTCACAGAGGCTCCAGTGTCTAACATGAACTCAAGTGGCCTTTTAAATTCTCCTACATCTATTCTTATAATTGGTGCTGTACTTGCCTGATTCAAGTTCACTGTTTCGACGCGCGTGGGCCGTCGCTCGCTGCTGGTGACGTAGTCGGGCGCGTGCCAGCCGTTATCTCTCTCCGCGCCCACTTGAGGGAGATTCAAACCGTTTCCCTGCGACTCTTGTTCTAAACGCGTGTCTCGCTGTAATTTAAAACACTGATTGCGAGTGTGGCCTGGTTTACCACAGTAATAACAGGTTAAATTCGAAAAATTATTTGCATTCCGATTTGGCGCATTATACGAGCCTCGTCTCTCAAAATTATTACTCTGATTGTTGCTGCTATTATTTCCAAAATTTGCAGCATAACTATTTTGCCCTCTGTTTTGATTTTCCCAGTTATTTTCTCTGGCGTTCATTCCTAACTGTCGTCCAGGAGCGTTGGTTACGTTTTCTCTACCTCTTGGTAAAAATTCTGTCCTTCGATTTACCTCCGCGTTCCAGCCCCAAAAAGCAACCTTTGGCCTTCGATTATTAGAAAAATTTTGTCCCCTCTGCCATTGGTTTGACTGAAAATTATTATTTGGCGGCGAAAATGAGTTAACACTTCCCATCTGGCGGGCCAATAATAAGCAATTCATTGCCGGATGTCCCCGTTTATTGCAAAAGGAACAAGTTATTATATTGGTCTCTGTTTCGACAACATTCACGCGTCGTGCGTCCTTTAAAAAATTGCCTCTTTTATTTTCCTCTCTACGCACCTCTCCTTCCTCTTGCATACTACTTGCAAATTCCCGCTCGATCTCTATAGCATTCTCCCTAGCTTCTTCTAAATTTGCAGGAGTACCTATGCGAGCCCGTATTTCCCAACGCAACCCTCTTAGGAAATACTTTACACAATCTTTTTCTAATTCTTGTTTAAAATCGTCAATATCATTTATTCGCTTTTCTTTTCTTGCCGTGAATAATATTTCTTTCTCAATTTCACGTAAGCGATTTAAAAAGACAATCACGTTTTCACCTGTCTTTTGCTTGATTTTTGCTAACTCTCCTGTCCACTCGTGATACGTTTTTGCTGATCCGAAAATATTCTCTAAATATTATACCACTTCCATTAAATTTTTGAAGCTGCGTCCTCTTACGCAATTTAAGGCATCCCCATATAGCTTAATTCTAATTAATTTAGCTAGTTCTCCTTCTACATGGCTAGGTAATATCGCTTGTGCCTCCATGCACCCATCTAAAAATTCCGAAATAGGAATATTTTTGCCATTAAAACGCGGAATGACATCAAGGGCATCCTTCAGGGATAAGCCACGAATTTGTAATTGTGCCATTTTTATTGAGTTATCTAGCGAATTCTGCAATTTATTATTTTCCGTCTTTGTATTTTCGTGATTATAAAAATAATCTTTGTAATCAAAAGAATTTGTTGTTTTCTCTAAAATTGCAGGTCCCTTTTCTCCGTCGGCTTTTATTAGAGTAGGCGCAATCACTAAGTTACCAGAACTATTCTCTTCTTGCTTTAACTCGTTATTCTTATTCTCAACCAAGGAATGTTGTTCGTTTTTAACGAACTTCTGTATTTTCTCCTTTACTAAATTTATGATTTTGAAAAATCCAAATCCGTTATTTATGCTTTTGTTTAATTCTTCGATATGTTCGGGGCTTTTAAAATAATTATTAATTACTTCGTCCTCAAAACTTACGTTCAAGTGTTCTTTAATGTGTTCTACCGCGACCTCCGGGGGTAAATCTAATAAATCTCCCTTTTCAAATATTGTTGGTAATCGAAAACTAGGTTTGGTGCTTAAAGGTGTGCTACAGCCTGGTGCTAAGGGCGAAGAGTTAAATGTTTTATTTGAAAGTTTCAATAGCGCGGGTCTAAGACTTATTTTTTTATAATTAATGGGCAACTTTTCTTTAGTTCCATTTTTACTACCTGACTCCCTTTCGTCCTCACTACTATCTGACTCACAAATTTTATCCCTATATTCCCTAAATTCTAAACCTAACGCTTTATATGCATCCTGCCTTGATTTAAACCCTTCTAATTCTCCTACTTCTAAATTATTTCTCTGTAAGAAAATGGTCAAGTCTTTTTTTATCGTAAGGTATTCTTCAATCTTTTTATCTACTTCGCGCGGGTGCTTTGACTCTTTCACTGCTTCAGTGATTTCTATATTTTTACTTTTTAATTGTTCAATTAAAGTTTTTGCAAATATACTTTCCTCATACATGTCCCCAGAAGCGCCGCTCCTATTGCTCATTTCGTATTGTTTTAAATTCGTCGCGATTAACAAAGTAATTTATCAATGATTCCGCAAATTTACTTAATTTGATTCGCATCCATAGTTGATATTTAATGAAAATTCTTAAAACTATTTCTGCCATCAATATAAGATTGTCATGCAGGCATAGATAGAGGTACCACGCGAATAATTCTACTATTGTTTCACCATTTACAAATTTACCTCCTTCCAACCTTAAATGTTTTACATAACTAATTTTTTTTGCAATTTCAAAACGACGATTCATTCTTAGAGCAGTTTCATAGGGATGATGTATTTAATAACAAAAAAAACTCTTTTCGGGCACTCAAAAAGAATTCTCTTATCTATTTCATATTCAACCAAGATTCGTAATGCTGAAGCTTATTAAAGACTCTATTGATAGAGATTTGACGGAGTTTATTTCATGCTACTGAAATTTAAATTATAACTAAGGATAGAAGTTTTGTAACACACTAATTGACTACAATTAATTTAAATATTCATTTTCAATAAAAATTGCCATTTTCAATGCTTTAAAATTTGTCTTTGATAAAAATCAGTAAAAGACAATATTCTTCTTCTTGTTTACAACACCTCAAACATAAGAAAAATGATAAAAAATTTTAAATAAAAAAAAAATTGGCAACATATTCTTTTTGTCTTATCCTTTTAATAAAAATTCTTTTTCTCTTTTTTTTGTTTCACTTAAGATGTTTCTGAAAATTTTGCAGTGTACGATCTAACCATACGCTGTTTTTACAATACGAATTTCACTCATCTTCTTCTTATAGTTGAAGATTGTTCTTTTAATATTTCACACAATGATATATGTTAAAAAAAAAATTTTTTTTTTTTTTTTCTTAAATATTAAAATTATGAATCTATTAACTTTTAAATGTCCGTCAAATCACCACAGTTCCCTTCATTAATTTCCAGCATAAATTTTTCATACAAATTTTCTGTTACAATATAATATTTCCATAATTATTTCTATATAATTCACACAATAAACCGCTGTAAAAACTCTGGAAATATTTTAATCCCACAATGTCATAATTTTACCAAGTTATAATATATTATTTAAATTACTGCAGAACCATCTTGATATGACATTAAAATTGATTTTATTTATTTATTTAACAAAAATTGTACTTCACACGTTAAAAAAAAATTTTTTTATAACATTTTTAATTGAATTTTTACTTTATCTCTCTCTTTTCTTTCTTTACCAAGTGCCGAGTCAACAGTATTTGAATATTACACTAGAATTTATCTAACGTATTTCTCAAAAATAAAATCTTCATCTTTAGCATTATTACAAAAATTGTTCTTATTAACCCAAAAGTTTAGTTAACTTATGCCTATATATTCATTTTTACAATTTTCTTTTTCTTTAAAAAAAAATTTTTTTAATACATATTATTCAAATACATTTCATTTTATTCACACAAAAGAAAAGGCAAAGAAATTCTTAATTTATTTTTCATCTCTGCTCTCTTTTTTTTTGTTTCATGAGCTGATACATCAGTTTTTACCCCATTGTTCATCCTTGCATTATCTTTTCTTTTGTTTTCCCGGCCGATGCACCAGTTTTTAACTTATTATTAACTGAACATATGTTACGTTCAGCATATAAGTCAAACAATTTTTGTAATGGATGATTGTATTTCAGCCATCCATCGACTTCCGTTTGACTAACGCGCGAGCGCTACGTCTCCGGGGATGGAAGTCTAAAAAAAAAGATGCAGCAAGGATAGGTAGAACAATAGAAAAAAAACAACCCATGTCATTGCCAAAATTTTATCAATTTATTTCTTTTTCCCTCTTCAATTTACCTAAAAAGCCTTGCTTCGTACATAGTTAATTAAATTTTTTTTTTTATTAATATATTTGTGTTACTTCGTGGCAAACCGTGTTACCCCATACCAAGTTTTCTTTTTCTTTTCTTTGCATTTCCTTTCTGAACTTTTCTTTTTCTAATTTTAATTCTAATTTTCAACAATTCGTGACGCTCAACATTTACTCAGCGAATTAGCAATAGAATCAACGCGTTCCCGAGACATGTTTTTCTCTCCATCTTTTCTTTTTGAAATTTACAATTAACCAATATTGAAAGACTCTCTACCTTGTTTAATTTTGTCGTTCCTGGTGTAACTCTCTGCTTCCTCCCGCGTTCTCCCTGCTCTCCAATAGATATAGTTCCTGGTTACTTGAAATTTAAATAAACTTCTTCTTTCCTTAAATGCAACTGGGTCTCCTTTGTTGAGATGACGCAGAGATGGGCGGTGGCTGGCTGCTGCAGGCTCTTGATGACGTATCGGCTTCTGGGCGAAATTGACGTGGTCAGCAAGAAGTTGGTCGGAAGAAAGAGGGCCCACGCCTGCAAGCTTAGAGCTTTATACTCTAAGTCAAGCTTCTAGAAGTTTCGTTGTTGCTAACGGCGATCTGTGTTTCTGCCCATTCGTATGATGTTCAGCTATTCTGATTGGTTGCCAGTCAACCCTCCCTGTATGGTTTTTTTCTGGAAACCATAACTTCAGTTGACTAGAAGGAGGTCAACTCGAAGTTTATTGGCAATTACTTTCTGCCGTTATTTTTTCGGTTTCCTGTTTTTTTGATATTCCGCCAAAGCTTTTCTATTAAGTTTTGCAGTACTTGTATAATTACACCCATAAATTGGTTTTAATGTCCCTCCACTCTGTACTTTTCTTCAGGGACGGCCTTATCTGTTTTCATACTGCGCTTTATTCCCCTACCGCTTTGCTGAAATCTTTTCATACTCCTCTCAGTTAACTTCGTGTTTTTCTGTGAAGCCGTTCATCGTTGTCAGGCTTATCGCTTTTTCTAAGCTTGCCGCCTGCCCGTATCTTTTTTTAGCATGCTATTCAGCTTATACTTCTCCTTCCTTTGCTGTTTCATGCGGCCGCCGAGCCTTGATTTCATTGAGGTCAACTGGATTTGTTGCTATTTACCCCTCGTATTTGTTTATTTATTATTTTATGGCGATTATTTTCGCTTTTATTTATTATTAATATTGTTGTTCCTATTTATATTTTGTTTTTAACAATTTATAATGAACCCTGTGACTTCAGCTTATGTTTCTTTTTGGTTTCCTTCAGCCACTGCTTGATCTCAATTTCTTACGTCGTGCTATTTATTTCTTGTGTTCGTTTATTTAGTACTTGATCCATCTTATTTTTTTCTTTTATTATTTTATCATTTAAAATAAAATTTTTGTTTTAACATTGATTGGTAATGACGTCGGTTCATTACATAACTATTCTTACCCAATATATCAAGAAAAAACATTTATAAAAAAGTATTTTTAACTTTGATGAATGTTTATAGCATTTTATGTTTATCTATATATTTATATCAAAATATTGATAAACGTAAATATAGAAATACATAGCTTATTAGTAATGATACTATATAGTAAAAAAATATGTTTTAAATTTTTTTCCTTGCTTTTTTGTCTATTTGACATAAATTATAACAAATGAAAACCTTATGTGTAATGTTTCAAAAAACATTGCATGTAAAGTTTTAAAATTTTTTTAATAGATTTTGCAATTAAATTCTACAAAATTCATAATTAAATTTCACGAAAACTTTCGAAAATATTTAATGAAATGTTTCTTGAAATATATTAAAAATATTGCAACAAAACATTTCATAATATATTTAAAAGAGAACATATATATGAGTAACTCCTCCATAGTGTTAAAATTTCACCTACAATAAATTAGAAAAAAAAAATTACAGACACACGTATAAAATAAATTTTTTCTGAATTTTAACATATTATAACAAAAGAGAAAAATCGTGTTACTCACTTTAGAGGATAGTCTTTTTGAGGTACATCTATGAAACTAGGTAATAAATGTTAATCCAAAAAATTTAATAACTAGAAAATATTAAATGATTTTCAGAATACTTGAAATTATACTTCAAAACCAACTTAAATATTCCATTGAATACTATAAAATAGTAAATTACAAAGTTCACAACAGAGAAAAGATGCGCAGAGAAAAAGCTCAGGGTTTCATATTAGAAGATAAAAATATATTTTCAAAAATAAATTACGTTTTTTAATTATAATTTCAAAGTAACACAGAACTTTATCTACACTAAACACACGTTCTTAATAAATAAATTTCTGTTTGTGCTTCTTAATATTACCTTTTGATATAGTTTAAAACGTCATCGCTGAATAGTCTTTTTTACAACATCATAAGTTCAACAAAAAAATAAATTATATAAATTTTTGGTAACATTTGAATAATTATTCAAAAAATATTTTTGTTAACAGGCACACGTTCAAGATCTTGTTTTCCCAAAAGTATGTACATAGATACAGCTTTGGTGTGAATTTTAGATCAAAAGAACAATAGTCATTTTTTTTAATAGCGATAATTTATTATTTTTCATGACCTGGTAACATTTAAAATTGAAGTAAAAAACCTTTTTTCCCCATTCGCCATAAAATGACATGTGTACTTATGATCCAAACTAAATCAGAATTATTTTCTGATATCTCAATAAATCAGTGAACATTTGCTAAAAAGATATGCTATCTCATATTTACGAGTAATGACGAAGTAACATGAATTTTTAAAGTATGGAAGATTTACTCGTATATACATAAGTTATAAATAATGAAACCTAATAATATTCAAAAATATTAAATTACACTATATATAATATAATAAGTATTATTATATTAATTTAGCAATAAATATGTTTACTTGCACTAAATACAATCGATCATTTGAGAGACATAACCATTTATTGAAACATAATAAGAAATTTCATTTATCAAAAATATATATTTGTCATATATGTGGAACAATATTAAAATATAAAAGAGGTTATATAAGACATTTAAAAAAAAATAACAAACCCGAAAAATTAGAATGTTATGTATTTGCAAAAATAAATATATAAGAAATGAACATTTAATAAGACACTTACAAAGTCATGCATTTAATTATAATAATATTTGCGACATTTGTGGAAAAGGATTTCATCGAAAAGATAATTTATTACGTCACATAAAAATACATAAAAATGTAAAGTATATATTAATAACATTAAAAAAATTAACACAATAAATATATAAAAATAATATCTTATTTATAATATTTAATTACTTTTATATTTATATAATACTTAAAAAAAAAAATACATTATAAGAAATGTATAATCAATTTATTTATCATTAATATTTATTAAATTATTAAATAATTCATTTATAGAATTAACATGAGTGAAAAAAATTAAAAAAGAAAAAGTGATGATAAATACCAAGATCATATTTCCAAAAAAGAAAAAAAAATACTGTTTTCGTCAACGGAATTTTTAAAATCTAAAATTATAATAGATCAATCAGCGTATGTATTAAAAACTTTATTAAAAAAATCAAAAATATAATATATGATATAAATATTTTTGATTATATATAATAGATCTCTGGTTGCATATATTGAAGAAATTTCAGAAGAACAAGTTTTTGTTAACAAACAAAATCAGACTGATTTCAGGATTTTAAAATTCATATTAAATAATTCTGAAGGATTCAGAATTCAATGCAATATTTACGATAAAAATATTGCAAAATTCAAAAAAAATCTAAAATTAAACGAAATAAATTTTTATAATATACAATATTATTAATTACAACTTGACATTAAACATTTCTTAATATTTCAGAAAATATTATTAGAGAATGTTAATGTATCAAAAGCAAGAGGATACAATAAAGGAAATCAAATATATGACTTAACATTAAAATATCATTCGAATATTAATCATTTAGGCGAATACAACATATTGAAAAATAAACCAATTAAAATAAATTTCGAAGAAATAAAATTAAGACCTGGATTAATAAGTAATTAAATATTATTGAAAAAAAAATATAATAATTTGAATAAATAATTTTTTATTTTTTAGAAATACAAGGGTACTTAAAAAATTCTTTTGTACAAAAACATAAAAAAAATGAATCAGAATATATCGGATCAATAACGGATGGACAATATAAATTGGATGTTTTATTAAATAAATTAGAAAATGAATATATGAATTGGGAAAGAGGGACAAAACTAGAAATTATCGGAGGAATAGAAGAAAATAGTAAAAACAATCATAATAATATATTATATGCATATACACTCATGTATATTTTGTAACGGGGAATATATTTAAACAAACAAATTAAATATATTTGTGGGTTTCACGTGTACTCTTTTTAAGTACACGTACTCTTACCGTTAAATAACTGACTTTCGGTTTATATTCGATCAGCATAATTCAATACCACCGATCTACTTCTTCCATCTATTTCTGACAAAGAAAATCAGTTAAACAATATTCAATACTATTGCAGAACTTCGCTTTGAAGCTCTGCCTCCCGGACGTCTGGTACGACGAAACCCACAGCGTATACCCGAGGACTCTATTAAATACCGTTGATTAAGAAAGAATGTATTCAATTTTATTTGTGACACGGAAATAAGATGATATATAATTAGCGAGGAAATAAGATCATACTCTACTTAATAATTAAATTCAACCTTAATTTTACTTTACTTTATTTAATCAACTTATTGGAATTTAATACAATGAAAAGTAGATATATAAAATAAATAATGACGTATTAAAAGTAGAATTACACACTCTTGGTAAATAAAGAAAATAAGGCCTAACCTAACCTACAACACAACGCATCAACGCGGAGGACAGTCTCTTACGCCGCAAGTTCGATAAGCAACACAAAAAGAAAACTAAGACACGTTAAAGTCTGCAGACTTACATTTTATGCCGACGTTTAGGTCAGAGCTTCTCTTCACCTATGGATCACCTGCGAGGTCTATTTGATGCGGCACCGGATGCACACGGTGCAGCTTTCTGTCTCACTCGTGTCCCTTGTAAAGTTCTCGAGAAGAATTTTGTCGAAAGCAGCAAACAGCTAGATACTGATGATTGTCTGTACAATAATCACAGTGCAATCCTCACAAGATGGCGATTTTCTACTCAACAAAATACTAACGGACGCTCAAGCACGTACAGCGAGAGAATTCATGGCGGCCAACCGGCTTCACGACGCGTTCGCTCTCGTATCCCGCTCGAGTCTCCCCGTCATGTCTTGCGCGCGCCTTCGCTAACCGTCAGCCACGCAAGACGATGAAATATCCACTCTCTGTTTCACTCTTATATACATAAAGTAAGCATAAAAGCTTACAATAGGCTGTGCGACTCACAACGAGGAGAGAGACAGAAGTATACTGACATACAGTATATGTATAATTTGCTATCCTCGTTACACCCCTTCCCCAGACGCTGGAAGACTGTGTATGACAGCTCTGCCATATTTAGTCGCACTGCAAAATATAATGGGACTATACCACAAAAAAATCTCTCTATGGTAGATTTCTGCTCAAGCGGCAAACATTGTTCGAGATTCAGATTCCACCTGAATAAACGGCCAAAGGACATAGATGATTTTATGTCCGAAGTAGGCCGTATGAGGAACTATAACTTATTAGTTGAAAATATTAATCTTTTTTTCAATACTTTTAAAATAAAATTTTAGTTCTATTGATTTTTTCTTTTGTTTCTTAGATTGACATTTTGTAATGAGTATAGCTGCTGTCGAAGCGCGAGTCATTTTTTTTTCACTAACCTACGTTCAATATGATTGTTCTTTGACATATTGAACGAAACATAGTAGGATCGGTGATGCCATATTGATTTCTCCTGAGACATATTGAGTCTCAATATGTCTCAGGAAGACATATAAATCTTGCAAAAAGTCGAGGAGCGCGTCTGAGACATATGGGATGCCAATACAAATTTAGCATGCTCTTTACATACTGACACGAATACGGCCTACGAGGACATAAACATATATATATATATATATATATATATATATATATATATATATATTAGACAGGTCGTTATTTCCCAAAGCTTACCGATCATCGCTCCCGACCCTTAGATCAATGTGTTTATACTAAAAATTGGAAAAGCAGCTGAAATACCTTGTTGGAATAGAGATTCAACCTTGTGGAATAGCAAAAAACCGTATTTTTTATTGTTTTTTCTTATTTTTCTTGTTTCTACATACAGCTATGGGTGGAAAAATTTTTTTGAGACCCTTTTCCACTCTTTTTCTATTGCCGTAAGTTAAAATAATATCTTATAGGGTGATTTTAGAGCCGAGAAAAATTTATTGCTCTTTATTGAAAAAGTCCTGATCGTATTTTTCGTATTGACAGAAGACTCAATGCTTAAACATTAGTAAACATTCTTGAAAATGAGCTTCTGCCAAGTCTACGAAAACGATAAAGTGCCAATTGATATAGTGGAGGATAATAGTCCTATACATACCGCACATATAGTGCGTGATTGGTACGCAGCGCATCCCCAGCTTCAGAGATTTAACTGGCTACCATGTTGACCAGATCTCAACATCATCGAGAATGTCTGGTCATATATGGTGAAAGGATGGAGACCTGGAATGAAATGCAATCGTGAGCAGCTCATGGAACTCGTTCAAGAAGCATGGACTGCCTTATTTGATAATCCAAAACATTTTCATAATATATGCGATTCTGTCCCACGAAGATTGCAGAAAGTGATAGATAAGGAAGGTGGATTTATTGATTATTGATTTTTGATGACTTTATTTTAGAAATAATTAAGAAATCTATTAAATTTTGATTTTGAATTTTTTTCAAGCTTTGTTTGCACACTGTACATGTGCAAGCAGCACACAAAATACACCTGTTGTGATCTCATAAAAGTAGTTCATAAGATTTAAAATTATAAAAGTTTTAATGTTATTAATTAGTTCTCATAAGATATGTAAAAATTTAAAATTAAAAGTTTCGTTCAAAGTTCGTTTGCACACTGCACATGCGCAAGCAGCGCACAAAATACACCTGTTGTGATTTCATAAAAGTAGTTCATAAGATTCAAAATTATAAAAGTTTTATGTATTATTATTATTTAAAGTTTTGAATAAAGATATGATATAAGAAATTTTGCTTTATTTTTTAATTTCAAAGTCATTTATAATCATTAAAACGTAGTTCCAAGTTAACATTTTTATATAATTATATATTTCAAAGAATAATTTAAAAGTTTTGTTCTTATAAAGTTTTCAAAGTATTTATAGTTATATCAAATATAAATGAAGTGCCTAAAATATATAATGTTGAAAAAATATTTTTCAATACATTTTAAGTTTGCGCTATTGGTTGTATTAAAGAAATGTTCAATTTTTAAATAACAAACACTCGTAAAGAAATTTAAAGTTTAAATTTCTTCCTTGTTCAGTCAAATTTGTATCCAGTAAAAATTCATGTCCTTCCGGATGCAGGATAGGATATTTAAACAAAAGCATACTGGAACAAGTCCATTTATTTACTCAGTAGTTAATTAATAAGCATTCCTGTAGAAAGAAATGAGGTGCATGTCTTGCTTCAACTGTTTGTAAGCGAAGAAGCTGCAGTTTCCTTGTTTCACAGTTTATCAACTCCTCGACTAATTTATAATTGTAAGTATGGAATTTCATACCAATAGCTTTTACGGATTCACAATAAATAAATAAAAATAAAAATTCAATAAGTAAGAAATTAATTTAAAATTTGATTGGAGATGATGAGTTAATAAAATTATGGAATCATAAAAAGCTTTGATTACGTAAACAAGTATTCATAGAAAACACACATTATGTCGTGTTAATTGTATGTAATCTAATATAATTATTATTCAAAAATATGACAAATTTAATCAAACATTCTCAAGTATTATAAAGCATAAGACTTGTGGATCATATCTTTTTTTTAATTAAATCATGTCTAAAAGTATAATATTTGTAATAATTAAAAAATTAATATTCAAAAATAAATTATGTTTTGTAATCATATATAATAATAAAGCCGCTAAGATTAGATAGCAGGTGCAAGCTACCTAGAGTAAAATAGAGTAAAATTCCTTTATTTGCCATTAACAGAACCATGGATGCTGTATTGGTTATATCGAGGAGATGTAAATATTGGAATACTGGAATAACAATAAACACTTGTCAAGAAATTTAAGCATACTGGAACGAGTCCATTTATTTACTAAGTAGTTAATTAATAACTATTCGTATAGAAAGAAATGAGATGCATATGTCTTGCTTCAACTGTTTGCAAGCGAAGAAGTTACAGTTTCCTTGTTTCACAGTTTATCAACACCTCGATAAGTTGCAGATACTGAAGTTGATCTGGGGTTTGATGCTGCTGTTAAAATAACTATTAATGGAGCCCGTATACATAGCTCTGATTCATAATTGATTAATTATAATAATAATTTCATGAATCATTAATTTATGTAAAATTTTATTAAAAATAATTGAATAAAATTATTTAAATGTTGAAAGCAATGGTTCTGTCAACTATTATATTTAGGAGGCACTCATCATGTCATACTAATTTTATTAAAATTAGTATAATAATTCATAAAAGAAAAATTAAAAGTTTATTAAAGCATGAAATTTGTAGATCATGTTTCTTTCAGATATATGCATATTTATATATTTAATAAATAAAAAGTTGTATTAAAACATAGTTTATGTATTACAATTATAAATTTTAATTGTATTAAAATTAATGTAGTCAATTATTTTAAAAAGATTGATGATTTGAAACTCGATGTATCATTCATAGTTCGCTCACGCCATAGACTAAATATGCGACGTTGTCATTTTAGGTACATCTTCGGAAAAAATCATCTAACGGTAAGTGTACATGCGTTTCGAAAAATTATTTAAGACAACGAAAGTAAATAACTATAAATAATTGTAAATAATAATAAATGAGTGTAAATAACTTTTATTAATGTTTCAGTCTCAATACTTTTTATTAATTATTTACAGTTATTTAGAGATATTTACAGATATTTACAGATATTCACGAAAATTATTTCTATATGGATATTTACTAATTTCATAACTCTGACTGTGCGAAAGACACCTAGCACCACTTTTTTGTTTAAATTAAGACCTTCATTTTGCTTTACTTAGATCGTTTCTATGTGCTTTGAAACTGAATTTGTGATCAGAGGGAGTTGATAGTCAATTGCATGCTCACGATGTTTACAGATTTTATTTTACGAATTTACTATCAAATTCAAATGGCCATATCTCAGTATCAGAAGCACCTAGAAACTTTTATAAAAAAAGGAAATTGAAGATCTTTAAGCCTAATTTAAAGTTATGTTGGTTGTTTATATAAAAAAAATTATAAAGTGCTTTTAACCTCAAAATACACAAAAATAAACCCGTTTGAGTAAAATTTTTTAATATTTCAAGAGCAACAATTCGGAAAAAAAATTTTTCTCGGCTCTAAAATCACCTCATAAGATATTATTTTAACTTACGGCAATAGAAAAAGTGTGTTGGAGGGTCACAAAAATTTTTTTTCAATCATAGCTGTATGTAGAAACAAGAAAAATAAGAAAAAACAATAAAAAATACGGTTTTTTGCGATTTGGCAAGGTTAAATCTCTATTCCAACAAGGTATTCCAGCTGCTTTTTCAATTTTTAATATAAACACATCGATCTAAGGGTTGAGAACGATGATCGGTAAGCTTTGGGGAATAACGACCTATCTAATATATATATATATATATATGTATATATATATATATATATATTTATGTAAAAAATATATATTAATATATATTTATTATTCATTAGTAGAGTTTAACGACAGTGTAAATAATTCCTTTAATAATGATACAAACAACTATTAACTGTCAATAATACTTTTTATTGCTGGTTAATCATACACATGATTAACCAGCAATAAAAAGTATTATTGACAGTTAATAGTTGTTTGTATCATTATTAAAAGAATATATATTTATGTATGTATATTGAGTTTCTTATTTTTTAAAATCAGAAGAAAAGCATTTTGGAAAAAAACTTTTTTAACAAAAGTCGTCGGGATTTGAGAGGAACCTTGACCTTGACCTTGAGATTCATTTTGAGGTCAAATTAATTTTTTTAAATAAAACTCTTCATTTTGATTCCAAAAATAGAAAAAGCGTAAAATTTTACGTCTTAGTATAACTTTGACCTTAACTTTGACCTTAACCTTGGCTAAGCTCTTCAGGGTCATTTTAAGGTCATTTTGGCTTAGTGATAAGGAAAGTCACAGAGGTAAAGACAGATTGAAGACAGATTATATATGCCCTATTGTACGACAGGTGGCCACACTATGACTGATAAGAAAGAGAGAAAAGACAGAATTAACGACAGCAATGAGACTGAGGAGACGGAGGGGCTATATAACGAGACAGAACAGAAAGTAGAATAGAGTGACGGTTTTGAAGACGGCTCTGTGAAAACTGTAGTTAAAGTAACTGCAGGAGGTCAAATAGCGACAGATAAGGAAAGACAAAACAAATCAAAGATTTAACAGTAAAATTGAATGATGTATTGGAAAAATACGTATATGACGAAAAAAAAAAGATGAAAATAAGAACGAAGACGGAGCTAAAGTCAGAGAAGAGACATATAGGCATTACAATACGACTGAAACGACAGAAATAAAGACAGAGACAGAAAACAGAATGAATGAAATGACTGAAGCAAAATTGGCAGACCTATCTGACAAATTGGACAAGGTAATAGATAAACTCAATACAGTTAAGGCAGAAATGGCAAAGAGCAAGAGAGGCGAAGAAAAAAAAAGAAGAATAGAGCAAAAAAAAAAGGAGATGACGATTTGTTGGCTTTGATGGTGAAGGAGGGAAGCTTCATGTGGGTCTTTGGCGGCCAGGCTCTGGATGCGATGAGGGAGGAATTTGAATAGGGAAAGGAGGATGACTACAGGTAATGAGGCAGAAAAGACAGATAAATCCAAAGACAGCAAAACGACATATAAGGTAAACAATGATTTTGAAAATTATACACTCAATGCAGAAGGTTTCGGGAACTCGACAGTCTTGGACGAACACTTAGGACCGGTAAATAAACTTAAAATATCGCGTTTAATACAAATAAAGGTTGATAAAAGACTTAATAAAAAAAAAACGACAGTATTTTAGACGTTTTTAAACAGCTGACAGAAATTATCAAAACCGGATTGACTGGAAAAGACGGACCAGTAAAGTGCTATTATAAATTAACGACTCAAATTACATTTGAAAACTTTGGATTATTTTATGTCTGAATTAAATTCGCTGGACTTATTGTATGTTGTAGATAGTACTATTGTAGCAAAAGAAAGTTCGTGACATTTTAATAAATAGAATAGATAAAGACTATCATGCTAGAGTTATGAAAATTAAAGATTTAGTTGAATTTTTGAACAGAATTAAAGAAATTAAAGCGAAATAATTAAATTGAAGCGAGGTAAATGTAACTCCATCTAGTAATAAAAAAAAAAAAAAAAAAAATACAACATACAGTATAATCCAGTGAAAGAAAAGGCAGTTAATTTTATAGACAGATTTGAAGAAATAGTAAGAAGTTATAATAACATGCCAAAAGTTAAATCGTTGCCTGAAGAAGACGAAAGAGATTTTTTTTATAATACTATCATAAGCAAAGTAAATCAAGTAGAAGGAATAAGTTTTATGACAGAAAGTGTTACAGTGAAAGGGTTATCTTATGGTAAACTAAAGTTACTTATTATACAGGTTGAAAGCCATCAAACGACAGCTATGACGGTCAAATCAAGGGCGATACAGAAAGTGCAATGTTTTGAATGCGACAGTTATGGGTACTGTGCCAGCGACTGCCCACGACAGGGAAATAGTATAAAGAAATGTTTCTTTTGTCAGAGATTTACCCATGACCATGTGATCTTAACATGTCCAAAGTGTCAGGGACACTCGAGACAGAAAGATAGAAAAAGGTATGAATCAAAATATTATAATAATAAAAGTAAAGAAAGTACAGGTCGGACAGCATTCACAAGTAAGATAGCTAATCTAATTAATAATGTCAATTAAAAACGAGCAAAATCTGTCAATAAAAGGAGACAAGAAAATTATGTAAAGTATAGCAGAGGAGAGTATCAGGAAGGAGGCGGTTTTGAACCAATTAGAATCTGGAAATAAGAAGACTAATGAACCGAGTGCTGACAGTGGTGCGACAAAACGATTGACAAATTCAAAATTGATTTTCAAGACATTCATTAAACAACTGGACGAAGTCCAATGCGCAAATAAAGACTGCAGCGCAAATCTTAAATCTAAGGTAGAAGGAAGCGTGCAAACAAATATGACTGATGGAAAATTTATTATTTTCAGACAGAGTAATTTGCACGGAAGACTTAAATGAAGATTTTTCATCCTTACCAATATATAATCAGCAATATTGGTTGATTGAATTTTAATGAGATGCGACAGAAAATAATTAAAAACAAAGACAGGTTCTAGTATATGTGACGACAAGTAGAATGAACGAAGAACAGAATATTGAAGAAAATAATTAATTTAATGAAAAGGAAGAAAATCAGACAGTCGAAGAAGAAAAATATTGAGATTGCAGACAGAAATATTTATAAATCACATGAGATTGAAGTCAGTGAAGAATCTCAATGTGAGATTGAAAATACAAAAGCGACAGAGAAAATAAATACAAACAACTACGCTAATTTGTGGCATTTTCGAATGGGCCATGCATCAGTTGATTATTTAAGAAAGTTACAATTGAAATTTTCTAATATCAAAACTTTAAAACAGGCTGTATTTGATGATACTTTGAAAGACTGTGAAGTGTGTATGATTGCAAAGTTTAACAAATTGCCATTTAAGACAGTAAAGCATAGAACAATTGAACCTTTGCAAATAATGAATTCAGACACAATGGGTTTTATGTAAACTATACGAAAGCAGAGATGTACGATTCAACGAAAAATTAGTCTACAAGGACAGATATGCAACGACTGATATACAAGACTGGAAACAAATTGATGAAAAGATAAAGATACATGGTTTGTGAATTTTGTATTAGAAGACAGAGAAAGTGAAACACGAATACAAAAACCGCAGGGAGAGAAATGCAAAAGACCAGTTAGACGACCAAGAAACAAAAATAATAAGACTGATAAAAAGTAACAAGAATCGGAGGGAGAGAAAACAAAACGACAGATTGAATTACCAATGGAAACACAAACAAGTACAGAAAATAAGATAAATAAAGAAACTCATGTTTTATTAGCAGAAATAAATAATGACCTTACACACTTGGAAGCCATGAAGTCAAAAGATAAACAAAAAATGGACCAAAACTATTATTGAAGAATTAGAATCTATGTATAAGAATAATGTATGAAAATTAGTTGACAGATCAATTGTAATGAATGATAGAAAAAGATCAAACCTTTCATATTCAAGATGGGTATTTAAAAGAAAGAAGACAGTAAAATAAGATATAAAGCCAGACTAATAATTTGTAGTTTTAAAGACAGAAATGAGTATGATATTCAAGAAACATATGCACCGGTTTTACGATTACATTTAATCAGATCTATACTGGCAATGGCAAACAAACTGGATCCAGAAATATGTCAGATGGACGTGAAGACAGCTTTTTCTAAATGGATATTGAAACAGTGAGATATATATGGAAATACCTGAAGGGATGACTGCTTATGAAAGGATCAAACAAAACAAGATGTGTATATTGGAAAATGCTTTATACGATTTGAAAGTCAGTTTAAAATGTTGGAATGAAAGATTTAAAAAGACAGTCAAGAAATGTGGACTTAGATCATTCAACACTGAGCCTTGTCTATTTACTCAGCAAGAAAAAGACGGATTTCTTATCTTGATTTAGTATGCAGATGACATTCTGCTAGTTTGTAACAATGTAAAGATGATTGAAAAAAATGAAGACAAATGTAAAGGAAGTATTTAAAATGACAGAAACTGGCAAGACTAAAAGTTCTTTGGGCTCAGAAATAAAATAAGACAGAAAAAAAAGGATACTGAGCATTAAGCAAGAACAATAAATAAACAAAATGCTAAAGAAGTTTAGTTTCAATCGATCACCACCGCAACAAACACCTATGATAATCAATCAGAAAGAACCAATAGGAAGAGAAGACAGCGTGAAGAAAAGGAGAAACCAATGCAAGCAGGCCAGAAATTGCATATGAGGTAAATACTCTGAGCAGACACCAAATCAACTTTACTGAAAATGACTGGTAGAAGGTTGAAAGAGTATTTGAATACTTAAGAGGAACAAAAGACTTTGAACTTAGATACAAAGGACAGAACGACTGTTTACAAGGATTTACAGATGCAAGTTTTAACGACTGCAAAGATTTTCTTACGACCAGTAGCTATGTGATTCAGTTTTTCGAAGACACAATATCCTGAAGAACTCATAGACAGAAATATGTTTCTATAAGCGAATGTGCTTAAGAATTGATATCCAAGAATTAGCACCAATTCTATTATGGTGTGATAACAAGGTAGCTGAGTCAAGTGTAAAAAAACAGGTGGCAGAACAATTTTAAGGCATACAACAGAAATAAAGGAACACTGTGTAGAAACAGGTTTGATAAATGTCAGCTGAATTCCTTTTAAACATCAGATAGCTAAGACTGATAAAATTTAACAATATATATATTCGTTTATTTAAATTTTATTTTAATATTCTTCACTTTGTATGTATTACAGGTCCTGAATAAAACAACAAACGACAGAGCAAACAGCAATCATCTTCAAATCAAAATTGAAAATTTTAAAATGCCATTTTTTAAAATATTTGTTCATTTATGTATTTTAGTAAAAATCATTTATGTATAATTAGGTAATATTGAGCGTGGGAGGGAGTGTTGAAAATATAGACACGCTCAATCATGTATATGTGTAGTGTGGCGCCGCCATAAGGCGGAGTATGTTTGATGAGCGCGATGCGCGCTTAGTTCACTCCTTGGGCGACTATTAGACAGATAAGTTGTATTGGGGTGCGGGTGTGTTTTATAATAAATAGTTTATTTTAATATAATTACTTTTGTTTTCATTCAGGTCAATCCTTGATAATATTAACAGATATATCTTTCTTTCAGCCAGCTTTTCGAGTCAACAAAGTGGCTATTTCTGTTGAGGTGGGAGTAAAAGAAGTTTTTCATAAATTACTTATTTTTAAATATATTTACTGACTGATTTTTAAATATATTTACTCATACAGACGCGACTGTAAAGTTTTCACCTATTAATTTATTTTGAATGATTAGATTAGATAGATTAGATTAGATATTGTTTATTTTGTATTATAATTACAAAAAAGCGTGAAAAATTACAAATAAAGTTGAAAAAATACATAAAAATACTTTAAATAGCCTTGTACATATAAAATCAAAATAGTACAGTATGATATCACAGTCATAAAACATAATAGAGATAGTAATACTGTAATAGTAAGTCAATAAATTAGATAAAAGCGATATCACAGATAACACGAATAAATTCATGCAAAAAGTATAAATAATATAGTTAAAAATCAGTCTCAATATCTATCAGTCAAAATAATTACATAAAATCAAGCGTGTAAAGAGCGCAGTCGAAATATCAGCAGTATACAGTAAGTTAAAATCACATCAAGTTGAATGTACAGTAATATACAAGTCAATCTAATAAAAATATAATCATTCACTCTATGCACACACATCCTACATACACGCCAATAAATACAATCATGCCTTAAATCTATAAAGGGTACATCACATAATAAATTAACACATATGATATAGTCCGAAAATAATACTGTTTAATCGAGGTCGAGTAAAAACCTCCTCAGAGCGGCTTTAAACCTGCCGATTGATGGAAGATTTTTAATATCAGCAGGTAGGGAGTTCCAAAAATGCGCACCTTGAACTTGAAAGGAATTTCTTCCAGTCTCAGTGCGCATGAAGGGCACCGCAAGATCTTTAATCTCACCCCTAGTGGTCGCTCTGGGTATATATCTAGTGAAGAGACCCACTAGATATTCGGGAGTATTCATACGTACGATTTTGTACATAAGTACAGCCATAAAATACTGTCTCCTCGAATCAGTACGTAGCCAACCCAAAGCATGTCTATGGGGAGAGATGTGATCACCCATTCTCACGCCTAATACATATCTCACACATGAATTTTGCATTGTCTGTAGCCGTCTTCGTAACTCCTGCGAAGCATCGAGCAAAACCACTGAGCAATAATCAAGATGTGGAAACAGCAGGGCGGTTGCGAGCTGCTTACGCAGAGCCTCAGTGGTGTACCGACGGAAAAACCAAGGCTCGTAACGGTGTCAGAGAAAGGAATACCGATACCGCTCCCTAGGTCAATCGTCCTTGGCTCACCCGAATAAAAATTTTTAATAAAACGATTACTTCCAAAGACGATCGCCTTTGTTTTACTAGCATTTAAAGTGAGAGAAACACCAGCAGCCCACCCCGACACCGCCCTGGCCGCCCTCTGTAAAATACGAATCCCCTCGTCCACATCATCATAAGGGACCTGTGTATAAATTTGAAGATCATCCGCATACAGCAGATGCCCGACGCAACCAGAGTCCAGTGCGTCACGTACGTCATTTATGTAAAGGCAAAACAACAGAGGCCCCAGCACCGAACCCTGAGGTACTCCTAGATTGGTTGTTAGCCATTTCGATTCCTCCTTCAAATGTGTGGAAACCATTTGTTTCCTACCTGATAAATAGGAGTTAATCCATCCGAGTGCGGCCCTGGAGAACCCCATCGATCTAAGCCTCGCAAGAAGTTTGGAGGGAGAGATCGTGTCGAATGCCTTACTAAAGTCAAAAAGTAGCAGTAACGTGACAAGTTTCCTGTCTAGACCTGACCTTATATCGTCCGTAAGCTTAAGTACAGCAGTCTGCGTAGAATGGTTTTTCCTGAAGCCCGTCTGCATAGGATCGAGCAATTTTTTGGATGTAATGTACTCCTGCAGTGATAATATTGATTATTAAATTACTTTAAAGCATAATTTTTATTATTAATATTATTATTACTAACCGAGGAACTTGTAGAGTTGTTATTAGCTAGCGTGACTTGCCTAGCTATTGCGGACCCTTTATATAGTTTTTTGTTAGTTATTTTTTCATGTTAGATAAAGAGCCCGTTGTTGTTAAGAACCGAAACGCCTTAATATTCAGGGCATTCCAATATTTATAGGATACAGGAAGTTTATTTTGGATAGGCTCTTAATTTATTAAGATAATGGTTTGACAATATTATTTAAGAAGAGACCAAACTATCTGTCTTTGTCTAATAGGGTTTTTCATCATTTATGTAAACACTATTAGCTGTAACGCGAAAAAAATGGCTGCCCCCGCTAGATATTAGTATGATGGTTAGATTTTATTATAAGAATGAAATAATTTAACCATGTAGTTTTTGAATTATATGAGACCTACCAAGAAAGAAAGGTTATATTTTAGATTTTCAGTAGGTCTTATATTATTCAAAAACTACATGATTAAATTATTTTGTTCTTATAATAAAATCTAACCATTATACTAATATATAGCGGGGGCTGCCATTTTTTCCGCTTTACAGCTAATGGTGTTTACATAAATGATGAAAAACACTATTAGACAAGGATAGATGGTTCGGCCTGCTCTTAATTTACAATTTATTTGCATTAACTATAAAAACAATTACTTTAATTAAGACAAGGAGGAGGCCAAGTTCCTGTCATTGCGTTAAGCAAAGTTGCATCCACACGCTAAAAGAGATCCAAGTGTGTCAAAGCTCATAAGTACCTCGCACTGCTTGCTACAACTCTCTTTCAGTATTCTTTCCACTCTTATCTGTTCCAGAGAAGAGAGGGACAAATACGCGTATATTTACATACCCTTCTTTATGTGTATGCACACATACATCTGTGTATGTAAGTGCTTTAGTTCTTTTAGTGTTTGTGCACGCATTTCTGAGATTCGTACGGTTTCAGGGACGTACATACTTAGGCGCTCACATAATATTTCGGAATACTGATTCTTTTTTTGAGTTTTGAAAAAAGGAATGTTTTTGGCTTCAAATATAGATACTAATTCTTATTTAAATCGCTTTAAAAGATTAAAAAATAACCAAGATACGAAATTTTAAAGTTACTAAAATTTACTAAAATTTCGCTTTTTCTTATTTTTAACCCTCCGTGGGTAACCTGGGTCATTAATAGCACAAGCCAAATTTTTACGACAAATGTCTCTGGGAATAAAAATTGTTATAAACAATTTTTTTTACTATAATTCATTAAATAAACCATTGGACTATAAAGTAGATGCAAAGATGAGTATTCCAGAATTTTTTCAGATTATTTTACTGGAATTTTCATAGAGAAAATATCAACAGGATACTAGTGACTCAGGTTACGCTCCGTGCACTCTAAACTCAAAAGAGTGAAAATTGGAAACAAAAAGTAGAAAAGTATAGTTTTTTACTTTTAAAAGAGTAAAAGTATAGTTTTTTACTTGTAAAAGAGTAAATTGAGAGTTTTACCACTATAAAAGGTAAATTTGACGAGTTTATAATTTATAAAGATAAATTCAAGCAGTTTCCTCTTTTACTAAAAGTAAAAACGTATGTTTTTTACTTTATGAAAATAAAATGATTTTAAAAAGGTAAATATGATGTTTTCACTATTTTCATAAAGATTAGTATCAAATTTTTTATTTTGCAAAGAGTAAAAGATTATCTTACCTTTTCTAAAGAGTAACTTGATGTGTTCACTCTTTTGCCAAAGAGTTAAAAGCACATTTGTAATTTTGTAAAAAGTGAAATAATACCTCAATTACCGAAAAAAAGGAATTTGATCAATATTCACTTTTACGATATTCCTCCAAAGATTAAATTTATCAGTTTACTATTTTCGGGATAATAAAGTCACGAAAAAATATAAAAAAATTACCAAATTATCTCACATGTGAGATAAATTGCTAATTTTTTTATTGTTCTTAACAGGAAGTCGGATCTGCTGGTATCAATTTTTGCTTTTTTTATTTTAATAATATCTATTTCAATTCATTGTTTAAACTAATATGATAACTTGTCCGCACTAAAGCTATCCCTGTTGAAAATAATCAGCTGGATGTCCAGGTAGGTTATCCAATTGGATATTCAGGTGGATATCACTCTGATCGAGTTGGATATCACTCTGATCAAGTTGGATATCACTCTGATCTTCATTCATCTGGATGCAGCTAAAATCCATTTGGATATTTTTGGCGAAAAATAATAATTAGGCATTGTCAGCATTTATATAAACTCAAAATAAAAGAAAATTAAAAATTTTGTATCAATCTTTAATTTATATAAAAATAAAAGCAAATAAAAAATTTCATATAAATTTTTAATTTATATAAAATTTTTTAGCTGCTTTTATTTTTAGTATTTTTATTTTATATAAATGCTGATAATGCCTTATTATTACTTTTCGTAAAAAATATCGTAAAAAATATGATTTTAGCTGCATCTAAGTGAATATCAGAGTGATATCCACCTGGATATCCAGCTGATTATTTTCAACAGGGATGTTAATACAACAATTTTTGTTAAAATAACAAATCATTTGGATTTGTTATTTTTTTATAAACTTGGAATGGAAATTACATATCAAACTTGATAAACCTAACCTCAAAATACTATTATTGAAAGTTTGTATATCACTTTTTATGTATAGTATTTTGGTGGATTTCATGAGTTGTCCGCACTTAAATTTAGTCTTACAAATTTTTTCATTTCAACAAAAAAGTTGATTAAACGCAGCGTTTACTCATAAACTTGGAATGGAAATATTATGAGGGGGCGCAGCTTCGTCATCGTCTTAAGGTATTATTTTACTTTTTACGAAATTGCAAATGTACCCTCTACCCTTTGACAGGGCTCTTATTCTGACAACCGATATAACATTTTATCACAAGAATAGAAGATAGAAAATTAATATGTTGGACAAAGACAACAACATATGATTTATCGTTTAAGAATAACCCCCCAGGAGATTGAACACATCAAGTTACTCTTTAGAAAAGGTAAGATAATCTTTTACTCTTTGCAAAATAAAAAATTTGATACTAATCTTTATGAAAAGAGCGAAAACATCATATTTACCTTTTTAAAATCATTTTATTTTCATAAAGTAAAAAACATACGTTTTTACTTTTAGTAAAAGAGGAAACTGCTTGAATTTATCTTTATAAATTATAAACTCGCCTAATTTACCTTTTATAATGGTGAAACTCTCAATTCACTCTTTCACAAGTAAAAAACTATACTTTTACTCTTTTATAAGTAAAAAACTATACTTTTACTCTTTTAAAAGTAAAAAACTATACTTTTCTACTTTTTGTTTCCAATTTTTACTCTTTTGAGTTTAGAGTGTGCGCCTAAATTGATGGTTAAAGTGCTGTAAACAAAAGCTCGCTACACATCCAAAGCTGACATTCTGCAAAAATCTTCTATAAAAGTAGTAGAATAAAATACAAATATTTTCGAAATACCTTTTTAGGGTTGAATAAGAATTATAATCTGCTGAGAATTTCAATTTTTTACTATTTTTATCTATTTAGCAAACGGGTCACTGTAAGTTTCGGTTAATTTTCCACGTTATAAGGTAGTATATAAAAGTGTCATTATAATACCTTTATTCAAAGTGCTTCCGAATCTTTAATTCAAACCATGAATTATTTTTAAAGGACCGCTATTTCCGAAATTATAGACAATTATTATTTTGACAAATATCAAGTATTACATTCGTTAAGCAGCCACATAATGATGGCACACGAACAGATTTTTCAGGATTTATTATTATAAATAACAGCTACTCAGTTAACTAACTAGGAGAGTATCACAACTACGGATCACAGATTTTACTCAAACTTTAGTATAAGTTTTCAGATGACAAAATATGAAAGAAGCTAAAGTTATAGTCACAAATGCTCAATATTTCCCTAGTTACAGCCAATTAAAGAAAATCACTAAAAAAATTACTAGATTTTTGAGCGCATATATTTCTTTAGCATTGATAGCTAGAAGCTTGAAATTTTTTTTAAATGGAAGCTGAGCTCAAATACTTTCGAAATAGTAGTTATAACACATCAAAATATTATTTTTTCCCAAAGTTATAGCATAATAAAGATTGTATCCAATTTCAGCTTTTGTTAACAATTAATATTTTAAAAAGGATTTTCAAGTCCAATCTTTGTTACGCTATAATTTTGGGAAAAAATAATATTTTGATATGTTAACTATTTCGAAAGGATTTAAGCTCAGCTTTCATTTAGAAAAAGTTTTAAGCTTCTATTCATGCTAAGGCACTATTTGCGCTCAAAAATCTAGTAACTTTTTTAGTGATTTTCTTCAATTGCCTGAAACTAGGGAATTATTGAGCGTTTGTGACTATAATTTTAGCTTTTTCCATATTTTGTCATCATAAAACTTATCCCAAAGTTTGAGCAAAATCCGTGATCCGGAGTTGTGATACTTTCCTAGTAAATCATATTATATAAAAATATACTAAGATTATCTTGATAATTTGTTGTAGGATTGAAGACAATAAATTGATAAACTTAAACTTATATATTGTTAAGGCAGATTTTGTGATTTTTTATAATAATTGAGAAAACCGCCTTGTTACTATATTTATTTGGGTCGGGACGGGTGAGATAGTTTTTAATGGATGCTTCTTTTTAAATAAAAACAATTCTAGAATTATTAGTAATTTGAAAAGTAATTATTTTAGGTTACTAGACGTATGTTAGTGACAGAAAAAAACAAATGGACAAGAAAAAGAAATTGTTTTTAGAATTATTGAATTTATTACATCAGTAAATACCCATTCCCTACAGCTTGTTTCCTAATTGGTTTTTCACAATTTTTTTTTGGTATTAAACATACAAACATTCTTAGTGGTTACCGTGACATTTTAGTTAATTAAACAAATTCTAAATTGATATTTGAATTATTTAATTTATTAATAAAATTAATAGATTTTACTCTTATTAGTTTCAAGAAAAATTAATAGTATTCTAACTTGAACATCTAGTTACTGAATTAAAATCATTGTTAATCCTTCTTTGTCAGTTTTATAAATTCTTTCATTAAATACATCAGAATAAATCAACGCAATATGAGACCTGCCTTCAACCATTCGTCGAACTTATGATTTTATTTTAATTTTGTTGAGAATCTGCATTAAACTATTAACTTAGCTATGACTTTAACTTTTTCTTTTTATTTCTTAAGAAATATTCGGGGTTAAAAGCAACACTATACTATCAGTTTAAAATGTACTATTCGTTTTATCTATTTCTTTTAATTTTATCTTAATCCTTAGATAAGTTCATCTTCAGATTTTTGCACAGAACCTAAGGATTTATGATATTACTTGTAATGCCGCACGCTCAAGAAACCATTTACTGAATAAAACTCTACTTCCAAATTTTAATGAATTACTTCAATTAACATTTGTTATCATAATATAATAGGTACTACTTCCGCAAGTGAAAAAATAAAGATCTGATTGAAATAAAAAAAAAAATTAAATGAAAAATTACAGTAGAAATTTACTTCATATTTTTACTAAAATTATACTAAAGTTCGCACAAAATTTACACTGATACTCTATCATTATTACAAGGCTAGCAAAAATAAGATTAAACCTTTATTTATCCGACTTTTACAAACTGATATTTTTATTCTGTTTTACTTATCGGACATGAATTTCATGTACGATTCATTTTCGATCCAAAGCCCAGCCCACAAGCTGAATGGACCGTGTAAAAGGAATGCGCTTGTTCTTTATCACCAGATGTAAAAAAAAACGCTGCCAAGTGCTTTGGCGGAATGCTTTCTCATACAACTCTTTGAGTTTCATTAATTTTTTGATATTTATTTAAATGTGATTTTAATATTCAAAAATTGTCTAACATTAATATTTACTCATATTGTACTTTATAAATTTCGAACATATATGCTAGCTGTTTGCTTTTTTAACATTTATAATTTATTTTAAATCATCAAGTAATACAAAAAAATTTGTTCTATTAAAAAAATGATATAATGTAGTAATAAAAAGAATGATGACAACAAAATTTCTAATCTTTATGAAATGCAATCATATTTATACATAAATACAGTCCACGTTTATAGCTCTATAAAAAAAACTACTCTATAAATACCGATTTTCGATAGCTTCCCGTCTACTTATACAAAAACATAGATAGTATGCAAAATTTGAAGCAAATCCATAGAGTAATTTTCGAGATCTAATTAGCTAAATAAATAACATTTTCTTTTCAAAATTCCTTTTTCAAAATTTTAAAAATGCTCTAAAATTAAAACTACACTATGAAAATCAATTTTTGAAAATTTCCCTTCTTTCGGCAGTTGTAAATGATTTCTCTGCAAATTTTAGAACAAATCTATCGAGTACTTTACGTAAAATAAAAAAAAATAAGAATTAAATAATCGAAATTTTTTTTTTTTAAATCTTTAAAATTCTCTAAAATTGTAACCACACTAAGAAAATAGTTTTTAAAAGCTTATTTTTTTCAGACAATATCGAATTGATTGTACAAAAATTTTGGAGAAAATTAATAGTATGGTTTACACAAAATAAAAGATAAATGAAAAATAAAAATTTTTTTTAATTTTTAAAATGTTCTAAAATTAAAACTGCTCTGAGAAAATATGTTTTCCAAGCTTCCCAGCAAGTTAGTCAAAAAACTAAATTCTATGCAAAATTAGGAGCAAATCCATCGAGTAGTTCTCGAGATACAATTTACTAACTGAAATCATACATCCACACACACGCACACACACACACGCACACGCACACACCCACACACACCCACCCACCCACACACACACGCACGCACGCACACGCACACACACACACACACACACACACACACACACACACACACACACACACACACACACACACACACACACACACACACACACACACACACACACACACATACACACACACAGACCCACCCACCCAAGGTTCACCTAGGGAAGAATTTAATTTCGAATACAATGCATTTTGACTCGTTTCGATAGGACGTTTACTTTTTTTCCTATCTTGCCCGCCAATTTGAAAAAATCATCAAAATGGAAATCTGAGAAATCGCGTGTCAAAGTTTTCGTTCACAAAAAATCGTAAGATTTTTGAACTTACCCTATTAATATGCTAATCAGCGATCCTGCTCCATATAACTGCCCTTTAGACTCTTCAAAAAATTGGTTCTCGGCCAATTGCTCCATTCAACGGGCTGTTCTGGCCTCTTTAGTCTCCAATGAGGCGCGCCTGTTTTGACGCGTGATGCGCTCGTCGTTCGCTTTATTGCGAAAATTTTTGCACTGGAGCCCAATTTTGAAGTCTAATAAGTGCATAGTCTTTAATACTGGACTGTATCCTTCATTAAACATCCCTCCAGCGATGAAAGCAGCAGTCTCAACTATTTTAATCCCCGAATGCAGGTTTTTGGGCGTCATGCGCCATACGGTTGAATTAAATGACTTGTTAGCATTCTGCGTGTGTCCACCTAAGCACTTTGTTAATAAATCGTCCTTTGAAAATTCCTCGTATATAAGACGAATATGTTTTTCAATATCGCCGTCAATTAGGCGCGGTGAATGTTTGAAATCAGCCAAAGTATTTTTTGCTTCTGCTTTTCGCCATTCACACCAGCTTTCGGCGCCTTCGGGGCAGTTACAGTAGCGAGGCAATTTATCTGTAGAGCAATAATGATCAAGTGTCGCCATTATTGCACTTCTCATAGCTTCTACAGAGTTTAAATTTCTTTGAATCGCGAGACCGTAATACATTGTTAGTTTTTTCATTACAGTCTCTGTAAGCTGCTTTTTTCCACCAAGTTTCTGTTCTTTTCTCTTGTTGCGGAGACGAGTACCCATGCGCTTTTGTACGTGTCCCACGCACTCGTTTTTAGTCACTGTACACTTGTCGTCGTATGGATTATTCGTCACGATGCCAAGAAATGTTTTGGAGTCGCCGTTGCCAATATAATTGATATACATTACTCCAAATTTCTCGATGGATCTTGAGAACATTTCGGTGATTGAATCAACTTCCATCTTTCTGGCGGAGCCTGCGTGATTCAAAGAACAACTTTCTTCATGGGTTTCATACCATTCTTCATACTCGTTGTCGTTCAACGTATTTTTCTTGAGAGTACAGGTATGACAATATCCGCTGTTGACATCGAGACTAGTCACTTTGCCACTGTAGTAGCCAATAAGTGTAGTTACACCGTACAGAGAAGTGAATCCATGTTTCTTCTACGATTCATCGCCCGAAACTTTCAAATGGTCAGCTGGTCTTTCATTTTGCACATTTAGTTGTTTTTCCTCTTTGACAGCACTTTTGCATGCATTTTCAAACATCGTTTTCGATGCTGTATACAGATATTCCACGATTTTGTCATACGTCGATTTTGCTAAGCCTATGCCTTGAGATAAATCTAGAAGGCCAAAAAAATGTTTATGCCTTCTCGTACGACACCCAAAAGCCTCATGACGAACACAATTCTTCTGTTGATTTCGTAGCTGGTGTGAATCAACGGTCCGTTTCCTTTTAGTAAAAATATTTTCGTTTACTTTTAGTAAAAATATAAATCAGAATTGCTTTCACTTGTAAATATCTCTTCATTTTAACAAATTAGAAACGGAAGCGTATAAATTTGTTAAAATTCAAAGGGCAGGTAAAAAATAATTAATAAAAACTAAATATCTTTTTTAGCTATTTTCGATCGGTAAAGTTAGTCAAAAGCTAAACCTTAATTGAAAAGTGACGCCATGAAATACAATGCAAATTAAATGAAGTGGCCAAAATAAGAACTACTGACCCTGGGCAAGATGCATTAGGTCTTATAGCTCTACTAAATTTATCGAATATGATGATGTTCTAGTGTTCGAATACGTATTTATAATACTAGTGTAATTAAATACATTAAGGACATGGTGAAGCTTCCCCTTCTGATAATATTTCTAATTCAAGTTCATGAGTAAACGATGCATTGAATCGGGTTTTTTCACTTCAATAAAAAAATTAGTAGGATTCAACTTAAGTGCGGACAACTGAAGAAGTCTACTAAAATCTTATACTTGAAAAGTTATGTACAAGTTTTCGAATCATGGTTAGGTTTGTCAACATTGATATCTAATTTGCGATCTTAGTTCATGAAAAAATAACAGCCCCAAAGGATTTTTTATTTTAACTAAAATGATTGTACTAATATAGCTAATGTCAAAATTTTTAAGAGTTTAAGGGGAATCAGCATACCGACATAGAGTTCTACCTTATCTACATTTCAATTATGCATTTTAATAAATATTTAACTATTAATGACTGAAATTGATAGAAGAGGCACATTCTTAACATTCTAAAGAATTGATTGCAATGTTAAACGACAGTATAAAAGTGAAAATGAAGACGAAAACTGCTTAATACGATTAACTTTCCAATGTAGTTATGAATAATCGTATTTTGCAGTTTTCGTCTTCATTTTCACTTTTATACTGTCTCTTAACATTGCAATCAATTCTTTAGAATGTTAAGAATGTGCCTCTTCTATGAATTTCAGTCGTAAATAGTTAAATTTGTATTAAAATGCAAAATTCAAATGTAGATAATGTAGAATTCTATGCCGGTATGCGGATACCCCTTAAAGAACAAGACGAAACAAATAAAAAAATAATAAATATATTTTTAAAATTTTATAAATTGAATAGAATATCTAAGAGATCCCAAGTGATCCCATCACATATATTAATTTTATTTTTAAAATTCAACGAATATATATGAGATTTCATAGGCGATTTCATATCAGATCTCAAATGAGAGCTCATATAATATTTTCAGTAGGAATGATTTTTCTCAGTTTGTTCTTTAAATTTATGCATATTTACAGGCTTCCGCTTCTAGTCCATTTAAAATAAGTGTATACCGATAAGTAGAAGTGGTAGTAGCGTAGAAGCTAAGGCTTTTGGCTCATGCTGTAGTAGACCGGAGTTTAATCCCCGGAAAAATTTTGGAAAAATTTTTCTGAATTGTCTCTGTGGAATAGAACTAGGAGATCAGGAAAAACCAATTAAAAAGTCTTCTTGGGCAATAAAAATTACATGAGTAAGGTGAAATCACGAGTCTCAGTCCACAGCGATAAAGAGACCCACTGGTAATAAAATAGAGAAGAAGGAGATATGTCCAATCTCTAGTAAAGATATAAAATATGCATTGCTGTTTGAAAGAGTTTAAAATTATTGAAAACTGTTCAAAACTGTTCAAAATAGTTTATAAGTGTGAAATTTGGGACATTTAAAACAGTCATAAACAGCCTTAAGAGGAGGTCGAGTACATCTGTCCTTTTCTAATCAAAGAATTGATTTTTTTACAAAAACTAATAATTGTAGCAAAAAAAAGAAGAAAGCCCCATCTCGTAAAATAAAAAGTTAGATTTTCTTTTATGAGGAAAAATTATTTTTATCGCTTCGTTTTTAAGAAAACCTTGAAAAACTGAATTGTCCATCCTAACCTCTATTTTTTTAGTTTTTCAAAGTTTTTTTCAAAACAAATCGATAAAAATAATTTTTTCTCATCAAAGAAAATATTGCTTTTTATAATACAAGATGGGGCTATCTCCTTATTTATTTCTACAATTATTAGTTTTTGCAAAAAAATAAATTCTTTGATTAAAAAAGGACAGAGATATACGACCTGCTCTTAAGGCAGGTTTGCGGGGGATTTTTTTGAATTTTATTTCATTATTCGATAGCAATACTATCTAGAAATATTTTAAAACTAATATAATTAGTTCTTACGGCTGAGAACAGGCAGAAAAAAGGACAGCACCTACCGCGTTTAAGCGCGCAAAACTTTGAACGCGTTTTTCTCGAAACAAGGCTTTTTAACTCTATCGATACGATTTTAAAAAAACTACTGCATCGATTTGGTTGAAATTTGAACAGCTTACACCTGATATATGTTTATTTTTGTATGATCTAGGATTATAACGATCAATAAATTTTTCTAAAAGTTATAAATAATTTGCAAAAACAGAGCCAAAAAACTCAAAAGTTCGTCATTTTGTTCTTTTTCGGTAAAAATGAAATATCCTAGACTATGCAATAGCCAAAACTATAAGTTTTAAGAATCTATTTAGTTTTTTAATTTCAGATAATCCGTTGGTGAGATATCGTGTCGACTGTCAAACAAAAGAACAATTTTGAAGCGGCCATTTTGTCAAGAAAAATCCGTTAAAAAAAAAAAATTTTTTTTATATCTTCAAAATGTGTATTTTAATATGTGAAAAGTTTGAACAATGAAGATTATTTTTTGTATGAAATAAAAATTATTGAATCAATAGGGCAAATCCGACGCAAACCTGCCTTAAACATTTTTTAACAGTTTTAAGCAATACAGAATAATTTGAAACTAAAGTGATCATTTTCTCGTATGTATTATATAAATTTCAATATATTTATATATAAGAAAATTTTCACAAACACAAAATTATGAAACACTGTTTGAAATCATTTCAAACTTTTTAAAACTGTTTAAAAGTGTTTAAAACTGTTTAAAACTGTTCAAAACTATTCAAGTTAATAAAAAACAGTTTATATTGATTTAAAACTATTAAACACTGTTTGAAATCATTTCGAACTTTTCAAAACTTTTTGGAATTGTTTAAAAATGTTTGAAACTGTTTATAACTGTTTTAAATGTCCCGAATTCCACACTTATGAACTGTTCTAAACAGTTTTGAACAGTTTTAAACATTTTTTAACATTTTACATTTCCACTAGGGATGACAAACAATTATGATAATTATTCATATGGAAAAAAACGAAATTTATTTTTAAACTATTCTCGATCGATAAAGTAGGTTTAAAGCAAACCTCTTAAAAATTTTGTTTTATAATAGGTTATTTATTTTTGTCCTGTTCTAATCTAAATCTCAACTCTTTTATATCGTGTCATAAAACAAATTTTCAAATTAGTGTTATTCAAAAACTAAAGTGTAATAAACAGATAAAATTTTTTTATAAATTATTGATTTTTAAAATATTATAGCATAAAAGACAAATATAATTTGACATTAGTAAGTAATAAAATAATCAATAATTGTCAATCAAAGTCATGTATTTTTTGTAAGATATTACAAAAAATAAATTTTAATCAAAATTGACATTTAACTGTTTTAAAGAAATATTTCTTTGAATAAAGAAATAATTCTTTGAATCAAAAATTTTAATTAAATAAAATTGAAATTTATAATACAGAAAAAGAAATTAAATTTGTTGAAACATTTAATCGAGCTGATATTTTTAATTTACTTGTAACGAATTATTTCTATGCTTAAAAGTAATGTTTAATTGTTAAGTCCTGGCTTTCACCAGGACTAAATAAAAGTGTATAATTTGATTATGTTGAATATTTTTGTATGATTTTAAACATAAATTTGAATTCATTCAGAATAATTGAATTAATTATTAAATAATAATTATGAAAGATAAATATATGTATAATCTAGTGGTGAAATGGACTTCACCAATATTCAATTGAGTAAACCATTCTCACAATTGAAATATATTGGAGAATATTCATTTAGAGCACTTGAATAAAGAATATATAAATTGAATATTCTTACCTTGATTGATTCAAATAGATGAAGGCTGGATGCAGACAGACAAAGAATAGATATAGGCACGATTTGAAATAAGACTCGAGTCGAACATAAGTAACTTTTAAGGTATTTATTAGACACTTGTAAAATAATTAATATTGAATACAATAACTTTATTTGAATTTGAATTTGAATTTGAATTTGAATTACAGGAATTATGACTTGGTACTGTGGGGACACCCACTTGTCTCTGTATGCTAGCAGCGCTGTAAGCGCACCAACACACATGTAAGTGTGTACATGAAGACGCCTCTGCGCAGGCTCAACTTAGTAGAGAAAGAAGCAGCTCAACGACTGCTTCTCTGTACCTCAGTCTTGTTCCGCCAGCCACTGCGCTTAGTCGCTTTGGCTATCTAATAAAGTCACACTCAACTTATATAGTATCTGACTTATTTTCCAGATCCCGATCTCCTTCTACATTATATATATATTCATTGCCATACAAGGCATTACATCTGGTGACCCCGACTGAAGGATTCAGCGACGACCAGGCAGCCATTTTAACAACCAAGCGACGGACCAAGAGGGACGCCTCGAAATTCCGCCATTTTGGGTTTCTGTTTGCTGGTCAAGCACAGAGTTTTGCTGCTTTCGTCGCTCATCCACACGCACAAGGAGTCTTCTCTTTCCTTCTGCAGGGATTGGAAAAGCGGAACATCGCACGCGCGCATCGCACGGCCCCTACGAGCTCTAAGTGGAGGACGTTTCTTCTGCGGCATTCGCCTCAACGTCTTTGTCCGGAGCATCATAGTACATCTTCTTAAGGTAGCGAGAGTTGCTAAGGTGCACTCTCTTTCATACATTTTATTTTTCTCTAATAGAAAATCGCGAGTGCGCGAATTAAAGTGTTAAAGTGCAAAAACTCGCACAAAAAACCTTTCTCTAGAGAATCTTGGCCACGTGGCGCCATTAATTTTTAACACGCAAAATCACGTGAAATCTTTCTTTGTTCACGGCAGTGTGTGTTGTGGCCGTTAAAGTAAAGTGAATCGCGAGTGAAATTTATTTGTCACACTAGTGAAAAAGCACGCCGTTGACACGCGTATAGGTTATGTACGCATTGTGTCTGGCGTTGGAAAATTTCTTTTCTCGCGCATATCACTCCTTTTATTTTTCATTAAAGAGTTAAAAAATTATCTTTGTATAACAATTTTATGCCCTAAGACACGCGTCATAGCTTATGTACGCATTTTGTCTGGCATATTAATTTTCTTTTGATCGGTAGTCACGCGATATTGCTTAAAGACAAAGAAACGGCCAGTTTTAAGTCTAGCAAAACGCGTACTTTTAACTGAAATATACGGTCAAAAAGATTTAACATCGAAGTAACTACCTCAAGGTCATCGTGGAACATCTTTCAACATTAAGCGAATGCGGAGTGCGAGGAGTCGGTTTTTCGCGCTAACTAACTAGCATTAATTTTTTTTATATATACTCAAATTGTGAATTATTTAATTATAAATCGACTCTAGACAAATTAGTATAGTTTAATTTAGTATAGAATTTTCTATGAATATATAAAAACTAGTCATATGTGTTTGTGTCGTACTTAACCTTTTATATATTTATTCAATTGTACTTTGTCCATATACACATATATATATCTTTTTTTTTTTTTTTTGTTTTTATATACATATACTCTTTTATTTTTACACATATTTTTAATATATTTTTAACATGCAAAAATTTTAACTGCGTACAGTTGGGGATTTCTCGTCTGAAAATTTTGAGATATCTTAAAATACACGCATTTTTCTTTATTATTGTGAGAAAATCTCACTTCAACTCGAGGCGCTGGCATTGCTTAAGAAAGCTCCTTCGTCGATTCCTCTTTGGATCTCTAACGGGGACTATCGAGAGTGGTGCGAGTGCCAAGAGCCCTTTTTATATAACTTTAACGCGGTAATAGACGAGAAAACCGCAATTGTTTTTTATCCGGTAGTGAGCCACGTGGAGAATTCTCTCCGATTTTTCACTCGCACAGCGAGTGCGCGTATTATTAATTATTTGCGCTTGTGCATTGGATAGCCCCTTTGTGCATCGGTCGCCGACCACTTGAGGTCTCTCTCGCTGAGCACGTGGAGGTAAATCCCAACTGCACAAGACGCCTTTTTACTATCCATTTAAATACACAAATCATACTTCGTATAATATTCGGAGAGAGTTTTCTCGAACTGATCACTACGTAAATTTAAAAAGCGTTATTCCCTCTTTTGCGACCGCTCGTCCGCAAAAATGCCTCCCAAAGTAGTCCATACACCTCCTAAAAACAGCGAGCCCGGCAACACGGAACGTACGGAAAACGCGTTACGTATGCAACAGAACAGCTCTCCTTCAGAGAGCATGTACTCGGGTGATGGGGGCGTCCTGGGAACTCTGGAGAATGCAATAGGACCAATCGTTTCCGACAGTTCGCCCACCGGATTTCATGTAAATTTAACAAACTCAATTATTAATAAAAACCAAAAACCGTTTGAAAAATCTTTATTAACGAATAGACAAAGAACCGCGCATAGTTTTGATCAGAATAGGCTTTTATCCATTAGACCACCTTCTCATAACATATCAAACGAAAAAACAGTTCCACGAGAGGCTTATGAAAGGATGGAAAAAACTTTGACTAACAAAATTAAATTCATGCAAAATTCGCATAGCGAGCAAATTAATAATTTAACAGAGCAAATAGAGTCGTTAAAAACGCTTGTATTAAATCAAGCGAGGAACGAAAATTCGTTAGAGACTCAGCAAAATTCAAATTCTAGACTTTTCGAGAACACAAGAAATGCTCAAAGTTGTTATAACCTTCCATCGGCCTCTACAACAACACATAAACAAACATCATACCTTTTTCCTACAGAACAAAGCCCGACCTTCAATTCAATATCAAACATTCCAAACACACCCTGTTGAAAATAAGTACGTACTTCAAGTATGTACTTTGAGTATGTACTTCAAGTATGTACTTCAAGTATATACTTTACTTAAGTACGTACTATTTTGGAACATTTTAGTAGGTACTGTTTTGAAAAGTATATACTTTTATTGAAAATATGTACTTTTAAAGTATATTTTGATAAATAATATTTCTCAAAGTACGTACTTTATTAGAAAATACGTATTTTTTTAAAGTATGTACTTATTAAAAACATTTTGGTAGGTACTTTTTTTAAAAGTATATATTTTTAAAAAAGTACATACTAAAATGACCAAAAAAAAAATTACTTTAGCTACAGTACATACTTGAGTATGAAGGTTCATACTTCGTATAAAAGAATATGTATGAAAATGTTCTAAAAAGTATATACTTCTATACAAGTACGTACTTTTATTAAAATAGAGTATATACCTTTAAAGATAACAAATCAAATTTTACAAAAAAGTCGGTAAAAGTTTGAGATTATTTTTATTTTCAATAATTCCTCAAGTTAGTAACTTGGTAAGTGTTTTCTTCCTAAAGGAAGATATAAAAATAAGGTAAGCATCGACTCTCCGCAGATCAAAAAGCTTGAGCGAACAAACTCGAAATGTTATAACTTTATATTCCCACGTCACTGAAATTCAGGTAGAGGATCGCAAAATTAACAAAAACGCCACCTAACAGCAAAGACAGAATTAATAATCGATTCGAATAATTTTTTCAGTACTTACGTTTTTAGCTGTTAGGTGGCGTTTTTCTTAACTTTGCGATCCTTTATCCGAATTTCAGAGATGCAGGTATATAAGGCTATAATATTCCGTATTTTTTTACAGTTGAAAATCAGTACATACTTTAATAACATACTTTGAGTATGTACTTCAAGTATATACACTTTAGATCAAGTACGTACTTTTTTGGAACATTTTAGAAGGTACTTTTTTAGAAAAGTATGCACTTTTCAAAAAGTACATAATAAAGTAAAAAAAAATTTGTCACGTAGCTACAGTATATACTTTTATATGAAGGTACATACATCGTATAAAAAAGTATGTATGAAAATTTTCTAAAAGGTATATACTTCTATATAAGTAAGTACTTTTATTAAAATAGGGTACATAATTTTGAAGAAAGTACTCATTTTTAAAATAAAAGTACGCATAAAAATATTTTTAAAAAGTACATACTTTCAAAATAGTAGGTATTGTTTAATAAAGTTCATATTTAAAAAAATATTATTTATCAAAATATACTTAAAAAGTACATACTTTCAATAAAAGTATATACTTTTCAAAAAAAGTATCTACTAAAATGTTCCAAAATAGTACGTACTTAAGTAAAATATATACTTGTAGTACATACTTGAAGTACGTACTCAAAGTACGTACTTCAAGTACGTACTTATTTTCAACAGGGCACAAATAACACAACCTTCAATAATAAACAATCGAACTTTCTCCAATTCTAATCATCCTATAACCTTTCCCGTATACACAACAAATACGCCCAACATAAACACACAGAATCATAACACTCAACCGTCGGTCGCGGCTAATATAAAATTCAAACCAATCAAAATGCCCTTCTGGCAACACGATCCGGTAACATGGTTCGAAATGTTCGAGTATCAACTATCGATACAAAACATAACGGACGATAATATTAAATTCGTAAACGTCATGCCTAATCTTAGCAATAGTACCGTCGATGAAATATCTAATAGCACCAAACTATTAAGACCTAATCATCGTTATGCCGGGATTAAAGACATTTTAATTAAAAAATATACGCAATCGCAGGATTCCAAATTACAAACATTATTTCGCGGTTGTCAAATCGGAACAAAAAAGCCATCGGAATACTTATACGAGTTAATCAATCTTGCGGGAGAACAAATGCCACGCGCGTCAATTCTTAAAGCTTGGAGAGCCAATCTACCAGGCAATATCCGTCCGTTTATACGAGAAGACGTGACACCTGAAAACGAAATGGCGTCGGTCGAGCTTGCTGATCAAATTCATGCCGACTTACATGCAAATCATAACGCAATGCATGAAATCAAACAGAATGAAACACACATTTTAACGGAAATGATGACTAAAGTCGACGCGCTCGTAAGCCAACGCAATACAGTTAAAAGACGCTCGCAAGATAAAAAGTGGCACGAAGGTAACAAAGCAGGTAGGCGCGGACGTAGCAAAAGTAGAGAACGCAGACATTATTGTTACCATCATAGTAAGTACGGTAAAAACGCGTTCAAATGTACCAAGCCGTGCGACTGGGTGGATAATTCCATTAAACCAGATCAACAAAACGCGGGAAACAAGGACAGAGCAAACTCGGATGGTAACAAAGGTAACGTTAAAGATTCGTTAAACTAGAAACTCGGCGCGTCATGGAGACCAGCGTGGCCGGGACTAATTCAGTGCGTCTCCACGTAAAAGATAAAACTACTAATGAAATCTTTTTAATTGACTCGGGCGCGGAAATTTCCGTAATCCCTAGACCAAAAAATTTTACGGGAAAAAAGACAAATTTAAATTTATATGCAGCCAACGACACTAAAATAAACACATATGGCACATTACACAAAAAACTTGATTTTGGGTTCACTCGGGAACTGCTATGGCTTTTTATTATCGCAGATGTCCCCTACCCTATACTGGGAGGAGATGTATTGAATCATTTTCATCTGTTACCAGATCTTAAGAAAAAATTACTAATAAATGCAAATACGAATGAAATAATTAATGGATTTAACAAAGCCGTTCCTGATCTACAAATTTCTTTGATTGACCCCGAGATCAAGTATGCACACATTTTAAACAAATTTCCTACGGTGATAGGCGTTGATAGGCCGAAAACTCTAAAAAAGAGAGGCATCTATCATTACATTAAAACCACAGGTCCTCCTTGTGCGCAGAAACCGCGACGCTTACACCCAGAAAAACTTAAAGTAGCTAAATCAGCGTTTGAAGAATGGTGTAGGTTAGGTGTGTGTAGACCCTCGAAAAGCCCTTGGGCTACACCCATACATATAGTGCCTAAGAAAAACGGGGAATGGCGAGTCTGCGGAGACTATCGGAAATTAAATGAGGTAACGGTACCGGATAGATACCCCATACCGAATTTACATGATTTTTCGAGTAATTTACACGGTAAAACTATTTTCTCCGCCTTAGACCTGGAAAGCGCGTTCTTACAGATACCCATCTTTCCAGATGACATCCCCAAAACGGCAGTAATTACACCGTTTGGTCTGTATGAATTTCTCGTCATGACTTTCGGTTTTAGAAACGCGTCGCAAACGTTTCAAAGGTACGTCAACCTTGCGCTGGGAGATTTAGATTTCGTCTTTGCTTACATCGACGACATCCTAGTGGCGTCCGCCTCACCCGAGGAACATGAGAAGCACTTAAATATAGTGCTTGAAAGATTGCAGAACTTCCATTTGCATCTAAATTTAAAAAAATGCATCTTCGGAGCTGAAAGTTTAGTTTTTCTCGGGCATACGATCGATAAAGAAGGCCTTAAGCCTGACCCCAAGCTGGTCGATTCAATCAAAAATTTTCCACAGCCGCGAACCGTAGATGAACTACGTAGATTTCTCGGTTTAGTTAATTTCTACAGAAAGGCAACCCCTCAAGCGGCAGAAACGCAGCGCCATCTGCACGCGCTTATAAAAAGCAACAAAAAGAAAGATAAAACACCGATAGCTTGGACCCCAGACGCACTAGAGGCTTTTGAAAAGACGAAGATAGACATAACGAATATCACCAGCTTAGCTTATCCGTGCGCAGACGCAGAGATACGCGTAACCACGGATGCCTCAAATTTCGCTATGGGTGCTTCCTTGGAGCAGTATGTGGATGGCAATTGGCAGCCACTAGCATTTTTCTCCAGGAAGTTTACTCCCGCGCAATCGAAATACAGCGCTTACGATCGCGAATTAATGGCAATTCATGAAGCCTTAAAGTATTTCAGCTATTTTAAAGTTTTTACGGATCATAAACCGCTAATCTATGCACTTGCGCAAAATTTAGACACGTGTACACCATTGCGCGCACGTAAGTTGTCGTATATATCGCAGTTTAATACGGAAATTTGTTACTTGCGGGGCGAAGACAATGTGGTCGCAGACTCGCTTTCGCGTATTGATCCCTCCATTGCGCCAGCCTCCTTTGACTGGAACAATGAGGCATCAACTGGAGAACCCTTTGTAAAAAAGACCCTCGCAAGTATCACGACATTTAATTTTCCAACATTTTTTACTCTCGAAGAAATTTCGCAAGAGCAGGAACGCGACGACGAATTAAAAGAGATACTTGCGGACTCAAATCACCCTCTAAGACTAACGAAGCTGCGCTGGGGACCGAATCGAGTAGCTATCTATTGCAATTTTGACGCGCAAACGTTTCGACCATTTATACCTAAGATACTTAGACGTGAAGTCTTTAAAATTTTTCACATTAACAACGCGCACCCCTCGGGCCGTGTAACTGATAGGCTGGTTAGACAGCATTACGTGTGGCCTAATATGGCTAAAGAGGTAAAAGAGCAGTGCAAAAACTGTTTAGATTGTCAACGCGCTAAAGTTTCTCGCCAGAATAAGTTTTTGCCACTGCACTTCGTTGAACCAGACGCGAGATTTGCGCATGTGCACATCGATATTGTAGGTCCCTTGCCCTCGAGTGAAGGCTACAAGTATCTGCTCACGATGATAGACAGATTCTCGCGCTGGCCAGAGGCGGTACCTCTACACGATATTACAGCACCGGTGGTTGCGCGCGCATTTTTTGATACTTGGGTAGCGCGATTCGGTGCACCCGTAACAATAACCACGGATCAGGGGCGGCAATTTGAATCTCAGCTTTTCACCTCACTCTTAGAACTGATAGGCTGTAATCGAACGCGTACGACTGCTTACCATCCGCAGGCAAACGGCATGATCGAGAGATGGCATAGGCAATTAAAAGCTGCATTAATGTGTCTTGCACAAACTCATGAATGGACCAAAGTTCTTTCAAGTGTTTTATTGGGATTGCGTACTAGAATACGTCTAGATACGGATGCTAGTCCAGCAGAGTTTGTGTATGGCACAAAATTAACCATTCCAGGCGATATTTTGCAGTTTCGCGACACCCGCGGCTTCAATGATAACATCTTTTTATCGGAATTTCGGGATTATATCGCTCAAATGAAACCAGTTCCGGTAGTACACAGAACTTCTGCCAAACCTTTCGTATTTAAAGATCTCAACACCTGCACTCACGTGTTCGAAAGAGTGAGAGCCGTAAAACCACCACTTACACAACCATACACCGGTCCGTACAAAGTTATCTCGCGACACCAAGACGGGCGCACTTTCACCTTAGAGAGAAAACGGCAAACATGTCGTCGTGAATCTAGAACGTCTTAAACCAGCGTACTTTTTAACCGAAGAATATAACGACGTCGATGCAAATATAAATTCCAATTCTGACATTAATGCATATGGAAGGTCTCTGCAACAGTTTTTATCTCCGAATTTTAACTTACCTACAAGCGCCACAGTGCGCAAACTCGTCGATAACGCAGAAAATGAGGCTTCGCAACTTCCTCCCTCCGCTGTAGATAAAAATAAAGTGCAGGACGATAACTGCGAATTAAATAAACTTTTGACACAGCAGTCAACAAATGAAGACTGTGATAATAGCACGGAGGATAGGACCTTGCGATCCCCACTCTCTCAGACTAATGACACTGCACCCTGTGCAACTGAAACAAATGGCCAAGAGCCATCTCGCGTCGGTAAATCAGATTCCGTTGCCGAGCCCCCTGTTATTACACATCAAGTTCTTGTACATAGGGATGATGACATGGACGAGTTGTCGCCGGGGGGGATGATCGCGGCGTTGGCGGCGACACACAGACCTCTAGTGATGAGATAGTAGATGAAAGCGCGCTTCCGGAAGTGACTCATAGTAATCAAATTATTGATGCACCGGAATGCATAGAAGCTTCAGAGACTCCCACTCTAAATGGGGACAATCCTTCCTCTGTCATGCATCCACAAGTAACTCCCTCCTTACCTAAAAAGAAAAAATTCATTCCTAACATCCTCAAAAGAAATAAAATAAATCCAATAAAGAATAGGGAGGTAGATAAAAAAGTTAGATTTTGCGATCAAATCTCGGTTAAATATATATGTAAAACCTCGCACTCATTTCCTAAATTGTATAAAAAACGCAAGCGAAATGTCGCTAGAGAACTGGAGGATATTAAATGCCTCCTTACTAAATATCTGAGTATAACTAACCAAAATACCCTTTACTAACACCTTTGTAATTGTGCAATAGTTAATTAACCGGTTTATTTTTTTTTCACTTTTCATATATTTTTTTGTACTCTGTTCATTCCTTTTTTTCTTTCTTTTTTATTTTCTACCATACACAGAGTCACATTCTTGCAATGAATTGCGTTCTGGTTAACGCATTACTTTTAAAGTAAACTCACGTTATAATAATTTTGTTTAAGAAAACAGTCAAGTGCACTACTTAAAATCTGAATTACTTAATCTTAACATGCACTTTGCATTTTGTACACTCAACTCCCATCTTTGATTCATGCAACTTAGCATACGCCAAACAAGCAATTTGTATTATAATAAATTGATGCTACTTAACCTAATAAGTAACAATTATCTTGACAATAAAAAATTGCAATGCATCAAACATTCTTGTCGATAAATTATAATTTAATGAGTTGTACATATACACAAGTATAATCTGTAACTTCATAGTGCATTTGACTGCAATAACTAATGCACAAAAATTCTACAACATGTAAATCTCTTTTGTAATATTTCACAGCAAATCTAATGTAGTATATAACTGCACTCATACTTGAAAGTAAAGCACTATAAGTGCATAATATGTAAATATACGCAAGTACCAAGCACTAAACTTATTCCGTGCGTACCATTTTTTGCGTACAACGCAATTTTACAAAAAGTTCCTAGTTCACTGCACTTTTAAGTGAATCAATCAACAATAGCGATAAATAGCTAACCAACATCGACAACTTTCACTGTAATAAAGCATTTTTTTGCGAATCCTTTAAGGAAAAATCTTATGTAAATTCCAAAGAATATATAAACTGAAAATTAATAATATTAACAGTTCTCACTGTGATAAAGACTTCTAGTCAAAGAAATTGTTAAACAATTGTAATTGTTGTGCTGTGATAATACTGCGATATTCATAATGTTATTGCGATCTTTTATATATTCATTTTTTATGAAATCTTAATGTCTAATGCGATTTTTTTAAATTATTATTATGCGATTTAATTCATATTGTTATTTCTTATTAAAGACTGATTTTAATTGTCATAGAGAGTATTGACTCTAAACTTTAACGAAAAGACTGAATGTAAACTCATCTGTGAAATGCGCCCTTTTGCGCTCTTATAAATAAATAAATTATCCTTAACAAAAATTTAATTGTTGGGGGGGAGTGATGTGGGGACACCCACTTGTCTCTGTATGCTAGCGGCGCTGTAAGCGCACCAACACACATGTAAGTGTGTACATGAAGACGCCTCTGCGCAGGCTCAACTTAGTAGAGAAAGAAGCAGCTCAACGACTGCTTCTCTGTACCTCAGTCTTGTTCCGCCAGCCACTGCGCTTAGTCGCTTTGGCTATCTAATAAAGTCACACTCAACTTATATAGTATCTGACTTATTTTCCAGATCCCGATCTCCTTCTACATTATATATATATTCATTGCCATACAAGGCATTACAGTACCAACAATGATCCTGAGGTTGTGCCCACTGTCGTCAATTTCATTCGATTTTTATAAGATTTATCTTGACATAATTTAATGTAATAAGTAGATCTTGCTTGTTTTGTGATTTAATAATTTCGAAGTCAACGAATTTCGTTGCTTAATATCAACTTAAAGTTTCTTTACTGCTTAGGTTAACAAATTCTTTTATTGTTCGATGAATGTTTAATTAGTTCATCAATACCATGTTAAGAAAAAGATATTTAGAAATTATAAATTAAAAAGTAATATAAAAGATACGTTGTGACGTAACATAATGTTTCCAAGATAATATATTATTCTACAAAAAAATGTTTCTTAGGCATGAAAAATTCAGATATATTTTCAAAGAAAGATAATATTTCTTAAATGAATAGTTACTTCTATTTGTTAAGAGTAGGCTGGAGCAGTTTTGATTACCGACAAAGAAGTAAAAATGTTATTTCATTATAAATGAAATAATTATGCTGTTTTTAAAAGAAATTGTTAACGAGCGCAAATTTTTATACATACATAATTGTATAATAAATGTTTTTTTTTATAAAATTCACCATATTTTAAAAGAAAAGTAAGTGACCGTATTTAGAGTTTAATAAAAAGCTGTAGTATAAAATTTTTAATTTTTTAAAATGTTCTTTAAGAGCAGGCTGGAGCAGATTCAATACCGATCGAGAATCGAAAATCCGTTGTTTAATTTTCTCCTACTATACGTAATGAAATGCATTGAAATTTTAAATACATTCACGAAATTTATTTCTCTAGTGCGCTCATCAAAACTGATTTAAGGAAATTTCGAGAAATTAAAAATTTTATACTACAGCTGTTTATTAAACTCTAAGTATTGCTACTTACTTTTTGTCTGAAATATAGTGAATTTTAAGAAAAAAACATTTATTATACAATCATGTATGTATGAAAAATTGGTTTCTCGGTCGGTAATCAAAACTGCTTCTATCTACTCTTAATTATCTTTGGCGAGCGCAATAGAAAAATAAATTTCGTAAATATATTTGAAATTTGAATGCATTCCATTACGTATAGTAGGAGAAAATTAAACAACGGATTTTCGATTCTCGGTCGGCATCAAATCTGCTCCGGCATGCTCTTAAGAAAAAATTAATTAATACAAAATATTTTTTGGATGCATAAAAATCCTATCCATTATATTAAAGTGAAACCACGTTTTTCTCCGGTTCTACGGTTCTTCGGTTCTCCGCTCTTTTCGAATGTGCCTTATCTTTTTCTAATAAACGTAGCAATTTTCTTTGGGCCTTATATCTTTTGGGCCCAATAATTTTTTCTTCTCTATATTTTTTGAGCCATATATTTTTTTGGGCCTTACATTTTTTCGGGCCCAATAATTTTTTCTTCTCTATATTTTTTCAGCATTTTAATTTTTTTAGCCTTATATTTTTTTGGGCTTAATATTTTTTTGGGCCCAATAATTTTTTTTTCTCTATATTTTTTGAGCATTATATTTTTTTGGGCCTTATATTTTTTGAGCATAATATTTTTTTGGGCCTTATATTTTTTTTGGACTTATACTTTTTTTGGGCCTTAAATTTTTTAGGCCCAATAATTTTTCCTCTATAATTTTTGAGCCTTATATTTTTTCTTGCCTTTTATTTTTTTGGGCCCAATAAATTTTTCTTTTTTATATTTTGTGAGCATTATATTTTCTTGAGCCTTATATTTTTTTGGAACTTATACTTTTTTGGGCCTTACATTTTTTAAGAATTAATTTATAAAAGATAGTGAAGCATTAATAATTCGAAGATATAATTTTATGCTTTATCTTTAGGGCCTTATTTTTTCATAGTTGCTATATTTTTATCCTAATTTTTGGGGCTTTATTTTATCAGTCTTTTTTCGGGTCTTATTTTCTATTTAATTTTTGGGCTCAATTAATAATTTATTTAGTCATTCATATGGTTTTTTGCATGTGACATATGTCAAGTCGGCATTTTTTGCTTTATGACAATATTTTGTATGTTTTTGTTGCTTTAATTTCTGTATTTTTCACATATATGACTAGAGGAATCGATTATATTTTTTAAGTGTAAATGAGTAAATAAATTTTTATAAGCATTTATTATAAGTACCAAACTGTGTCTCTCTCTCTCTCTTTCTCTTGCTCTCTTACATTCTCTCTCGATTTTCTACATTTTCTCACGCTTTCTCATGCTTTTTCTCGCATTCCCACGTCTTGCTCCCTTACGCTACTTTTTGTTCTCCCATGCATTCTCTTTTTCTGTCTCTTGCTGTCTTTTTCGCTTGCCGTCGCTTTTTGTTTTTTCTTTGTTCTCTTTCTTACTCTATTTTGCTCTCCTGCTTTTTTTACAGCTTTTTGCATTTTTGTCATCTCTTGCATTTTTATTTTTTACTCTAATAAAGCATTTTATCCAAGCCTGTTATTTTTTAAAGAATTCGACAGTGGAGCTTTTTTTTCAAATTTTTTTATAACAGGCTCCGCTCCAGATGCTTATTTGCACAATAACACAGGTCAACATTTGATCTACTAAGTATCAGCGGATGCGATTTGCGGGTCTTACAGTTTTTGGGGCCGCTGATTACAATGAGAGGGTCGGTTAGTCTCCATCACGTCAGGGTCAAGGTCATTTGAAGGTCAAATCGACAAGATTAATGCAAAAAATCTGAAAAAATTCATGCACATGTATTTTAGGCTTCTGAGTCCAAATACGTCGTTAGTTGACCTTCAGCAGTTATCATAAAGGTCAGTCTAGGTCATTTCAAGGTCATTCAGAGGGTTTCTGCGTTAAAAACACCGAATACGAACCGAAAAATCTGAAAAAATTCATACGTCTATTTTCGAGGTCGAGGAGTCAAAATCCGAGGTCATTTGACCTTCTCCATCTCAGGGTCAAGGTCATTTTAAGGTCAAATCGACAAAATAAATGCAAGAATATCTGAAAAAATTCAAGCACATGTATTTTGGGCCTCTAAATCCGAATACGTCGTTAGTTAATCTTCAGCTCTTATCCTCAATGTCATTCAAAATCATTTCAAGGTCATCATAAGTTTATTTTAGTTATAAATACCATGTAGCCACGGTAACTTTTCCTATATTCATGGGCGAAGTCGGCCGGCTACTCTCTGTATTTCAGACTTAGCTTAGAGTAAACTCAGTTTTGTTTGAACATTTGTTTTTATTTTATTTCTGGTTGTTAAAATGTATGCTAATATGAAATGTGTGGTTGCACCCAGGGCACCTCCACGCGGTGACGGTGGGCAACGGAGTTGTCTCACTATCCGGCGAAGTCCCTGGGTAGAGGCTTTCATGCCGTCATGGCAACCACACGAAAATGCATTACGAGACAGGGCTTAGGAAACCCAGAATCGGTGGCTGGTCAGGGTGGGCAAGCGGGCCCGCAGCCGTCGTCATCATGCGACCGTAGCTCTACATTGGTGGAAAACTTGGCCAATGTAGAGTCAAATGCTACAAGTCAGATCTCTTGCAAAAATAATAGTCGTAACAGCTTTTGTGCAGTTTGTGGGGAGTATGTAGCAGCTGGTAAATTTACATTCACGGAAGCATTGCAAAAAAAATACAAAGAATGTTTTGCAACCCGAACTAATTCATTTAGTAATATATTCACTCCAAACGTTATTTGCAGTAGATGTCGAAATATCTTAAACAAAAAAACAAAACAGATATTTGATTCTCCAATGTTATGGAGAAAGTCATCAAACCATGAGTCTGATTGTTACTTTTGTTCCAACGATGTCCATGGTCATAACCGCAATACTAAAAAACATATTACTTATGAAAGTGTAGCTTCAGTAACATTTCCTGTGCTCATTAATGCTGAAACTAGTGACAATCGTATGGATATAGATACTAGTGATCAAGAGGTTTTAACTGATGCAGATAGTTCCATAGACGATACAGCAATACGAGACCAATATTTGGACACCTCTCAAGAAGAAGAAGGAGAAATGTATTCTGAAAATATTTCATCAAGTTCCCAGGATGAAGAAAATAGAAATCAAGATAAATTTTCTCAAGATGAAGTAAGTGATCTTTGTCGTGATTTGGGACTTTCGAAAGAAGGTTCTGAATTACTGGCTTCAAGGCTCAAAGAAAAAAATTGCTTAGCTCTTGGAACATATATTTCATTTTACCGTACGAGAGACAAACCGTTCCGAAAGTTTTTTACAAAAACAAGCAATCTGATTTACTGCAGTGATGTGAAAGGTTTGGTTGAAGAGTTTGACGTTGGATACGAACCTTCTGATTGGCGTCTGTTCATAGATTCGTCGACTAGAAGTTTGAAAGCTATTCTGCTACACAATGGAAACGTGTATGCCCCTTTACCTATTGCTCATTCTGTTATAATGAATGAAGAATATCATGATATGCATCTCTTATTACAAAAATTAAAGTATGATACACATAAATGGGAAATTTGTGGTGATTTAAAAATAACTACCATTTTGCTTGGCCTACAAAAAGGATTTACATCATATCCATGCTTTCTTTGTGAGTGGAATAGTAGAGCTCGGGACGAACATTACGTGAGAAAAGTCTGGCCTCCTAGAATAAATCTAATTCCAGGCGTAAAGAATGTTCAAAAAGAAAGTTTGATCCCTACACATAAGGTTCTTCTTCCACCACTGCACATCAAATTAGGTCTTGCTAAGCAACTTGTTAAGGCCATGAGTAGAGAACAAAGTGATGCTTTCATGCATATTTTTCAAGTCCTCCCAAAACTCTCTGAAGCTAAAATAAATGAGGGTGTCTTTACGGGACCTCAGATAAGGGAACTGCTGAAGAACGAGGAATTTGAAAGACTAGTGACAGATAAAGAAAAAGCTGCGTGGCAAAGTTTCAGAGAAGCGACAAAAAAATTTTTAGGAAATTACAAAAATCCTGATTATGAAAATATTGTTGCTACAATGCTGGATAGCTACAAAAAATTAGGATGCCTAATGAATTTAAAACTCCATTTCTTGCATTCTCATATCGATTACTTTCCTGATAACTTAGGGGACTTTAGTGAAGAGCAAGGTGAGAGGATGCATCATTATCTAAAAGAATTTGAAATAAGATATCAAGGCGTTTGGGGAAGGAATATGCTAGCAGACTATTGCTGGAGCTTCAAGAGGGAGTCGCATGTAACACACAAAAGAAAATCAATTAAAAGGTCATTTTGCACCCAATGAAAACGTTTTCGAGCTGATGAATATATAATGCAGCAAACAAGTCATGCAGATACATATACGCACGATGACCTATAAATGTTCTTAAGCCTCAGCTTATAGAGATCAATTGACTATACACATGATCTTTTAAAAAAATTTTGATGGCTACGTGGTATTTATAACTAAAATAAACTTATGATGACCTTGAAATGATTTTGAATGACATTGAGGATAAGAGCTGAAGATTAACGAACGACGTATTCGGATTTAGAGGCCCAAAATACATGTGCTTGAATTTTTTCAGATATTCTTGCATTTATTTTGTCGATTTGACCTTAAAATGACCTTGACCCTGAGATGGAGAAGGTCAAATAACCTCGGATTTTGACTCCTCGACCTCGAAAATAGACGTATGAATTTTTTCAGATTTTTCGGTTCGTATTCGGTGTTTTTAACGCAGAAACCCTCTGAATGACCTTGAAATGACCTAGACTGACCTTTATGATAACTGCTGAAGGTCAACTAACGACGTATTTGGACTCAGAAGCCTAAAATACATGTGCATGAATTTTTTCAGATTTTTTGCATTAATCTTGTCGATTTGACCTTCAAATGACCTTGACCCTGACGTGATGGAGACTAACCGACCCTCTCATTGTAATCAGCGGCCCCAAAAACTATAAGACCCGCAAATCGCATCCGCTGATACTTAGTAGATCAAATGTTGACCTGTGTAATTAGCAATAATTATTAAGCAGTTGATTTGACTGTGTATCTTTATGTGCAGCCAGTACAACAGCGCATCTCCGTATGCAGCTGATTCAACAGCGCATTCCCATATGCAGCCGATTCAACAGCGCATTCCCATATGCAGCCGATTTAACAGCGCATCCCCACACAGAAAGAAATTTGGCATTAGGAGATGTTAATGTCTTTTGAAATGCTAAATATAATCATAACTAACATGACTATTTTTGAATTCACAAATAAAATAAGTGGTAATTTTTTACTTTAACGTTTCTTGTCATACAGCATTCAATGTATACGGTATTTCAAAACTTCTTGCAATGGTATATTAGAATTTTTAGAAAAACGCTTTACCGAATTCGAAATATATTATTTCGATTATTTCTGAAATCGTACACGAACAAAATATGGTAATTATTTATTGCCAAATTTTTTTCTGTGCATATGCAGCCGATTCAACAGCGCATCTCCATATGCAGCCGATTGTACTGTGAATTTTTAAATGCAATCTATATTACTGCGCATTTCCGTGTACAGTCAATTCATCAGTGCTTTCTAAAATGCATCATGATTTTGAATATTGTATCGAATATTATTATATTAGATATAATAATATCTTTATTATATAAATATTTACAATATTATTAATAATATTTCTTTATATACAATGTTTTCTTGTATAAATTATGTCTTGATCATTCTTATTTTCTCCGTTGACTATAGCGCTTTTGCTTAAAAATAATTTTAAATTATTTTCATGTCTTGTCCTTGAAAGGGCAACATATAATTGTCCATGACAGAAAACGGGTGATGGCAAATATACACCAACTTTTTCATAAGATTGTCCTTGGGATTTATTAATAGTCATTACAAAACCTAATCTAATAGGGAACTGTTTTCTTTGCATGTTAAAAGGGATATCTTATTAAGATGGAGATAAACAAATATTTGTCTTTGTTTCTCTTTTAAGGAATTTATTTTTGTTTCCAATTCATTTAGAATATCATCATTATAATTTAAAATTGTTTCATCATCATTATCTTCTATGTATGTGCTTATGTTAGATAAATTAAATCATTTGAAGAAAATCCATTAATATGTAAATTATTTTAAATAACATTCAATGCCAATATTTCGCCTATATCTTTTTCGTATTTAGAATGATAAAACTCATCTTTATATTTTTTGTATAAATCTCGTGCATTTATGGGATTATGAAAAATGCAAATAAAAGCGAATAATTCACAAAGAGCATGAGGGAATTCTGTTAATGATGCTTCCTCTAAACATCAGTCCCATTCTTTATCTTCATTAATTAATTGTTTAGCTTAAGCTGCTTCATAAAACGAAGTATATATTACATTATCAATAGTACGTAAATCTTCAAAAGATGTGGCGCCTTTAACACGTAATAGTTATAATCTAATAAAGTAGCGTTCTCTATCTTTTAGATTTACCAAATACATTCTACTTAGTATTGGTTTCCTTATTTTTTTTCTTTTATTCCACTTTTTTAGTTTTTCGTCAAATGCATAAAAATGCGGTATTTCTGTATACAAGTAATTTCAAGCTTCTAAATCTTCTCGATTCAATTCGACATTTGCTGTTAATGTTGTTCCCACATTTTTCTGCATGATCGCTTCTTCTTTTCCTTCTTAAAAAAATACATTTTATTGATTTACTTCATGAATGCTTAGACGTTTTATAGTATGTGAAATAATATGTGAAGGATATTCTCATAATCTGCACATTGCTTGAGATGGACATAACTATCGTGTATTAATGTATTGTTGGATTTCGTCATATTCATATTCATCATTTTCACAATTGTCATTTTGAAAAGTGTCTTTATTTTCTGCTTGAAAATCCACACTTACTTGATGTATTTTAATGTATGCACAATCATGGTCTTTATAACAGTATTTGGATAAATATTTAATGCAGTGTACAGTAGAACAAACTTATACGTTTATGTGTGCATTAAATTTCAATAATAAGTAAGGATTATAAGGAACAACAAATTCATTATCTGCAATTCTTTTTGTAAATTTATTTTCGAAAATTATTTTGACGCTATCATTTTTACGTTTGTATAATGGATAGCCATTGGATTTAAATACTATTGAATCATTAAATTTTTTTGGGAAACTTTTTGTACATTGTTTCGTATTTTTATCCATACATGAATTTATATTTTGCATACAACAGGGACCGTGTATCATAAATTGTTTAACAATACTATATAATTTCAGATAAATATCTTTATTTGGGATTTCTGCACTTAATATTTCATCAACTTTTTCGGGAGTGTTAATTTTATCATTTTTATCTAAGAATAATAACATATGCATAGGTGGTAATCCTCGTTTTTGAAATTCAATTGTGTAACTATGCGCAACACACTTTCCAAATATTCCTCTTTTAATTACTAAATCTTTGAATTCTTCCACTCTTTGATGAAATACTATTGTTACAATATCCGGCCCATTATTGAATTTTCATAATTTTCCAAGTTTTTAATTATTTCTTTCCAATGTGGATTACACGTTATAGTGAAAAAAAGGTCAGGTTTACCATGATAATTTACAAGTGTCATTAAGTCCATGTAATTTTGTTTCATAAATCGTGAATTGCCTGTAAAATTTGATGGTAATATGACCATTTTTCCAATTTTTGACGATTCTAATTCTTTTTTGTTATGTAAATAGTCCATTACTCCTTTGTAACAATCACTTCTTAATATATTTTGATTTTTTCGAATAAAATATAATCTAGAGGTTTCAACTTTTACAAATGCATCAATAATTGCCTGATGAGATATTTTTCCCAAATTGAGGTATGGACCAAATTCATTTCCAATACTAAATCTATAATTATAAAATTGCAAATTTGAAATATCAGTTTTTCCAAATTTACTTTTTATATTTGGCATCCATCCATAACCACCATTAAGATAAATTAGCGGATATGTCATAAGATCTGTATGTTTGCTAATTGTTGGTATACTAATTGGTTTTTCATACTGAGAGTAAATGACAATATCACGTTCGATAGGAGGAAGATCATCTTTTCCAACATATACTATCGCGACTTTATTACAGGTAGGTACATTATATCTATTTTTATCCAAATTGTTATTGCAGACAATAGACATTGCAACTGTTCTTGGAGGACAATTGATTTTTGCACATCGTTGTAGTTCTTTTTTTTCTACTTCATGCATCATTTTATAGGCTTTTGCATAAGGGTTAATGTTTCTTATCAAATTATCTAATTCTTTTAATAATACTGAATTTGTATTGAATTTATTACGTTCAATCGTTGCAATTTCATTTGCTAAAACATATAATTGTCCATATTTACGTGCTTCATCTTTATTAGGATGCAAAGCATACACATTATGATAAATTTGTCCATATATTTTCATAACTTGTGGTTCTGTACCTGTCAATTCATCAAAATTAGCGCCAAAACTTGCGAACGCTAAAGCGTTATTGTATAATCTTACATTTTGTCGAAAATCTATACTTTCTTTTGTACGTTCAGTTGCTAAAAGTTTTAATTGTTCTGAGTAAGGAGGATTGTCTAACAATTCCACCTTACCTTTATGACAACAATTGGAGAAATCTTTACTTATACTATATTCGAAAGCAAAATGCTTTGCATCACAATAAACACATGTCTGTGTCATGGAGCCAATGTAATTTTCAGATATAACATTTTCATTAAAATATATATTTGCAATACAACCAATGAGTTTAGAATTACTTTGTTCTGCTAGAACTTTTTCATTCGATTTCTTTAATTTTTTTCCCATCATGTCCTTAATTTTAGCGTTGTTTTTGTTTATCATGACATTATCATTGTTATTACAAATATTATTATTGTTATTTTCAATATAATAATTAATGTCTTCAATTTTTAATCGTTTACACTTTATGAGTAACGTTTTTAATTGATAAGAATCATATTTATATTTTTGCTTACTCTCATCTGTTGGTTTATGCATTCCAATATTATAATTAAAATGTTGAAATTGGTAAATATCATTATTCATTTGCGTTTTGTCAATAACATCTGAAATTTCCAATAGTTGATCGTCAATTTTTTCAATTATTTCCATTTTATCATATTCAACATAATGTTTATTTTTTAATTTTCTATAAGTTTTTCTTTTGCGTAATGCTTCTTTTTTACGTAGCTGTTTCAATCCATCAGTACTTATATTTTGAATCGATTTTACTTTTGCTATTCTATTCTCTTCTAATATGTTTTCATATTTATGTGATTGTTCTTGTTTTAATTTTATCTAACCTTCTTTCTTTAATTATTAGATATTGTTTTATTTTGTATTATAATTACAAAAAGAGCGTGTAAAATTACAAATAAAGTTAAAATACATAAAATACTTAAAATAACCTTGTAAATATAAAATTAAAATAGTGCAGTATGATATCACAGTCATAAAACATAATATAGATAATAATACTGTAATAGTAAGTCAAGTTTCTTTCGTGAAGCCTCACTCGCACGTATTTGTTCCAATTCACCATTACTTTTTTTTCCTTTGATTCCATTTTGGTTTTCTTATTATTTTTTAACTTTCCTATATATTTATTTAATTCAGAATATTTTGATTTTATATAAGCTTTTTTCTTACGTGAAGCCTCACTCGCACGTATTTGTTCCAAATCATCATTACTTTTTTTCCCTTGGATCCCATTTTGGTTTTCTTAGTATTTTTTAACTTTTCTATATATTTAGTTGGTTCAGAATCTTTTTATTTTATATAAGCTTCTTTCTTACGTGAGGCCTCATTCATACATATTTGTTCCAATTCATCATTACTTTTTTTCCTTAGATTCCATTTTGATTTTCTTAATATTTCTTAACTTTTCTATATATTTATTTGGTTCAGAATCTTTTAATTTTATATAAGCTTCTTTCTTACGTGAAGCCTCATCAGAACGTATTTGTTCTAATTGATCATTACTATCCATTTTCTTGAAAACTATGCTTGATTCTGATTTGTTCGAAAATAATTTGTTTATATAGATTTTATGCTCACTTGTAAATATTTAAGATTGAAGCTGTCATATATATGAATTATTTTATTATTATAATACATACAAATCCAGTGACCACTTTTAAAATTTCCAGAAAATAATAATTGTATAAATTGGGTATCAATAGGTACTGAATTAATATATTGCGGTTTTTAAATGAGTAAAGTTGATTGCATATTAAATAAGGTGCACCGTTTTAAAATATTAATTAATTCTCATATATGATTATCAGTTAACATCGAATTAATTCCACCATACAATCCTTGTTTTTTAACAATTAATTTATTTTCCTCAGTCAGACCCATTATTGAAAATTAAAATTCTTTTAACACTTTTTATCTACTTTAAATAAACTTAGAATTGCTTTTATATTAATTTATTTGATTAATTGTATTTTCATACGTAAAAGCTGAAAAACCAAAAAAAATTATGAAAAATGCTATGAATTATCATTAGAAAAAAAAATGAATGCTAATAAAATTAAGTCTTAGCATTAATTGAATTAAGCGCACAAAATACCTTTCACAAATCTTTTTACTCTATCTTATTTATTTTTACTTATATGATGAATATAGCAAGATGAACTTTAAATGATTTTCATTTCTTTTTTCAATTTTGCAATTTTCCAGAAATTTATAGCTAAAATAATATGATATACTATACAAATTTCTTTTAATTAGCTGATTTATTAATAAATATATCTTAAATAATCTCCGAAAAGTTTCTTATGTAAATCTAATTTCGTTTTTATTTTGTTAAGAGGCGGTCGGAACCACATCAGATACTTAGTTCAGTGTTTATAATAAACGCTTATAATAATTTAATTACTCATTCATACGACAAAAATTAAGTCAATACCTCTAGTCATGTACATGCATAATTTAAAATAGTTAAAGCCAGAATAATATACAAAATATCATCGTCAGGCGGAAAATACCATTTCATAGTCAAAGCGACAATTTTTTGCATGAAATAAATGTCAAGTCGGCATTTTTCGCTTTATGTCAATATTTTGCATGTTTTTGTCGCTTTAATTATTTTCTTGTATTTTTTACATATATATGACTAGAGGAATCGACTATATTTTTGCAGTGTAAATGAGTAAATAAATTTCTATAAGCATTTATTATAAGTATCAAACTAAATAATTTCAAGACAGTTTTTCTTAAATATTGAATTATAAAAATTTTCAATCTGCTTTTGAATAATATTTTTATTATAAAAAGAATTGAAATAAATCTAAGGGAAAAATGTGTTTGGTGCCCTATATTGCGAATTTCATTGAGTAAAATAACATAATAACTTATAATTATTAGTTATAATAATTTTCTGAACTCTTTTCACATTAATTCAAATAATGTTAAATATATTTTTATTATTTAACTAAATCTTGATATCATGTAAATGTTATAAGTATAAGTTATTGAAAGTGAAATATATTGCAATACAGAAAAAAAGTAAAATATAATTTAGCATAACAATAATTATATCAAGATTTATTCAAGTGTAACAATCAATAATTTATTTGTTGACCTTACAACAAATCTATTGTTTCATTCATTGAGATCAGTATTAATCAATTTAAATTACCTTATAATATGAATTATTATATTTATTTACTTTGATAACAAATATTTTTGCATTTCAGCTACAACGAGTAAAATAACAAGATTCTTTTTTCAAGTATCTTTTTTCATATCATTAGCTAATGTAAATAAGATACTAGGAGAAAATTATCTTATAAAAGCTAAGTATAGAATTAATAATTTTAAGATATAATAACTAGAAACTTCAAAACAGTTTTTCTTAAATATTGTATTTTAAAAATCTTCACTCTGCTTTTAAATAATATATTTATTCCAAAAAGAAATGAAATAAATGTAAGGGGAAAAGGTGTTTGGTGCCCTTTATCGAAATTTCATTGAGTGAAATAACACAATAAATTACAAGTTATTAGTTATAATAATTTTCTGCACTCTTTTTATGTTAATTCAAATAATGTTAAATATATTTTTATTATTTAACTAAATCTTGCTATCACGTATATGTTATATGTTATTGAAAGTGAAATATATTGTAATATAATACAATAAGTAAAATATAATTTAATATAACAATAATTATATCAAGATTTATTAAAAAAATATAGAGTTGTTGCACCAATAAATAAATTGTTTAGAAAAAATTCATTTTGAAATATTTCTTTTTCGTATTTAAACATCTTTTTGAAATATTAAACTTGGATCATATTCTTTAAAGTTTTGAGAACTTAATAAAAAAAAACGTCTATTTTTTTTAAGTATTTAATATCTATTATATTTATTGCGAATTTGATAATATGTGTAATTCATGTAATTTTTTCTAGATACATTTTTAATTTATAGTTTAACATGTAATATCAAAATTAGAGTTTGAAATGTATTCTTTTATATATATATATATATATATATATATATATATATATATATATATATATATATATATATATATATAATTACATACAAAAATACATTTAAAAATGGATACTTTGAAATTCAAAATATTTTAAATTGAAAAATATTTTTTATAGAGGTCAGAATCAAACCGAGTGACGTTAGAAGCGAGGTAATTGAAGCTAGTATTTTATTAAAGGAAAAAAATTCTATTTCAATTATTCAACCTTATTTTTATTTTAATATTACGAGATATAAATTAAAAATAAAATTAATAATTTTCAGTATGAGATATTGTTAAGTTTAAGAAATATGTTATGTATGTTGAGAGATATTTTATTGATATTTAAAAATTTCGTTTTCACTGACGAAATGAATGATATTGATACAAAATATTTTACCGTTTGCCAAAAAGAATATATACGATACAATAAAATTTTTTTCATTACAAAGAAATTTTTTTCCAGTGTAGCTATTAGATCAAGTGACAGTTGTATCATCTGCCTTTCATTCTTATCATGGAGAGACAAAGACAGAATTTGGTTCAAGTTACAACTGCTACTTGAGTTAGGTCTATGAATAAGAGCCTAAGATCGTTTATGATAATAAAAATTCATATAGTTGAAATATACATTCAAAATAGATTAAATAACAAATATTATTTTCTTCGTTAATAAATAATAAGTTGATTTAAAAAAAATTATTTTTCATTTATTTTTTAGTCTATTAACAATTATAATAAATTTAATTGAAAGCGGAGAAATTGATTCTAACATATTTCAACAATGAAAATAATACTTTTGATTTATTTATAAATAATGCTTTTAATCATATTGAAATTATGACAATAATTTTAATTTATAAAATTCATACTAAAGGATTAAACATTTTTTTCTTACTTGCAAGAAATAAGATGTTAGCTCTCCAATACTTGCCTTTGTGACTCAAAGGATTACAGTGACATTGACAGTGGTGATTTTTATTGAAGTGAAATTCGTTATTATTAAAGTCCTTACAATTGTCAGGCACAAAAGACACAAGAGTTTTTTTTCGTACTCTTCTAATACATCGGCTTCGTTTCAAGTGCTTCTCGGGATTGCGCACGCCGTATTCACAAAATTTATCACGCGTTAGATAGCTCTAAAGAAGCTTTCTGATTAGTCGATACAGCTTATCTATAAATAAACCCCCAGTATCTGCAGTAGACTTTTGAATACAGAAATATATTGAACATTACCGATGTACAACCTTGAGAAGCGTGTGGAACACAGCCATTTGTATACGAACGTAATTTTGTAAGCAAGACAATGAAAAGCCTGTGCACGTATTCATATATATAATACATACATGTGTACATATATATATATATATGCAGGGTGTCAAAAAAAGTAACGGAACGGTCCTGTATTTTTTTAGGCAAGATATTTTTGACGAAGGTCAAGATTATTCCTTCAGTAACTTTCAACGAGAAATCCGATGGTGAACTTTATTTTGACCTTGAGAATGACCTTCAAGGTCATTTCAAGATCAACTTTTTTTTTTCAAATGCGAACTCCCTATTTTGATACCAGCAATCGAAAGAGTGAAAAATTTTAAGTTCAAACATGTACTCAGGTCACATGACCTGAATTGATTTGAAGGACATCTGAAACTCATGACCGTCTGACCTCTGGAAAGGTCTATATCGTACTGGGCAAGGCCATTCCTTCAGTAACTTTCAACGAGGGATCTGATGGTGAACTTTATTTTGACCTTGAGGATGACCTCTTCAAGGTCATTTCAAGGTCAACTTTTTTTTCGAATGCGAACCCCCTATTTTGATACCGGCAATCGAAAGAGTAAAAAATTTTACGTCCAAATATGTATTTAGGTCACATGAACACTGAACGACCTTGAACCTCATTCGAAGATAATCTAAACTTAATGGCCGTCTGACCTTAGGGAAGATCAAAGCTATGGTTTTACTTTTGGCACTACCCAGAAGCAACGGCGCGGACGTAGTAAATTCTGCTCTCTTTGGAGTGCTGGTTTAGCGTAAGTCCCCTTAACTCTCACGATGAGGTGCTGGTTTAGCGTGAGTCCTTTTGCCTCTCACAATGGGGTGCTGGTTTAACGTGAGTCTCCTTGCCTTTCACGATGGGGTGCTGATTAAGCGTGAGTCCCCTTGCCTCTCACATTTTGCTGATATTTATTTCATTTGTTCAATCTACGAGTCTTGAACTTATCGGCAAGCAGCTATGCGTTCATAAAAAGCAGTAATCTGCGGATAATTTCTGTATCTATTAAAACAGCTTCTTGTAAAATCTTGTATGTCTAAAGTTTGTGGTTAAGGTGCGTATACTTTACTTTTTAAATAACCCCAGAGAAAGTAATCAAAGGGCGTCAGATCGGGTGATCTAGCAGGCCACTCTAGATCCAATTGCATCTCTTCTTCCAATCCATCTACCAGTGAATTGATCATTTAAGTATGCTCGAACATTCCTACCAAAGTGAGGCGCAGCTCCATCCTGTTGAAACCATATTTCGTCCAAATTATCACCTGCTACTTCTCTTATTCCTGGTATAATTTGATTTCTGAGAAGCTCTTCATATCTATCGGTGCTGAGATTGCCTTCGATAAAAGAAGGACCTATCAATGTATCATTCAAGATACCAGCCCAAACATTAACCTTTTGCGGGTATTATGTATGACTTTCCAACATCCAAAAAGGATTTGCATCGGACCAATATCTACAATTATGTCTGTTTACTTCACCATTTAACTGGAAAGTAGCTTCATCAGAAAAAACTGTATTATACAAAAAATTTGGATTTGCGTCGATTCTAGTCATCATTGTTTCACAAAATTCAACTCGGCGGTCCAGATCATCATCACTAAGCTCTTGTACCAAATGTACTTTATAAGGATGGAAATTTATATTTTTTAATATTTTTCGCATTGATTCATGAGAAATGTCATATTCATTTGATGCTTTACGTAGAGTATAATGCTGATTTTCAACGAAAGCTTGAGCGATCTCAAATTGTTTTTCTTTAGTAGTTGCAGACTTTGGACGGCCAGAGCTCTCGAGATCATAAAGAGTCCCATGCTCATCAAAACGCCGTACAGTTCTTTGTACTGTAGATTTAGATATTTGGCTTGCACCATCTCTGATACGGAAAGTATGATTGAATAATATCCACGTATCCTCTAAACTTCGCTGGCGATCTTCCCAACCACGCATCATTAATAGAGATATTCTTTCCCGCTTAGAAAGTCAAACATACATCATGGCTTTTGAAAAAATGAGAGCAAAAAACTAAACAAATTGCGGGAAGACTCTTCGAAAAATTGAAAAATTAAAATTAAACTTTATTTATTTGAAAGAGAGATACTACAAATGCAAAGTCTATTAAATAATTTAAATTTTTTGTGTAACACTTAGAAAATGAAGAAAAAATTTAGAATTAACAAAAATTTAACATTTTACGCTTTAAATTTATGTTACTTTCTGAGGAAGGTGAATACCAAAATTAGGCGATCAATTGTAAAATATGACTTAAAAACAATGGATAAATACTAAAAAGATCAAGGACATTGTTGACGTCGCTAACTTGGCATGAGTGTAGAGTTCATATGCAATAACTGTGTAGCGTGAAAAAAAGCCTTACTCGTATTCTTCGAGCCAATCATTACATTACAAATTTACTGGAAATAACCATTATCTTGACCGGTATAAGAAAGTCTCACTTCAAATTAGCTCAACGTTAAGTTTAGATGCCCTTGAAATGACCTTAAAGGTCATTCTCAAGGTCAAAATAAAGTTCAACATCGAATCCTCATTGAAAGTTACTAAAAGAATGGCCTTGTCCAATACGATACAGTCCTTTCCAGAGGTCGAACGGTCATGAGTTTCAGATGTCCTTCAAATCAGGTTCAAGGTCGTTCAGGTCATATGACCTGAGTACATATTTGAACGTACAATTTTCCACTATTTTGATTGCCAGTATAAAAATAGGGGGTTCGTATTTGAAAAAAAAAGTTGACCTTGAAATGACCTTGAAGGTCATTCTCAAGGTCAAAATAAAGTTCACCATCGGATCTCTCGTTGAAAGTTACGAAAGTAATAACCTTGACCTCTGCCAAAAATATCCTTGCCTAAAAAAATACAGGACCGTTCCGTTACTTTTTTGACACCCCGTATATATCATTCAAAGGCAAGAGATAGATGCTTTTAAAAATTTTTAAATCTAAAGATTAATATTTATTACTTCTCCATTTTTTTTTTAAACTATGGATTAATTTATTAATTATTTCTAAGGAAACATAAATTCTTATGAGAACCCAGTAATTGATAAAAATATTATTAATGTTTAAATTTTAAATAATTTTTAAGAGAAGAAAAATGAATCATTATGCTTTTCATGCTTCTTTTCTTTGCCTTATTCATACTCATTTTTCTATTATCTCTTACAAATTTTCAGTTGTTACTTTCTCTTAAGGTATCTTCGATAAAAAAATAAACATACAAATTGAAAAATATGCTGCCTTGTTTGTATTTCTCATGAAACAAGTTGGTCATAGGTCTTTGAGAGAAAATAAGAATTAGATAGAAATAAGAGTATAAATAAATGCGTCAAGTGCTTCGGCACAATGCTTTCTCATAGAGCTCATTTAGTTGGCATTTATTTAATTTCTATTTTTTAAATGTGACTTCAATGAAAAAAAATTATTCATCAGTAATTTTTCCTAATATCTTTTATATATAAGTTTACGAAATTGATCATATTATATATCATAAAACGTAAAACTCAATATAATTAATCTATGTAAACGCTTACAGTTTATTTAATTGTATTATAAATATTTTTCCATAACTTATGTCATATTTTTCTCTTCTTTTTAGTATTTAAAGTTTTTATTGAAAAAACTCAATAATATAACATCTGTAAGGATGTAATTAATAGATAAATTTTAATTTTGAGCAATGAAAATTGTCAATTTGCAAACTTGATCTAGAAAAAAAAAATTTCTTTTGAAACTTACACCTATTTATTGAATTATAAGCATAAAAGTTTTTTTATCCAGAATACGTTTAATTTTTAATTTTCAACTACTTTTTTTTTATTTCACGTAAAAATAAAAAACACATAACTCTAATAAAAACATACAATGTATATCATAGCTAAATCACAGCTAATAAGAAAAAACAATAATCTAAAATCAATAATGTTGTAATATAAAAATGTATCTCAATCATGAGCAATGAAGAGTCAAGTTACCATTTCAATCTCGAAGTAGCGCTGACGCAGTCGTTATAATATTTTAATAAATAACTCAATAATCATTTAGATAATGAAAACGAATCCGGTCTATACTTAAGGGGAATCCTCATACCTACATAGAGTCCTACCTTATCTACGTTTAAATTATGAATTTTAATAGAAATTTAACTATTCATGACTGAAATTCGTAGGAGAGGCACATTCTTAACATGCCGAAGAATTTATTGCAACGTTAAAAGACAATATAAGGGTAAAAATAAAGGCGAAAACTGCTTAATACGATTAATTTTTCAATGTAGTTATAAATAATTGTACTATGCAGTTTTTATCTTCATTTTCACTGTTATCCTGTCTTTTAACGTTGCAATAAATTCTTTATAATGTTAAGAATATGCCTCTTCTATGAATTTTAGTAAAAAATAGTTAAATTTTTATTAAAATGCATAATTCAAATGTAGATAAGGTAGATCTCTGTGCCGGTATGAGGATACACCTTAATATGAAATTTATATTTAACATTTTAATCCTCCATCAGCGATCTTAAATTTAAGGTCATATGCTGTAACTTGAATCACTAATATTCAATTTATGTTTTCTTAAGGCTCTAAAATTAAAACTAATCTGAAAAAACTAATTTTCAATAGCTTCCATACTAGTAAATAGAAAAAATAAATGAAAAGAAAAATTGCAAATCCATCGAGTATTTTTCAAGATCTAAATAACAAAATAAATAAATCTAAGTTTCTTCAGAAATTCAAAATGTTTTATAATTAAAATTGCGCTGAGAAAATCAGTTTTCAAAAGTTTATTTTAATTTGGCGATCGAAAATAATTTTCATGATAATTATTAAGAAAATTCATAGAGTAGTTTACGTAAAATATCAAGAAAATAAAAAATCAAAAATTTAAAAAAACTTTTTAAATAGCTATTTTATTAAAACTATTCTAAGTAGACAAATTTTCAATAGCTTCCGCGAAAGTTAATCAAAAGAATAGATTGTATGGAAAGAGTATGATAGGATAAGATAGGCGAAATGACACCCCTCGGAAATTTGGAATTTGGGTGCATGAATATATCGAATAATGAATTTTAAGATAATCAGACCCCCACCCATCCCCCCCCTTCCCCCCACCACCAAAAAACGTTTTTTTTCATTAATTTTGGTTTTTGACACCTTAATTATTATTACCCAGTCTGGAAAAATTTTTACATAATTTTTGCATAAATACCCATGAAAAAAATGCTTACCTTGAATTTTTAACTGGGCGACCTAACCTAAAAAAGTTTCTAAAATCTTAAAATCGCTCTAAAAACTCGCCATTGAAAATGTAAAAAAGATATTTGGTAAAAGGTTTTGAAAAAATGATCTTAAAATTTAAGTTTTTTTTCAGATTTGTCGAAGTGGTGCGCCATATCTAAAAGTCGAAAAAACTACTTTTTTAACGGTTTTTTAGTGTTTTTTTTTTCCACTTACGCCTCACTGAAGCTAATTTTAATAGATCTGATAGCATTTTTGAATTCTGCGGTAAAAAATACGTCGAAAATATGTACTATACTTGTTAAAAATATTTTTATACTATTTACTAGAAATCGAAAACGAAAAAGTAGTCTGCTTTAAGCATGTCCGAAGTACTATCTTTTTTTCTATGGTGTTTCAATAGCGATTTGTAATCTTCTTATCATTGAATTATACATATTTTTTGCGTATTTTTTCCTGTAGAATGTAGTGATGCCATGAGTTTTACTTTAACTAGCTTATGGAAGGGTTCAAAAACCAAAAGATAGTCTTTTCCGATTTTTTCAAAAGTTTTTGCTGTATCTAATGTTAAAATGAAAAGATTTTTTTTAGTAAATAGTTAATACTCTCTACACATTAATCTTATAGATGACACATAAACTAATTTTTTTTGTAATAAAGTCAGAAATAAAATGGTGATAGATTAATTGTAATTATTAATTAATTTTTTATAAATAAGATCTTAAAGTTTTATCAATTGCAGAAAATTATATAAAATTGAAATGTGTATGCAATGATATATATTGTGACGAATATACATACCCGTGCATTTCAAATCTCCCGCCTAACGGCCAAGCTACTATAGAACAGTAGTTCTGAGCTCAGCCGTTAGGCGGCAACCTCGAATGTCGTTACGCGCATCAAGAAAAATGAGGCCGGAGTATACAAGAGGCCGAGAAGCTAACCACAGCAAAGCAGTGTAGACTATGGTCTCCACTCTCTTTTTACCTAAGTGAGCACACAAGGCTAAGAGAGAGTGAGACAGGTAGTAGCTGGCTGCCTTAGCTTGTGAGGGTAGACTAAGTGCGCACACAGGTCTACACTACAGTGCATATGCTGGCAGTACTAGAGTTACGTCAAGTGAGCACACAGGCGTAAATCTATGCTGCCTAGAGCACACTCGCAATCTTTTGCCATCGCCGCAATGTCGAACTTGCACCGCTGAATTTAAGGGTGACGTCCACCCAAAATATTATATTCTATCTCACATATTGCAACTGGCTTAATTAAGGGTCTCGTCCACCCACAGCTGTCGCGTCCGCCACTACGTGACTTATAGAATATATTAAGGGTGTCGTCTACCCATTACTTGTTTCATATTTTAAAGGACTCCGTCCGGCCGCGTGTAGATAGTAGACTTTAGAATAACTTAAGGGTGTCGTCCACCCATTACATATTACGTTAATTAAAGGACTCCGTCCGATTGCCGCGTAATTATTAAGACCGTAGAATAAGTTAAGGCTGTCGGCCACCCTTTATCTTTACATCACTTAAGGGCTCTGAATGCCCATATAGATTAGTAATTTAGATTATCAAGTAATAGTTCCTCTCAAAATACAACACCAGCAACTAGTCAGGAGTTTACTGATTCCTCAGACGATCAAATCTCTAGTGATTATTCAATTTATGAACCATCTGTTAAACCAAACACTGAATATGTTCATATGTACATTCCCAGAGTAAGCATAAGTCACAGATACTGTTTTATATGTAAATCTGTAAACAATATTCAAAATGTGCCTATTGAAGCTCGTATCCAAGTGTTTGTTACCAGAAAAATTTTTATACCTAATAAAAATAAATGTTGTAAGATTCATCAAATAATTAATAGATTTTATTAAGATGAAGTCTTATAACTAAATATTTTTTCAAAGGAATCCGTTATTCAAGTTTCAGAACTTTCACTATTTATGAACAAAATATCAGATAACATTAATCCACAGCTTCATGACCAAATTGGAAATTTTCAAGTTTCGGAAGAACGCGTAAAAGCTCTCATTGGCCATACGTGGGATATTCTCCAGCTGCGCAATAAAATACGTACCATGAGATCTACTGAAAAACGAAATTTAACGCAAGCGTTGGTACTTTTTTTATTTAAGATGAGATCTGGTAACTCCAATGAATGTATCTCTGCAATATTTGGCATCGAAGAAACTTGACTTAATAATCTGAAAATTCATTATTCGTTATATGTCAACCATTCATGCAACCAAATTCGTAATCCCCGAGGGGTGTCATTTCGCCTATCTTATCCTATCATACTCTTTGAAGCAAATCCAGTGATTACTTATCGAGATCTAATTTACTAAATAAATAAAAACATTTTTTTTAATTTCAAAATGCTCAAAAATTAGAACTACGTTAAGGAAATAAATTTTCAGAAGTTTACTTTATTTCGGGGATCGAAAATTTATGGGTTTATGAGTCTATGATTTATGGTTTATTATTTATGGGTTTATAGGTCTATCAATCATGGTTCATAGGTTTATGGTTCATGTGCTTATGTTTTATGAGTTACTGGCTTATGGGTTTATGATTCATGGGTTCATGGTTTATAGATTAAAGGGGTTTATGGTTTATGATGTTATAGTTTATGGAGTTATGGTTTATGGACTCATGATTTATGGGTTTATAGTGTATGAGTTTATGTTTTACGGGTTTATGGATTGTAGGTTTATGGTTTATGGGTTTTTGGATTGTGGGTTTATGGCTTATGGGTTTTTGGTGTATGAGTTTATGTTTTATGGGTTTCTGGTTTATGGTTTATCGTTTATGGGTTAATAGGCTTATCGATTATGGCTCATGGGTTTATAATTAATGTGCTTATGTTTTATGAGATGCTGGTTTATGAGTTTATGGTTCACGGGCTCATGGTTTATGGATTAAAGGGGTTTATGGTTTATAGTGTTATAGTTTATGGAGTTATGGTTTATGGGCTCATGATTTATAGGTTTATAGTGTATGAGGTTATGTTTTATGGGTTTATGGATTGTGGGTTTATGGTTTATATGTTTTTGGTGTATTAGAATATGTTTTATGAGTTTATGATAATATAGTTTATCGTTTAAAGGTTGATGGGTTTATCGATTATGGCTTATAGGTTTATAATTAATGTGCTTATGTTTTATGAGATTCTGATTTATAGGTTTATGGTTTGTGGGTTTATGGATTATGGGTTTATGGTTTATGGGCTTATAGTTTATGGGTTGATGGTTTATGGGTTTATGGTTTATGGGTTTATGGTTTATGGGTTTATGGTTTATGAGTTTATGGTTTATGGGTTTGTGGTTTATGGGTTTATGGGTTTATGGTTTATGGGTTTATGGTTTATGGGTTTATGGTTTATGGGTTTATGGTTCATGAGTTTATAGTATATGGGTTTATGGTTTATGGGTTTATGGTTTATAAGTTTATGATTTATGGGTTAATTGTTTATGGGTTCATGATGTATGGGTTTATGGTTTATGGGTTTATGGTTTATGGGTTTATGGTTTATGGGTTTATGGTTTATGGGTTTATGGTTTATGGGTTTATGGTTTATGGGTTTATGGTTTATGGGTTTATGGTTTATGGGTTCATGGTTTATGGGTTTATGGTTTATGGGTTTATGGTTTATGGGTTTATGGTTTATGGGCTTATGGTTTATGGGTTTATGGTTTATGGTTTATGGGTTCATGGTTTATGGGTTTATGGTTTATGGGTTTATGGTTTATGGGTTTATGGTTTATTGGTTTATGGTTCACGGGCTCATGGTTTATGGATTAAAGGGGTTTATGGTTTATAGTGTTATAATTTATGGAGTTATGGTTTATGGGTTTATGGTTTATGGGTTCATGGTTTATGGGTTTATGGTTTATGGGTTTATGGTTTATGGTTTATGGGTTCATGGTTTATGGGTTTATGGTTTATGGGTTTATGGTTTATGGTTTATGGGTTCATGGTTTATGGGTTTATGGTTTATGGGTTTATGGTTTATGGTTTATGGGTTCATGGTTTATGGGTTTATGGGTTTATGGTTTATAAGCTTATTATTTATGAATTAAACGGGTTTATGGTTTATGGTGTTATGGTTTATGGGCTCATGATTAATGGCTTTATAGTGTATAAGTTGAAGGTTTATGGGTTTATGGTTTATAGGTATATGGTTTATGGGTTTATAGTTTATGGGTGTATCGTATATGAACTAATGATTTCTGGGTTTATGGTTTATGGGAACACAGTTTATGAGTTTATGGTTTATAGGTTTATCGTTTATGGGTTAATGGGTTTATCGATTATGGTTCATAGTTTTATGGTTTATGTGCTTATGGTTTATGAGTTTCTGTTCATGAGTTTATGATTTATGGGTTTATGGTTTATGAGTTTATGGTTTATGGTTTATTCATTATGGGTTTATAGCTTATGAGTTCATGGTTTGTGAGTTTATAGTTTATGGGCTTATGGTTTATGGATTGAACGGGTTTATGGTTTATAGTGTTATAGTTTATGGGCTCATGATTCATGGATTTATGGTTTATGGGTTTAGGATTTTTGAGTTTATGGCTTATAGGTTTATGGTTCGTAGGTTTATAGTTTATGAGTTTATTATTTATGGGTTTATGGTTTATGGGTTTATAGTTTATGAGTTTATGGTTAATGGGATTATGGATCATGGGTTTATAGTTTATGGGTTTATGGTTTATAGGTATATTGTTTATGGGCTTATAATTTATGGGTTAATGGTTTATGGGTTTATGGTTCACGGGCTCATGGTTTATGGATTAAAGGGGTTTATGATTTATAGTGTTATAGTTTATGGAGTTATGGTTTATGGGTTTATGGTTTATGGGTTCATGGTTTATGGGTTTATGGTTTATGGGTTTATGGTTTATGGTTTATGGGTTCGTGGTTTATGGGTTTATGGGTTTATGGTTTATAAGCTTATTATTTATGAATTAAACGGGTTTATGGTTTATGGTGTTATGGTTTATGGGCTCATGATTAATGGCTTTATAGTGTATAAGTTGAAGGTTCATGGGTTTATGGTTTATAGGTATATGGTTTATGGGTTTATAGTTTATGAGTTTATCGTATATGAGTGAATGGTTTATGGGTTTATGGTTTATGGGTACATAGTTTATGAGTTTATGGTTCATGGGTTTATGTTTATAGGTTAATCGCTTATGGGTTTATGGTTTATGGGTTTATAATTTATGGGTTTATAGTTTGTAGGTTTATGGTTTATGGGTTTATTGTTTATAGGTTTATCGTTTATGGGTTAGTGGGTTTATCGATTATGGTTCATGGTTTTATGGTTTATGTGCTTATGGTTTATGAGTTTCTGTTTATGAGTTTATGATTTATGGGTTTATGGTTTATGAGTTTATGGTTTATGGTTTATTCTTTATGGGTTTATAGCTTATGAGTTCATGGTTTGTGAGTTTATAGTTTATGGGCTTATGGTTTATGGATCGAACGGGTTTATGGTTTATAGTGTTATGGTTTATGGGCTTATGATTCATGGATTTATGGTTTATGGGTTTAGGATTAATGAATTTATGGCTTATAGGTTTATGGTTCGTGGGTTTATAGTTTATGAGTTTATGATTTATGGGTTTATGGTTTATGGGTTTATTGTTTATGAGTTTATGGTTAATGGAATTATAGATCATGGGTTTATAGTTTATGGGTTTATGGTTTATGGGTATATTGTTTATGGGCTTATAATTTATGTGTTTATGGATTATGGGGTTATGGTCTATGGGTTTATGATTTATGGTTTTTGGTTTATGGTTTATAGGTTCATGGGTCCATGAGTCTTTGGTTCCTGGGATTTAGGATTATGGGATATCGGTTTATGGTTTATGGGTTTATAGTTTATGGGCTTATATTTTATGGAATTATGGTTTATAGACTTATAATTTATGGGTATTTAAATAATAAATTTGTAGTTTATGGGTCCTTGGTTTATATATTCATGGGATTATGGTTTATGGGTTTATGGTTTATTGGTCTATGGTTTATGGTTGATACCTTATGGGTTCATGGTTTATAAGCCCATGAGTTTGAAGTTTATAGTTCATATGTTTATGGTTTTTGGGTTTATGTGTTAAGGGTTTATGGTGTAGAGGTTTATAGTTTATAGGTCTATGTCACTTGGGTTCATAGTTTATAGATTTATAGTTTATGGTTTATATTTCATGGGTTCATGGTTTATGGTTTATGGTTTATAATTCATGTGTTTATAGTTTATGAATGTATAAGTTCATGATTTATAGGTTTATGGTTTATGATTTACAGGTTATGATTTATAAATTTATGGTTTGTTGTGTATAAGTTTATTGTTTACGGGTTTATGGTTTATTAACGATAAATCTATAAATCAATAAACTATGAAATCATAAACCGATAAGCTGTAAATAAGCTAATTAATTATGAGATAGTAAACCATAAACCCATAAACCATAAACCTTTACACCATCAACCCATAAGCCTCAAACCCGGAAATTCGAAAAACCTTGAATCATAAAATTATACATCATAAACCCATAAATCGTAAGCCTACGAACCATAAGCTCATAAATCATGACACCATAAGCTATGAACCCCTTTAATTACTTACCTATAAGATTATACCCCATAAACATATAAACCATAAACTCATATAACACAAGCACAAAAACTATTAACCGATGAACCATAATCGAATAGCCCATAAAACCACAAATAATAAACCATGATCCCATAAACTATAAGCCTCGAAAACCAAACACGATAAACCATGACTTGTTAAATCCATAAACCAAAAACCCATGAACTGAGAACTTAAAAAGTCATAAACCATAAACTCACAATTAATAAACCATGAACCCATAAACTATAAACCCGTAAAACATAAACTAATAAACCATAAATCTATAACCCATAAACCCATAAACCATTAACCCATTAACTATGAACCCATAAACCCATAAACCATAAACTTATAAACAATAAACCTATAAACCCATAACCCATAATATATAGGTTCATGTATAACATATTATTATAAACCTATCAATTATAAACCTATAAACCATAAAATCATAAAACCATAAACCATAAACATATGAACCATAAAACCATGAACCATAAACCCATCAACTATATATCCATAAGCCAGAAACCCATAAACCATGAACCCATAGACTATAAACCAATAAACTGTAATCCATAAACCCATAAACTATAACCCCGCAAACCAGAAACTGGTGAAACATAAGCACATGAACCATAAACCCATGAACCATAATCGATAAACCCTTTAATCCATAAACCCATTAACCAGAAACCCAAACACCATATACCCATAAACCATAAACCCATAAACCGTACATTCATAAACCATAAACCATAACCCCATAAACCATAAACCCATAAACTATAAACCCATAAACTATGTACCATAAACCCAAAACCCATAAATTCATAAAATATAAACCCATAATCAATAAACCCATAAAACATAAACTCATACACCATAAACCCATGAATCATGCGCCAATAAACGATAACACCATAAACCAAGCTATAACTATAAACCCATAAACCATAAACCATAACCTCATACACCATGAACCTATAAACCATGAACCCATAAACCATAAACCCATAAGCCAATAAACCATAAACTAATAAACCATAAACCCATAAGCCAGAAACTCATAAAACATAAGCACAGGAATGATTAACCTATAATCCATAATTGATAAACCCGTAGACCCATAAATAATATACCATATACCATAAACCATAAACTCATAAACTATTAACTTATAAACTCTAAACCCATATACCATAAACTCATAAAACTAATAACTTAAATACCATAAACCCATAGACAATATACCCATAAACCATAAGCCATAAACCCATAAAGCATAAACCCATAAACTATAAATCCATAAACCATAAACCTATAAACCATAAACCAATGCAAAACATAAGCACGTAAACCATAAACTAATAGAACATGATTGATAGCCCTATCCACCCATAAATCATAAAATATAAACCATAAACCCCTTAACCATAAACTCATAAACTATATAACATAAACCATAAACCCATGTAAAACATAAGCACATAAACCATAAACCTATCAACAATAATTGATAGACCCATAAACCGATAAAAAATGAAGCATAAACCATAAATCCATAAACCATAAACTCAATAACTATAAACCCATCAACCATAAACCCTAAAACCATAAACCCATAAACAATAAACTCATAAACCCATTAACCCATAATCCCATAAACCATAAACTAATAAACTATAAACCCATTAACCATGAACCCATAAACCATAAACTCATAAACCATAAGCCCATAAACCATTAACCCATAAACCATAAACCTATATACTATAAACTCATAAACCATAAACCCATAAACCATAAACCCATAAACCATAAACCCATAACCCATAAACCCATGAACTATAAACCCATAAACTATAATTCATAAACCATTAACCCATAAACCATAAACCTATATACTATAAACCCATAAACCATAAACCCATAAACCATAAACCATAACCTCATAAACCATAAACCCATAAACTATAAATCCATAAACCATAAACCCATAAAGCAATGAACCATAAACTAATAAACCATAAACCCATAAACCATAAACTAATAAACTATAAACCCATTAACCATGAACCCATAAACCATAAACCCATAAACCATAAGCCCATAAACCGTAAACGCATAAACCATAAACCTACATACTATAAACCCATAAACCATAAACCCATAAACCATAAACCCATAAACTATAAACCCATGAACTATAAACCCATAAACTATAATTCATAAACCCATAAACCATAAACCCATGAACTATAAACCCATAAACTATATTCTATAAACCCATAAACCATAAACCCATGATATATAAACCCATAAACTATAATCTATGAACCCATAAACCATGAACCCATGATCTATAAACCCATAAACCAGAAACTGGTAAAACATAAGCTCATGAACCATAAATTCATGAACCATAATCGATAAACCCATTAACATATAAACTTATAGACCATAAACCCATACACCATAAACCCATAAACCTATAAACTATAAACCCATAAACCATGAACCATAACCTCATAAACCATAAACCCATAAACTATAAATCCATAAACCATAAGCCCATAAACCAATGAACCATAAACTAATAAACCATAAACCCATAAACTAATAAACTATAAACCCATAAACCAGAAACTGGTAAAACATAAGCTCATGAACCATAAATTCATGAACCATAATCGATAAACCCATTAACATATAAACTTATAAACCATAAACCCATACACTATAAACCCATAAACCCATAAACTATAAACCCATAAACCATAAACCATAACCTCATACACCATGAACCTATAAACCATGAACCCATAAACCATAAACCCATAAGCCAATAAACCATAAACTAATAAACCATAAACCCATAAACCATAAACCTATATACTATAAACCCATAGACCATAAACCCATAAACCATAAACCCATGAACTATATACCCATAAACTATAATTCATAAACCCATAAACCATAAACCCATGAACTATAAACCCATAAACTATATTCTATCAACCCATAAACCATAAACCCATGAACTATAAACCCATAAACTATAATCTATGAACCCATAAACCATAAACCCATGAACTATAAACCCATAAACTATAATCTATGAACCCATAAACCATAAATCCATGAACTATAAACCCATAAACCAGAAACTGGTAAAACATAAGCACATGAACCATAAATTCATGAACCATAATCGATAAACCCATAAACTCATAAACTCATAAACCATAAACCCATACACCATAAACCCATGAACTATAAACCCATAAACTATAATTCATAAACCCATAAACCATAAACCCATGAACTATAAACCCATAAACTATATTCTATAAACCCATAAACCATAAACCCATGATATATAAACCCATAAACTATAATCTATGAACCCATAAACCATGAACCCATGAACTATAAACCCATAAACCAGAAACTGGTAAAACATAAGCTCATGAACCATAAATTCATGAACCATAATCGATAAACCCATTAACATATAAACTTATAAACCATAAACCCATACACCATAAACCCATAAACCCATAAACTATAAACCCATTAACCATAAACCATAACCTCATAAACCATAAACCCATAAACTATAAATCCATAAACCATAAGCCCATAAACCAATGAACCATAAACTAATAAACCATAAACCCATAAACTAATAAACTATAAATCCATAAACCATAAACCCCTAAAGCAATGAACCATAAACTAATAAACCATAAACCCATAAGCCAGAAACTCATAAAACATAAGCACAGGAATGATTAACCTATAATCCATAATTGATAGACCCGTAGACCCATAAATAATATACCATATACCATAAACCATAAACTCATAAACTATTAACTTATAAACTCTAAACCCATATACCATAAACTCATAAAACTATTAACTTAAATACCATAAACCCATAGACAATATACCCATAAACCATAAGCCATAAACCCATAAAGCATAAACCCATAAACTATAAATCCATAAACCATAAACCTATAAACCATAAACCAATGCAAAACATAAGCACGTAAACCATAAACTAATAGAACATGATTGATAGCCCTATCCACCCATAAATCATAAAATATAAACCATAAACCCCTTAACCATAAACTCATAAACTATATAACATAAACCATAAACCCATGTAAAACATAAGCACATAAACCATAAACCTATCAACAATAATTGATAGACCCATAAACCGATAAAAAATGAAGCATAAACCATAAATCCATAAACCATAAACTCAATAACTATAAACCCATCAACCATAAACCCTAAAACCATAAACCCATAAACAATAAACTCATAAACCCATTAACCCATAATCCCATAAACCATAAACTAATAAACTATAAACCCATTAACCATGAACCCATAAACCATAAACTCATAAACCATAAGCCCATAAACCATTAACCCATAAACCATAAACCTATATACTATAAACTCATAAACCATAAACCCATAAACCATAAACCCATAAACCATAAACCCATAACCCATAAACCCATGAACTATTAACCCATAAACTATAATTCATAAACCATTAACCCATAAACCATAAACCTATATACTATAAACCCATAAACCATAAACCCATAAACCATAAACCATAACCTCATAAACCATAAACCCATAAACTATAAATCCATAAACCATAAACCCCTAAAGCAATGAACCATAAACTAATAAACCATAAACCCATAAGCCAGAAACTCATAAAACATAAGCACAGGAATGATTAACCTATAATCCATAATTGATAGACCCGTAGACCCATAAATAATATACCATATACCATAAACCATAAACTCATAAACTATTAACTTATAAACTCTAAACCCATATACCATAAACTCATAAAACTATAAACTTAAATACCATAAACCCATAGACAATATACCCATAAACCATAAGCCATAAACCCATAAAGCATAAACCCATAAACTATAAATCCATAAACCATAAACCTATAAACCATAAACCAATGCAAAACATAAGCACGTAAACCATAAACTAATAGAACATGATTGATAGCCCTATCCACCCATAAATCATAAAATATAAACCATAAACCCCTTAACCATAAACTCATAAACTATATAACATAAACCATAAACCCATGTAAAACATAAGCACATAAACCATAAACCTATCAACAATAATTGATAGACCCATAAACCGATAAATAATGAAGCATAAACCATAAATCCATAAACCATAAACTCAATAACTATAAACCCATCAACCATAAACCCTAAAACCATAAACCCATAAACAATAAACTCATAAACCCATTAACCCATAATCCCATAAACCATAAACTAATAAACTATAAACCCATTAACCATGAACCCATAAACCATAAACTCATAAACCATAAGCCCATAAACCATTAACCCATAAACCATAAACCTATATACTATAAACTCATAAACCATAAACCCATAAACCATAAACCCATAAACCATAAACCCATAACCCATAAACCCATGAACTATAAACCCATAAACTATAATTCATAAACCATTAACCCATAAACCATAAACCTATATACTATAAACCCATAAACCATAAACCCATAAACCATAAACCATAACCTCATAAACCATAAACCCATAAACTATAAATCCATAAACCATAAACCCATAAAGCAATGAACCATAAACTAATAAACCATAAACCCATAAACCATAAACTAATAAACTATAAACCCATTAACCATGAACCCATAAACCATAAACCCATAAACCATAAGCCCATAAACCGTAAACGCATAAACCATAAACCTACATACTATAAACCCATAAACCATAAACCCATAAACCATAAACCCATAAACTATAAACCCATGAACTATAAACCCATAAACTATAATTCATAAACCCATAAACCATAAACCCATGAACTATAAACCCATAAACTATATTCTATAAACCCATAAACCATAAACCCATGATATATAAACCCATAAACTATAATCTATGAACCCATAAACCATGAACCCATGATCTATAAACCCATAAACCAGAAACTGGTAAAACATAAGCTCATGAACCATAAATTCATGAACCATAATCGATAAACCCATTAACATATAAACTTATAGACCATAAACCCATACACCATAAACCCATAAACCTATAAACTATAAACCCATAAACCATGAACCATAACCTCATAAACCATAAACCCATAAACTATAAATCCATAAACCATAAGCCCATAAACCAATGAACCATAAACTAATAAACCATAAACCCATAAACTAATAAACTATAAACCCATAAACCAGAAACTGGTAAAACATAAGCTCATGAACCATAAATTCATGAACCATAATCGATAAACCCATTAACATATAAACTTATAAACCATAAACCCATACACCATAAACCCATAAACCCATAAACTATAAACCCATAAACCATAAACCATAACCTCATACACCATGAACCTATAAACCATGAACCCATAAACCATAAACCCATAAGCCAATAAACCATAAACTAATAAACCATAAACCCATAAACCATAAACCCATGAACTATATACCCATAAACTATAATTCATAAACCCATAAACCATAAACCCATGAACTATAAACCCATAAACTATATTCTATCAACCCATAAACCATAAACCCATGAACTATAAACCCATAAACTATAATCTATGAACCCATGCACCATAAACCCATGAACTATAAACCCATAAACTATAATCTATGAACCCATAAACCATAAATCCATGAACTATAAACCCATAAACCAGAAACTGGTAAAACATAAGCACATGAACCATAAATTCATGAACCATAATCGATAATCCCATAAACTCATAAACTCATAAACCATAAACCCATACACCATAAACCCATGAACTATAAACCCATAAACTATAATTCATAAACCCATAAACCATAAACCCATGAACTATAAACCCATAAACTATATTCTATAAACCCATAAACCATAAACCCATGATATATAAACCCATAAACTATAATCTATGAACCCATAAACCATGAACCCATGAACTATAAACCCATAAACCAGAAACTGGTAAAACATAAGCTCATGAACCATAAATTCATGAACCATAATCGATAAACCCATTAACATATAAACTTATAAACCATAAACCCATACACCATAAACCCATAAACCCATAAACTATAAACCCATTAACCATAAACCATAACCTCATAAACCATAAACCCATAAACTATAAATCCATAAACCATAAGCCCATAAACCAATGAACCATAAACTAATAAACCATAAACCCATAAACTAATAAACTATAAACCCATAAACCAGAAACTGGTAAAACATAAGCTCATGAACCATAAATTCATGAACCATAATCGATAAACCCATTAACATATTAACTTATAAACCATAAACCCATACACCATAAACCCATAAACCCATAAACTATAAACCCATAAACCATAAACCATAACCTCATACACCATGAACCTATAAACCCTGAACCCATAAACCATAAACCCATAAGCCAATAAACCATAAACTAATAAACCATAAACCCATAAACCATAAACCTATATACTATAAACCCATAGACCATAAACCCATAAATTATAAACCCATGAACTATATACCCATAAACTATAATTCATAAACCCATAAACCATAAACCCATGAACTATAAACCCATAAACTATATTCTATCAACCCATTAACCATAAACCCATGAACTATAAACCCATAAACTATAATCTATGAACCCATAAACCATAAACCCATGAACTATAAACCCATAAACTATAATCTATGAACCCATAAACCATAAATCCATGAACTATAAACCCATAAACCAGAAACTGGTAAAACATAAGCACATGAACCATAAATTCATGAACCATAATCGATAAACCCATAAACTCATAAACTCATAAACCATAAACCCATACACCATAAACCCATAAACCCATAAACTATAAACCTATAAACCATAAACCTTAACCTCATAAACCATAAACTCATAAACTATAAATCCATAAACCATAAACCCATAAAGCAATGAACCATAAACTAATAAACCATAAACCCATAAACCATAAACTAATAAACTATAAACCCATTCACCATGAACCCATAAACCATAAACCCATAAACCATAAGCCCATAAACCATAAACCCATAAACCATGAACCTATATACTATAAACCCATAAACCATAAACCCATAAACCATAAACCCATAAACCATAAACCCATAAACCATAAGCCTATGAACTATAAACCCATAAACTATAATTCATAAACCCATAAACCATAAACCCATGAACTATAAACCCATAAACTATATTCTATAAACCCATAAACCATAAACCCATGATATATAAACCCATAAACTATAATCTATGAACCCATAAACCATGAACCCATGAACTATAAACCCATAAACCAGAAACTGGTAAAACATAAGCTCATGAACCATAAATTCATGAACCATAATCGATAAACCCATTAACATATAAACTTATAAACCATAAACCCATACACCATAAACCCATAAACCCATAAACTATAAACCCATAAACCATAAACCATAACCTCATACACCATGAACCTATAAATCCTGAACCCATAAACCATAAACCCATAAGCCAATAAACCATAAACTAATAAACCATAAACCCATAAACCATAAACCTATATACTATAAACCCATAGACCATAAACCCATAAATTATAAACCCATGAACTATATACCCATAAACTATAATTCATAAACCCATAAACCATAAACCCATGAACTATAAACCCATAAACTATATTCTATCAACCCATAAACCATAAACCCATGAACTATAAACCCATAAACTATAATCTATGAACCCATAAACCATAAACCCATGAACTATAAACCCATAAACTATAATCTATGAACCCATAAACCATAAATCCATGAACTATAAACCCATAAACCAGAAACTGGTAAAACATAAGCACATGAACCATAAATTCATGAACCATAATCGTTAAACTTATAAACTCATAAACTCATAAACCATAAACCCATACACCATAAACCCATAAACCCATAAACTATAAACCTATAAACCATAAACCATAACCTCATAAACCATAAACTCATAAACTATAAATCCATAAACCATAAACCCATAAAGCAATGAACCATAAACTAATAAACCATAAACCCATAAACCATAAACTAATAAACTATAAACCCATTCACCATGAACCCATAAACCATAAACCCATAAACCATAAGCCCATAAACCATAAACCCATAAACCATAAACCTATATACTATAAACCCATAAACTATAAATCCATAAACCATAAGCCCATAAACCAATGAACCATAAACTAATAAACCATAAACCCATAAACTAATAAACTATAAACCCATAAACCATAAACCCATTAACCATAAACCCATAAACCATAAACCCATAAACCATAAACCCATAAACCATAAACCCATAAACCATAAACCCATAAACCATAAACCTATATACTACAAACCCATAAACCATAAACCCATAAACCATAAACCCATGAACTATTAACCCATAAACTATAATTCATAAACCCATAAACCATAAACCCATAAACTATATTCTATAAACCCATAAACCATAAACCCATGAACTATAAACCCATAAACTATAATCTATAAACTTATAAACCATAAACCCATGAACTATAAACCCATAAACCAGAAATTCATAAAACATAAGCACATGAACCATAAATTCATGAACCATAATCGATAAACCCATTAACCCATAAACTCATAAACCATAAACCCATACACCATAAACCCATAAACCATAAACCCATAAACTATAAACCCATAAACCATAACCTCATAAACCATAAACCCATAAACTATAAATCCATAAACCATAAACCCATAAACCATAAACTCATAAACCATAAACCCATAAACCATAAATTTATAAACCATAAACCCATTAACTTATGCACCATAAACTTATAAACTATTAACTTATATATTATAACTTTAGAAACCATAAACCCATAAACGATGAGTCTATAAAGTATAAATTTATTAATGCACTATAAGACGACTAACTATAGACCTATGGTACGTAATCATTATGATTAATATATTCTCCGATTATAGTAGCGCGAAAATAATATGAGAAACTATACTTCATCACTATAATATATTATAACCCACACAGCATGTAAGCTTCCTGGAAGCTTCCTGGAAGCTTCCCGGAAGATGTGGAAGAAAGGTTGGAAACTTTCAGGAAGTTTCCAGTGGAAACTTCCCGGAAGATGGATATGTCCTCGATCAGGAGTCTTCCGTAAGTCTTTCATGGAATATTTAAGTAAAAGTTCACTGGAAGCCTCCGTAAGTCCTTCATGGAATATTTCAGTGGAAGCTTACTGGAAGCTTCCGTAAATTATACATGGTATATTTCAATGGAAGCTTACCGACAGCTTCTGTAAATTATTCATGAAACGTTTTAGTGAAAACTTACTGGAGGCCTCCGTAAATCTCTCATGGAATATTTCAGTGGAAGCTTACTCGAAGCTTCCGTACATTATTCCTGAAATATTTCAGTGAAAGCTTCCAGGAAGCTTTGGTAAGTTTTTCGTTGAAAATTTCAGTGGAATATTACCGGAAGCTTCCTATAGGAAAACGTGGAAGATTTAATTCACTGCAGAAAAAACATTGGAAGCTTCCAGGAAGTTTACCGGAAGCTTCCGTAAACTTTTCATGGAATATTTCAGTAAAGGTAACTGAAAGCCTCCATAAATTATTAATGAAATATTTCAGTGAAATATTAAATAAGTGATAAACTAATATTTCTTTGAAATATTTCAGTTTATGAATATTAAATAATTCATTGAAATATTTCTGTATTATTGTTGGAACATTTCATGTTTTATTTCAAAAAAATTTTTGAATCTGACACTGAAATATTCAAGTAAGTTGTTACATCATTTCTTGAAATGTTTCAAATTTAATTTCTCAAATCTTTCAAGAAACATGTCATAAAATATTTATTATTCCTGTTATATTTGAAAAATATTTCATGAAGTATTTGAAAAAATGTTTGAACATAACACTGAAATATTGAAGAAATATTACTGCACCATTTCTTAAAATATTTTAAATCAATACTGCGCAAATTCTTCAAGAAATATTTCATGAAATATTTCTGTAATATCCCAGAAATATTTCATGAAGTATTCCCAAAAATTTATGAATATAACAGTAAAATATTAGAGAAATATTGTCTAAATATTTGTGGTTATCTTGCGTGCGTAGCAATTCTTCCATCTTGCCAGCAGGTGGCTACTTGATTATATTTTCATGTGATCACAATGCGGTTGACAAACTCTCGCAAGAGGTGGGACGTTCTCTCGCTTAGTATATAAGACCGAAAATTCTTGATACAAATAAATAAGCGCTTAAATTCTGAATAACAAATAAATATATAGGTATGTAATATGGTTTGAGATGCAACTCTTACAAAATCAAAAATAATATCTGATAGAATCTTTCACCAACATTATTTTAGATATATTTTAAACAAGATTTTAGAAATATTTCAGAAACATTTCTTGAAAGATTCATATTCTTCCATGAATCTTTTGGTCAAATGTTGCTGCAATCTTTTAACAATATTACAAATTAATATTTCATAAAATCATGAAAGAATGTTACAGAAACATTACATGAAATATTTCAAACCAATCTTCTAGGCGGACATATCAATATTTCAGAAAAATTTCATATCATTTTTTCTGTTTTATTCCGAATCTTTCAATGAAATATTTCAGAAATATTTTAGAAATATTTCATGCTATGTGGGAAGTTATATAAAAAAGGAAGTCATTGTTATTAAAAAATGATGTCATTTTTCGTTAACATTTAGCATACTAAACGACGTCATTTTTTGTCCTAATCCCTAACATACTAAATGACGTTATTTAAAACGCCTTTTGGTGTGTCAAGTAATGTATTGGGAAAATATCGTCATTAGATATAATAAAAAATTTGAATGAAAAAGGACTTGTTTTTTGTTATTGCAATAAAGTCATTTTCGTTAATAAAATTACCTCATTTTTATAACAATTAACTCATTTTTATAAAAATGTCTTTTTGGTGTAGCTATAGCGTCATTAACATTGTTTTTTATTAACTTACAATCGAGGATAAGCCATATTTATGAGTGCTGTTGTAGTATCCATTTTACATTCATTCAAAATAATAATTCCTGATTTATTAGTCTACTGATGGGATCTTCCGTAAAATGTTTACGAAAGCTTCCTGAAGCCTTCGGCCTGAATGTTTCAGTCAAAAATTGCCAACATTTAGCTGCAAGGTAAATGCAGTCTTCCTTAGAGCTTCCTGGGGTCTTTTCCTGCAATAATTCATCAATCTTCCAACAGAATCTTCCTTGCAAGGTTTACGGAAGTTCCAGGATGCTCGAACCGGAATATTTCAGTAAAAAACTTCAATATTTCGCTGAAAGGTAAACGGAGTCTTCCATTCAAGCTTCCATGAAATCTTTCAGTGCAATGATTCATCAATCTTCTAACGGAATTTTCCTTGGAAGGTTTACGGAAACTTCCAGGAGACTTAAGGTGGCTCAAGCGATTTTTTCTAAAATTGTTAAACTATCCAAAATTTGTATTAAAATATTCTTTATATCGTAATATTTCGATATTTATTTTGAAAAATAGAGGTTGACGAACTATTTTTAAAGAGAAAGATGTTTTAATAATTGTAATTAATACATGTGCTCTTATGGGACTGAATCATAAATTAGGTTTTACGCTAATATAAAAAAGTACAAGTTAAAATAAAAATTATACACTTATAGTTTGTTTCACGAAGATCATTTTTCAAGAAGAAAAAAAGGACTTGACGAAGAAATACAAGAGAAAATAAATCTAAAAGAATGCGAAATAGAATTTGCTACACATAATGGCAGCTTCTGCGCATGCGCGTCAGATACAGGCGCCATACGTATAGCTAACGTGCGTTCAGAGTGCTCGTAACCAACAAAACAGCAGGGACGTACCAAAGTAAAACTTGTAATGAAAAACAAAACAAAAAATTTTTTTTCTTTTTTATTACTCTCGATTACTTAAAATTGTTTTCTTATCATAAGAAATAATCAATAATACTATTTAATCAGTTATAATAGCTCTATCAATAAAAACATTTTGATGTCGCAGACAGGGCCCCGCTTGATACGGCACCAAGCGCTTGAGCCACCTTAAGCCGGAATATTCCAATAAAAATTCCGAACATTTCCCCGAAAGGAAAACGGAGTCTTCTATAAAGCTTCCATAAAACCTTTCGGTGCAATGATTAATCAATCTTCCAACGGAATCTTCTTCGGAAGGTTTATGGAAGCTTTCAGAAGCATTCCACTGGAATGTTTCAATGACAATTTCCAATATTTCGCTGAAAGGTAAACAGAGTCTTCCTTTCAAGCTTCCATGAAATCTTTCGGTGCAATGATTCATCAATCTTCCACCGGAATCTTCCTTGGAAGGTTTACGGAAGCTTTCAGGAGCCTTCCACTGGAATGTTTCAATAACAATTTCCAATATTTCGCTGAAAGGTAAACAAAGTCTTCCATTCAAGCTTCCATGAAATCTTTCGGTGCAATGATTGATCAATCTTCCAACGGAATCTTCCTTGCAAGATTTACGGAATCTTCCAGGAGCCTTCCACTGAAATGTTTCAATGACAATTTCCAATATTTCGCTGAAAGGCGAACGGAGTCTTCTATAAAGCTTCCATGAAATCTTTCGGTGCAATGATTAATCAATCTTCCAACGGAATCTTCCTTGGAAGGTTTACGGAAGCTTTTAGAAGCTTTCCACAGAAATGTTTTAATGACAATTTCCAATATTTCGCTGGAAGGTAAACGGAGTCTTCCATTCAAGTTTCCATGAAATCCTTCGGTGCAATGATTCATCAATCTTCCAACGGAATCTTCCTTGCAAGATTTACGGAATCTTCCAGGAGCCTTCCACTGAAATGTTTCAATGACAATTTCCAATATTTCGCTGAAAGGCGAACGGAGTCTTCTATAAAGCTTCCATGAAATCTTTCAGTGCAATGATTGATCAATCTTCCAACGGAATCTTCCTTGGAAGGTTTACGGAAGCTTTCAGAAGCATTACACTGGAATGTTTCAATGACAATTTTCAATATTTCGCTGAAAGGTGAACGGAGTCTTCCTTTCAAGCTTCCATGAAATCTTTTGGTGTAATGATTCATCAATCTTTCACCGGAATCTTCCTTGGAAGGTTTACGGAAGCTTTTAGAAGCCTTCCACTGAAATGTTTTAATGACAATTTCCAATATTTCGCTGAAAGGTAAACGGAGTCTTCCATTCAAGTTTCCATGAAATCCTTCGGTGCAATGATTAATCAATCTTCCAACGGAATCGTCCTTGGAAGGTTTACGGAAGCTTTTAGAAGCCTTCCACTGAAATGTTTTAATGACAATTTCCAATATTTCGCTGAAAGGTAAACGGAGTCTTCCCTTCAAGCTTCCATGGAATCCTTCGGTGCAATGATTCATCAAACTTCCAACGGAATCTTCCTTGAAAGGTTTACAGAATCTTCCAGGAGACTTGAGTCGGAAGATTCCAGTGAAAATTCCGAACATTTCCCCGAAAGACGGAGTCTTCTATAAAGCTTCCATGAAATCTTTTGGTGCAATGATTGATCATTCTTCCAACGGAATCTTCCTGGGAAGGTTTACGGAAGCTTTCAGGAGCCTTCCACTGGAATATTTCAATGACAATTTCCAATATTTCGCTGAAAGGTAAACGGAGTCTTCCCTTCAAGCTTTCATGAAATCTTTCGGTGCAATGATTAATCAATCTTCCAACGGAATCGTCCTTGGAAGGTTTACGGAAGCTTTTAGAAGCCTTCCACTGAAATGTTTTAATGACAATTTCCAATATTTCGCCAAAAGGTAAACGGAGTCTTCCCTTCAAGCTTCCATGAAATCCTTCGGTGCAATGATTTATCAAACTTCCAACGAAATCTTCCTTGAAAGGTTTACAGAATCTTCCAGGAGACTTGAGTCGGAAGATTCCAGTGAAAATTCCGAACATTTCCCCGAAAGACGGAGTCTTCTATAAAGCTTCCATGAAATCTTTTGGTGCAATGATTGATCAATCTTCCAACGGAATCTTCCTGGGAAGGTTTACGGAAGCTTTCAGGAGCCTTCCACTGGAATATTTCAATGACAATTTCCAATATTTCGCTGAAAGGTAAACGGAGTCTTCCCTTCAAGCTTCCATGAAATCTTTCGGTGCAATGATTAATCAATCTTCCAACGGAATCGTCCTTGGAAGGTTTGCGGAAGCTTTTAGAAGCCTTCCACTGAAATGTTTTAATGACAATTTCCAATATTTCGCTGAAAGGTAAACGGAGTCTTCCATTCAAGTTTCCATGAAATCCTTCGGTGCAATGATTAATCAATCTTCCAACGGAATCGTCCTTGGAAGGTTTACGGAAGCTTTTAGAAGCCTTCCACTGAAATGTTTTAATGACAATTTCCAATATTTCGCTGAAAGGTAAACGGAGTCTTCCATTCAAGTTTCCATGAAATCCTTCGGTGCAATGATTCATCAAACTTCCAACGGAATCTTCCTTGAAAGGTTTACAGAATCTTCCAGGAGACTTGAGTCGGAAGATTCCAGTGAAAATTTCGAACATTTCCCCGAAAGACGGAGTCTTCTATAAAGCTTCCATAAAATCTTTTGGTGCAATGATTGATCAATCTTCCAACGGAATCTTCCTGGGAAGGTTTACGGAAGCTTTCAGAAGCATTACACTGGAATGTTTGAATGACAATTTCCAATATTTCGCTGAAAGGTGAACGGAGTCTTCCTTTCAAGCTTCCATGAAATCTTTCGGTGCAATGATTCATCAATCTTATAACAGAATCTTCCTTGGAAGGTTTACGGAATCTTCCAGGAGTCTTCCACTTAAATGTTTCAATGACAATTTTCAATATTTCGCTGAAAGGTGAACGGAGTCTTCCTTTCAAGCTTCCATGAAATCTTTTGGTGTAATGATTCATCAATCTTTCACCGGAATCTTCCTTGGAAGGTTTACGGAAGCTTTCAGGAGCCTTCCACTGGAATATTTCAATGACAATTTCCAATATTTCGCTGAAAGGTAAACGGAGTCTTCCCTTCAAGCTTCCATGAAATCTTTCGGTGCAATGATTAATCAATCTTCCAACGGAATCGTCCTTGGAAGGTTTACGGAAGCTTTTAGAAGCCTTCCACTGAAATGTTCTAATGACAATTTCCAATATTTCGCTGAAAGGTAAACGGAGTCTTCCATTCAAGTTTCCATGAAATCCTTCGGTGCAATGATTAATCAATTTTCCAACGGAATCGTCCTTGGAAGGTTTACGGAAGCTTTTAGAAGCCTTCCACTGAAATGTTTTAATGACAATTTCCAATATATCGCCGAAAGGTAAACGGAGTCTTCCCTTCAAGCTTCCATGAAATCCTTCGGTGCAATGATTCATCAAACTTCTAACGAAATCTTCCTTGAAAGGTTTACAGAATCTTCCAGGAGACTTGAGTCGGAAGATTCCAGTGAAAATTCCGAACATTTCCCCGAAAGACGGAGTCTTCTATAAAGCTTCCATGAAATCTTTTGGTGCAATGATTGATCAATCTTCCAACGGAATCTTCCTGGGAAGGTTTACGGAAGCTTTCAGGAGCCTTCCACTGGAATATTTCAATGACAATTTCCAATATTTCGCTGAAAGGTAAACGGAGTCTTCCCTTCAAGCTTCCATGAAATCTTTCGGTGCAATGATTAATCAATCTTCCAACGGAATCGTCCTTGGAAGGTTTACGGAAGCTTTTAGAAGCCTTCCACTGAAATGTTTTAATGACAATTTCCAATATTTCGCTGAAAGGTAAACGGAGTCTTCCATTCAAGTTTCCATGAAATCCTTCGGTGCAATGATTAATCAATCTTCCAACGGAATCGTCCTTGGAAGGTTTACGGAAGCTTTTAGAAGCCTTCCACTGAAATGTTTTAATGACAATTTCCAATATTTCGCCAAAAGGTAAACGGAGTCTTCCATTCAAGTTTCCATGAAATCCTTCGGTGCAATGATTCATCAAACTTCCAACGGAATCTTCCTTGAAAGGTTTACAGAATCTTTCAGGAGACTTGAGTCGGAAGATTCCAGTGAAAATTCCGAACATTTCCCCGAAAGACGGAGTCTTCTATAAAGTTTCCATGAAATCCTTCGGTGCAATGATTAATCAATCTTCCAACGGAATCGTCCTTGGAAGGTTTACGGAAGCTTTTAGAAGCCTTCCACTGGAATGTTTCAATGACAATTTCCAATATTTCGCTGAAAGGTGAACGGAGTCTTCCTTTCAAGCTTCCATGAAATCTTTCGGTGCAATGATTCATCAATCTTATAACAGAATCTTCCTTGGAAGGTTTACGGAATCTTCCAGGAGTCTTCCACTTAAATGTTTCAATGACAATTTTCAATATTTCGCTGAAAGGTAAACGGAGTCTTCTATTCAAGTTTCCATTAAAGCTTTGGGTGCAATGATTCATCAATCTTCTAACGGAATCTTCCTTGGAAGGTTTACGGGATCTTCCAGTAGACTTTAGTCGGAATATTCCAGTGAACATTCCCAACATTTCCCCGAAAGGAAAACGAAATCTTCTATAAAGCTTCCATAAAATCTTTCGGTGCAATGATTCATCAATCTTCCAACGGAATCTTCCTCGGAAGGTTTACGGAGGCTTCCAGGGGTTCTTTGTAGAAAGTTTCCTTAGCAATATTTCAGGAATATTTCTGTTTTCTTCCATAAAGCTTCCATACATATTTCAATGAAATATTCCATTGGAATATTTCGGAATATTTCAATGATATCTTTTATGCTGTGTGGGAATACATGAATATAGTATTACTACAATCCTAGACTATAGCTCACTACGGTCATCGATTATAGTTATTATTAAAGTAACAAAAAGATGTTTTTTTTTTAATCCAACGCCAGTGCTATTTGTACTCACTAAAAATTGTATAAAATAAAAAAATATATATTTTTCTTAATAAATTTTTGATATGACAAACTTAGAAAACATTTATATTATAGGACTTTATTTTTTGACAGATGAGATTTTGGCATGAGATTTCATCTGAGATCTTACCTGAGATTTTTTTATAGGGTCTCTCAATAGCTTCCTGCTGAGTTGGACAAAAAAAATGAATTCTATGCAAAATTAGAAACAAATTAATCGAGTAATTTTTTAGATCCAGTTGACTTACTGAATACACACGCGTACACACACACACAGACATTTTCGAGAAATCAGTTTTTACGACTCCCTGAGTCCGAATATACACAAATAAGTAAAAAAAATAGGGAAATAATTTTTTTACTGATATAATGCTTTCTCTATGAGAAAGTAATAAGAATAGCTTTATTTGAGTAGAAGAAAGAAAATCAATGTTAATAAATAAATTCAAATTATCGGTTAGGCCAAGCTTCAACAAATTGAGAAATTGAACAATTAACCTATTTTACTGAAAAAAATGACATGAGATCTCACGTGAGATCTTCCAATTGCCAGAAAGAATATATAGGATACATTAAAATGTTTTTCGTTACTAAGAAATATTTTTTCTAGTGTAGCTATTAGATCAAGTAACGGTTGTATCATCTGTCTCTTATTCTTACCATAGAGAGACAAAGACAGAATTCGGTTTAAGTAAAAACCGCTACCTGAGTTAGGTCTATGAATAGGAGCCGAAGATCGTGTATTATAATAAAAATTTATATGGAATATATATATTCAAAATAGATTAAATAACAAATATTATTTTCTTCATTGAGAAATAATAAGTTGATTGAGTTACAAATTTTTTCCTTATTCATTTTGTAGTCTATTTTTAATTATAAGAAATTTAATTAAGAACGAAGCAATTTATTTTAACATATTTTAACAATGAAAATAATACTTTTGATTTTTTTCGAAATAATGCTTTCAATCATATTTAAATAATGAAAATAATTTTAATTCGTAAAATTCATAGTAAAGGTTTGGTTATTTTTATCTTACCTCTAAGAAATAAAATGTTGGCTCCCAAATATTTGCCTTTGTAACTTGCAGGATTACAGTGAAGTTGACAGTGGTGATTTTTGACAAAGTAAAATCCGTTATTATCATAGTCCTCCCAATCGTCTGGCATAAAAGACACAAGAGTATCTTTTTTCGTACTCTTCTAATACATTGGCTTTGTTTCAAATGTTTCTCGGGATTGCGCACGCCGTATTTACAAAATTTATCACGCGTTAGATAGCTCTAAAGAAGCTTTCTGATTGGTCGATAAAGCTTATCTATAAATAAACCAACAGTATGTGCAGTAGACTTTCGGATACAGGAATATACTGAGCATCACTGGTTTGCAACTACAAGAAGCGTATGAAACAGCCATTTGTATGCGGTCGTAATTTCGTAAGCAGGACAATGAAAAATCTACGCACGCATTTATACGATGTAATACATACATGTGTGTGTATATAATGTCATTATTTATTTTTTTTTTCACTCAATAACTGTTGAACTTTGAAAATTTGTTTAAACAAAATATTCTTTAGAATTAATATTTCATATGAATTTGTATAAGCATTGACATATCTAACGACATTCTTTTGTTTTCACTAACCGACGAATCGATGTCGCTCGCGTCATATACAGCCATGCTAAGCGACATCTCGATTTGTCAAGACTTTCTTAAGGAGTATAGACTGAGAATATCGTCAAGATATTAGCATGAACGTATGCAATGCCTATACAAATTTAGCGTGGGCTTTAGGTATTCCACCGAATACGGCCTACAGCGACATGAATATATATATATATATGAGCCATTCTTCTACTTTTTTTAAAAAGCTGGGCGCAGGTAGGTCACTGATTTCGCTGCAGCTTGGATATATTAAAGTACTATATAAATTAGGAACTTAGCCAAAATTTCAGCCCTCTAGACCAATTTTAAGCTGTGTTATGCTCTTTGAAAGACCTGAAATTTAGTGATTTTCAGCGGTTTTTTATATAAATTCAAATGTCTGCCGAATCTTCAATTTTTATCCGATTTTGACATTTGACCTCGCATTTTTTTTGTCTTTTTGCCATCTTCAAAAATGATAAGGAGTGTCTACATTGAAAAATATATAGTTTCGCAACTAGTAGTTCAAAAGCAGAGGCATGTTTTTATCATTTTTGCCTGTCTTTAAACATATGTAGAAATTCTAAATCTTAATGTTTTTCAATTCTACAAAAAGTTATGTCTTTATCTTGAAGAGAACATATAATTTCTTTTTTTAGACGCTCAGAAAGACCAAAAATTGACGGAGATACGACACTTTGAAAATGTCAAAAAACTGGAAAATCGATTTTTTAGCCGTTTTCAAACTCTTATAATTTTTTTCTATCAACTTCGATTTGGACGTTCTTTGCTTTAAAAGTTTCCTTTAGACATATAGAAAACCATCAAATATATTTGCCCGCATTTTTCGGATCGATACTACTATAACATGACGATTTTGCAACTGAAAATTCTTTAAATTTTCATTGTTTTCAAGTGTAGCTGTGTATTATGCACTCTTTTCTCTCTCTCTCTCTTTCCTCTCCCGCCCTCTCTCTCCCTCTCTCTCTGCATATATATATATATATATATATACACATGTAATCATGGATTATCAGTGTTATAGACCACTATCAGGCTGACAGTTCATTCTTGTGATGTGATTGTTTCGTGTCTTTAATAAATGATAAAAAAGAAAAAAATTCATTAATTTATGATATAATTTGAATAATTAAACTTTTTTGACAATATACAATTTAAGAAATATGAATTTAAAATATTATTAGATTTTATTTAGTATTTATAGGTTGAAATGACCGTCGAAGAAAGCATTACCGCTCAAGATTAATTTTTTTAATCTTAAAAAAACAATAGAAAAAGTGTTAAAAAATTAATTTTGTTATAGCGTCATGTTTATTTGAATTTTTTATTAATTTTCAAGCCTAATATATCACTTTTCGAAATAATTCTTTAAGACAAATAATTTAATAGTGCTTTCACAGTAGCGAGAGAATGAGGGAAATTTAAAAATAAGAAAATATTCACAAAAGTTATGCCAAACTGTTTTAAAAGCACTTATGAGCACAGCAATAACGAGCCCCACTGGAAATTTTTATTATGCTTGGACGTAACAATACCAAAACCTTTGGCCTGATGAGATTATGAATACCTTGTAAAGATACGCGGCACCTAATGTTAGTTCAAGGACGATCTAAATTTTTTTTAAGCCTCCATGAACTTCTTCAAACCGATCTAATGAATTTTGGAAAACTGAAAGATGATTTATTTTTTAAAAGACTGGTTTTCCGAAATTTATATAACTCATTCTAGTAAGTTTTAAAATCCGTCAAAATATTTGTATGAACAAAGAATTTATAACAAACTATCCTGCAAACAGGATAAAAAATCTCCCGTTATAAATGCAGTAAAGTATTCTTTTATAAAATTATGCCAAACACTAGGGAAAGGTCCTTGCAAGACCAGTTATTTCTGTAGGTCACACCCCGGTATATCTAGAGTGCAGCCAGGTTTTTTTTCAAAAGGAATTTAGTGTATGCGCCATCAATATCCCGACTTTTAAAATTTCGAATTCATTCAGTATCTGTGTTCGATAGACTTACAATTCACTAACGTACTTAAAAAATAAAAAAAAAAAAAAAAAACTTGGATATTACCAGACTACACCAGCGCACCTGGGTATAGCCAGGCTACACCAGCACGCCCGGGAATATAGCCAAGCTATACGAGCGCGCCTGGGTATATAGCCAGGCTACACCAGCGCGCCTGGGTATAGACAGGCTATACCAGCACGCCTGGGTATACAGCCAAGCTATACAAGTGCGCCTAGGTATATAGCCAGGCTACACCAGCGCGCTTGGGTATAGCCAGGCTATACGAGCATGCCTAGGTATATAGCCAAGCTACACCAGCACGCCTGCGTATAGCCAGGCTATACCAGCGCACCTTGGTAAAGCCAGGCTATACCAGCGCGCCTTAGTAAAGCTAGGCTACACCGCTGTTTCTTGATATAGCTAGGATATACCAGAATAGCCAGGCCTCACTAGCGAATTTAATTTTACCAAAAATTCCGGCTCCATATTTTCAAAATATTTTTCCCTCTCTTAAGAAGGCGGAGCTTCTCTATACATGACAAAAAGCATTGTCAATATAAAAATTTTTACAAAAGATATTAGCAAATGATATTTTAGTATTATTGCAAACTGAATGGCAGTTTTTAATAGTAAAAGTAAAAAATTAATCAAAATATTTAATGTTCAAACTTGCAGTTAGTTTTAAAAAAAGCTCCGATTTGATCCCACTCTTTAGCTCTTTTGTATAAATTTTTATATTTACAATGATTTTTTTCGATTATAGAGAAGCTCCGCCTTCTTAAGAGAGGGAGGAATATTTTAAAAGTAGGGAGCTGCAATTCTTAGTAAAATTAAATTTGCCAGTGAGGCCTGGCTATTCTGGTATATCCTAGCTATACCAAGGTACACCGGTGTAGCCAAGCTTTACCATGGCGCGTTGGTGTAGCCTGGCTTTACCAAGGCGCGCTGGTATAGCCTGGCATTACCAAGGCGCGCTGGTATAGCCTCGCTATACCCAAGCACGCTGGTGTAGCTTGGCTTAACCCACGCACGCTGGTGTAGCTTGGCTATACCGAGGCACGCTGGTGTAGCTTGGCTTCACCCAGGCACGCTGGTGTAGCCTGGCTATACCCATGCACACTGGTGTAATCTGGCTATACCCAGGCACGCCGGTGTAGCTTGGCTTTACCCAGGCACGCTGGTGTAGCTTGGCTATACCGAGGCACGCTGGTGTAGCCTGGCTATACCCATGCACACTGGTGTAGCCTGGCTATACCCAGGCACGCTGGTGTAGCTTGGCTTTACCCAGGCACGCTGGTGTAGCTTGGCTATACCGAGGCACGCTGGTGTAGCCTGGCTATACCCAAGCACGCTGGTATAGCTTGGCTTTACTCAGGCACGCTGGTGTAGCCTGGCTATACCCAGGCGCGCTGGTGTAGCCTAGCTATACCTAGGTGCGCTGGTGTAGCTTGGCTTTACCCAGGCACGCTGGTGTAGCTTGGCTATACCGAGGCACGCTGGTGTAGCCTGGCTATACCCAAGCACGCTGGTGTAGCTTGGCTATACCCAGGCACGCTAATGTAGCCTGGCTATACCCAGGCACGCTGGTGTAGCCTGGCTATACCCAGGCACGCTGGTGTAGCCTGACTATACTCATGCACGCTGGTGTTGCCTGGATATACCCAGGCACGCTGGTGCTGCTTGGCTTTACCCAGGCACGCTGGTGTAGCTTGGCTATACCGAGGCACGCTGGTGTAGCCTGGCTATACCCATGCATGCTGGTGTAGCCTGGCTATACCCAGGCACGCTGGTGTAGCTCGACTTTACCCAGGCACGGTGGTGTAGCTTGGCTTCACCCAGGCACGCTGGTGTAGCTTGGCTATACCGAGGCACGCTGGTGTAGCCTGGCTATACCCAAGCACGCTGGTGTAGCTTGGCTTTACCCAGGCACGCTGGTGTAGCCTGGCTATACCCAGGCGCGCTGGTGTAGCCTAGCTATACCTAGGTGCGCTGGTGTAGCTTGGCTTTACCCAGGCACGCTGGTGTAGCTTGGCTATACCGAGGCACGCTGGTGTAGCCTGGCTATACCCAAGCACGCTGGTGTAGCTTGGCTATACCCAGGCACGCTAATGTAGCCTGGCTATACCCAGGCACGCTGGTGTAGCCTGGCTATACCCAGGCACGCTGGTGTAGCCTGACTATACTCATGCACGCTGGTGTTGCCTGGATATACCCAGGCACGCTGGTGCTGCTTGGCTTTACCCAGGCACGCTGGTGTAGCTTGGCTATACCGAGGCACGCTGGTGTAGCCTGGCTATACCCATGCATGCTGGTGTAGCCTGGCTATACCCAGGCACGCTGGTGTAGCTCGACTTTACCCAGGCACGGTGGTGTAGCTTGGCTTCACCCAGGCACGCTGGTGTAGCTTGGCTATACCCAGGCGCGCTGGTGTAGCCTAGCTACACCTAGGTGAGCTGGTGTAGCTTAGCTATACCCAGGCACGCTGGTGTAGCCTAGATATACTTAGGCACGCTGGTGTAGCTTGGCTATATACCCAGGCGTGCTCGCATAGCCTGGCTATACCGAATAACCCGATAACCCAATAACCCAGGGTGCTGGTATAGCCTGGCTATACCGAAAAACCCAATAATCCAGGCGTGCTGGTATAGCCTGGCTATACTGAATAACCCAATAACCCAGGCGTGCTGGTATAACCTGGCTATACTCAGGTTACACCGGCGCCTGGCTATATTCAATAACCCAATAACCCAGGCGTGCTGGTATAGCCTGGCTATACTCAGGTTACACCGGCGCCTGGCTATACTCAATAACCCAATAACCCAGGCATGCTGGTATAGCCTGGCTATACCCAGGCTACACCGGCGCTTGGGTATAACCAGGCTATAGGAGCAGGCCTGAGTATATAGCCAAGCTACACCAGCGCGCCTGGGTATAGCCAGGCTATACAAGCACGCCTTGGCATATAGCCAGGCTATACCAGCGCGCCTTGGTAAAGCCAGGCTACACCAGCGCGCCATGGTAAAGCTTGGCTATACCGGTATTCCTTGGTATAGCTAGGATATACCAGAATAGCCAGGCCTCACTGGCAAATTTAATTTTACTAAGAATCGCGGCTCCCTACTTTTAAAATATTCCACCCTCTCTTAAGAAGGCGGAGCTTGTCTATACACGACAAAAAGCATTGTCAATATAAAAATTATTACAAAAGAGCTCGGAAGTGGGATCAAATCGGAGTTTTTTTTAAAATTAACAGTAAGTTTGAACATTAAATATTTTGATTAATTTTTCACTTCTACTATTAAGAACTACAATTTAGTTTGCAATAATACTAAAATATCATTTGCTAATATCTTTTGTAAGAATTTTTATATTGACAATGCTTTTTGTCGTGTATAGAGAAGCTTTACCTTCATAAGAGAGGGAAAAAATTTTGAAAATATGGAGCCGCAATTTTTGGTAAAATTAAATTCGCTAGTGAGGCCTGGCTATTCTTGGTATATTCTAGCCATACCAAGAAATAGCGGTGTAGCCTAGCTTTATCAAGGCGCGCTGGTGCAGCCTGGCTTTACCAAGACGCGCTGGTATAGCTTGGCTATATACCTGGGCATGCTCGTATAGCCTGGCTATACCCAAGCGCGCTGGTGTAGCCTGGCTATATACCTAGGCGCACTTGTATAGCTTGGCTATATACCCAGACGTGCTGGTATAGCCTGTCTATACCCAGGCGCGCTGGTGTAGCCTGGCTATATACCCAGGCGCGCTCGTATAGCTTGGCTATGTTCCCGGGCGTGCTGGTGTAGCCTGGCTATACCCAGGTGCACTGGTGTAGTCTGGTAATATCCAAGTTTTTTTTTTTTTTTTATTTTTTAAGTACGTTAATGTATGGTAAGTCTATCGAATACAGATACTGAATGAATTCGAAATTTTAAAAGTCGGGATATTGATGGCGCATACACTAAATTCCTTTTAAAGAAAAGTTAAACCTGGCTGCACTCTAGCTGTACCGGGGTGTGACCTACAGAAATATGATGTTTTTTACACGTAAACTGAGTGCTGAGTGCCAAGTGTCGACTATAAATTCGGGCCTATCTCACTTTCCAGACCTGAGTAAAAGACTGTGATTTTAACGCTGTGAACTTTCTAGTAATTTTTTTCTGTTATTATTTTGATTTTTATAAATCAACTAGTGTTGCCATAATGGCAAATTGTTGTATCGAAAATTTATTGACAAATGAAATCGGTAAATGTCATAGTGAAATATTCATAGAAAATAATTCTATATTAAAATTGCGAGATATAAAAGATGATGATTTACTTCTACTGAGTTATCGTGTACCGGGTTTTCAAAAAAATACTGAAGGTGTTATATGAATGCATCATTTTATGAAATATATACAGTATTATTCAAGTTTATTTAAAAAATGTTGTAATCCTTTTAAAAGGCATGAAAAAAGTATTTAAAAAAACTTAAGAGTAATAAATGTGGAAATGTCAACAAATTTTGAGAAAGCTGGTAATACAACATTAATTCCTGGTTGTAAAGTTTGTACTAACCGTTTTAATAAATTACATTGTGCAGTTACTGAATTTGAAAATGAATGCAATTATTGTTGTGACCCCTTTAACAAACACAGACGACCGATCAATAAAGATCTACAGATGTTAGATAGAACAACAATAGATAAAATTAATAGAGCTTGTAATATTCAGGTGTTATATGGATTTAACGTATGTTCTTCATGTTTTAATAGAATGAAAACAAAAATCGTTGAATTTGAAACGCTAAATTCTAATGCTTTGAATTTTGACAATCTAGAAACTTTATCAGAAAATAGTAAAACCTGTACTCCTGTAGAATCTAGTCAATCTTCTTTTAAAATTAACAGCCAGAAGATACAAGATGTTCATTCAATGCTTGAATTATTTGGTATTCCACCAATAAAAAAACAAAAAATAAATGATGAAAAATTTACCAAGAAGGTTGTAAATGTACAGTCGATGGTAACATATTCTATGATAATTCTTTTTCTGCAATTTCAAAATAACGTAATCTTACTGGATGATTCCGTTAGTTCGCTCATTTTTATAGGTTAATTTTCAAATTTTGAAAAAAGAATCATCATAGAATATATTACCGTCGACTGTACTAGAAAATATTGTGCATGAAGCTTCAACTGCAATCAGTCAAGCTTATGACATTGAATTGCCTAATTTTTCAAATTTAACACAAATTCATCAAGATTTATTAACATTAAAAAATGTTATTGAAAATTTAATATCAAGATACAAACAACTATCAAAGAATAATCAAAAAATTGAAATCTTATCATTAGTCCCTACTCATTGGAAATATTCAGAAGTTCGAAAATACTTCAACTGTTCTCGTTACATTTTTAATAAGGCTCTCAAATTCAGGAAATCTGACAGTAAGTTTTTATATTATTTTAATTAGTCTTATTTTGACTTTTGAGAAATTTTTTAGAATTACTTCTTAAATACTTTTAATTATTTTTCAAATACTTTTTTCAAAATACTATTGCAATATTTCAGCCATATTGTGAAATTGAATTTAATTTTACTCAAAATGATATTTATGACATATTTTTTGCCTTTTTTGCTTTTTGTACGTTAATACCTTTTTTACGTAAATCATGATCTATATTTTTTAAAGCTCTGTTAGAGTAAAATTTTGAATTTAATTTTTTCTCTTGTACAAAATCCATTTATCACTCTTCATTCATCACATATAAATCATGTCAGTCATTCATTTAATATAGAATTTAAAAATAAAGAAAAAAACACTACAAAATATTAAAAATTATTGCATTAAAATTAACTATGTTGACTATTTATTAGGAATGTTATTTTGTTTGTAATATTGTGCATTTACATGAATGTAATCATGCCTTTAAAAGTATATAAATATTTACTTCCTTGTATAGCTTGGAATAACTATATATTTTCTTCCATTGTTTACTTAATAGATTCGTAATAGCTTTTAGATCATATGTAAATCTGTATCAATTTTTAAATGAATTTCTTCGAAAAAGTTAGTGTTCTCGAGAAATAACAGTTTATCTATAGTCATATATAACTTACAATATACAAGCATGTATATCCTTATATATGAATAGCAATATATTGATATATAAACTTATATATTATTGTGTATAAGTCACATATGATTATATATCAACTAATTTTACCCAGGTAAAAAAATCATTTTAATTTAAAAGAATTTCTCTCTATTCTAAAGATTATATAGCAGTATCTGAAAAACTAAATCTTTTTGGGACTTAATACATGTGGGACATTTCATATGAATTGCAATGAAAAAAAAATAGGATTCGTTAAAAATTTGTCAAGAGGTTTCATTTGATACCCAAAATATACAAGAAAATTTTCAGAAGCATAGGTTGATATAACTATGTAAATCGTGTCTTTTTTTTAGAATATTCTGCAAAACATACTTTATAAAAACTGAAAAGATTAACCTGTGAAGATATATAAATTTAAAATCTGGAAATTTTGAAGCCCATTGGTTGAACAGTCATTGTGTTCAATATTACACAGAAACTATTTACAATTTTGTGTAATATTAAAAAATCTGTACGTTAAATTTCTCGTTTTAAAATTTCCAAAGTTTTTTTCGTATTTTTAATACAAAAATGTTTTATTATTCTGAAATGTAATTTTATGTTAAAATGACAAAAAATTTTTCATTCTGTAGTAACTTTTTTTGTCTGAAATATTGCAAATTTCAAAAATTAATATGTTTTTATGGTATTCTGAAGCATAATTATTATAGGCTTATCTTTGTAAAAATAACCTTGCATGTTTAAACATACGTTGTACAGAAAAGAAAATAACTTTTTGCGAATACACGTATTATTTTTCAGCACTTCAAGCTCATTTAAGAAAAACTTATTGTCATATTTCGGAAGATGTGAAAAAGGAAATTATCGATTTCTATAATGATGATCGCAACAGTAGGCCTTGCAGTGGCATGAGAGAATGTTTTATGAAAAAAGTTTTAAATTCTGAGTCTATTCCAGTGGGAAAGCGCCTTCTCCTGTATGATCTCAAAGATTTATACAATATCTGGTTCCAAGAATCAAATTCTGGAAAAAAAACCATGTTTCTCATTTTTTGCTAAGCTCAGGCCAAGAGAATGTGTTTTTGCTGGTGACCCTGGTATACACTCAGTTTGCGTGTGTGAAATGCACCAAAATGTGAAATTGAGATTAGCTGCTTGGAACAAAAGTATCAATTACAGGCATATTATTAATGAATCCGTTTGTTCATTAGATAATGAATCATGCATGTTACACACATGTGATTTCTGCCCGGGAAAGCAAGGAATTCGTAAATATCTTGAAATGCACGTGACTGACAATAATTCAAATATCATTTCTTTTAAACAATGGGTGTCTTCTAAACCCGTATCAATAATGAAGAAACAGTACAGGTTTCTGGAACCACTTCAGATGACTTAAAAGAACCTCGTGAGCGATTCTTAGAAGAACTAGTTACACATATTTACAATTTGCTACCTCATCATTATATAAGTGAATGTCAAAAACTATTTTTGAAAACAAGTAAATCAAATTTAGATCAAGATACTTGTATAGTATTGATAGACTTTGCAGAAAATTATTCTTTCGTGTGCCAAGACTCGACACAAGGTTATTATTATAATAATACGCAAGCAACTTTGCATCCGTTTGTAATTTATTACAAACATCCAGAAAATAATAAACTTGAAGTCCAAAGCATTTGTATAATATCTGATTCGCTTGTGCATATTGCAGTCACCGTGCATACATTTCAAGAAAAAGTATATAATTTTCTGAAAGAACAGTATCCATGGATCAAAAACATAATTTATTACTCAGATGGAGCTCCAACTCAATACAAAAACAAGTAACATAGATTTCTCTAAATCATAAATATTAAAATTTGATAAATTATTTTATTCGCTCATGACAATATTGCTTTTTAGGAATCATTTTATTAATTTATGTTACCATTATGAAGATTTCGGACTGACAGTAAAGTCACACAATTTCTTTGCGACAAGCCACGGTAAAAGCTCTTGTGATGCCATTGGTGCTACTGTTAAACGATTCGTAAGAAAGGCATCGCTGCAACGTCCTATAGACAATCAAATACAAACTCCTTGGCAAATGTTTGAATATTGTCGGGATCATATAACTAGTATTAAGTAAAACAAAATAATTTTTATTAAAACAGTTATAATCTACTATATTTATTACATAGTACGTTATTTTTCCAGATTTTATTATATTGAAAAAAAAATAGTAGAAGCAAATAAACAGAAACTCAGTATACGCTTCAAAATGGCAAAAACTATACCAAATACCAGGCTAAGACATTATGTTGAACCGAATAGTAGAGAAATATTAAAAGTTAAAAGTTTTTCGGATGACGATGAATTTACGTTGGTTGGAATTATTTGAGAAAATGTTTGAAAATAAATTTTCATTTTTAATAAATCCTATTTGAATAGTTTGCTTTAAATTGTTTTCAATACAATGTATAATTTTATATGTTTGTAGCTATAGAGATATAATAAATTGTTAGAGATTGAAATAGAAAACATTCAATGAAAAATTGAAGTAACATCATATTATTTCATTAAATTTTTTTATTATTATAAACCTTTTACAGTAATGCGACTTTAAATCGACTAAGGATAATATTCTGGTTTTTACTTACAGCAGATGATGACATAAATATGATTTTCATAATTCAAATAACTAAATACATTCAAAAAACATTTTAACCTGAGCCAACCAATAACAGCTGAACATTAATCATATCAAGACACAGACATACACACGCGCGCGCGCACGCACACGGAAACCATTTTTTTTTAAGATAAATCAAACCCATGTTCCAAAATTGTCACAAGTTGTGACAATTTTCCAATTGTCACCATTCAAAGGTGCGTAACATGACAATCTTTTAAGTTTAAAGTAATGTAGGCTGGTTCCTAATTGATAAAATTGAAATAAGTAAATTACACCTTGAAGCTCTTTCTATCAGTTAAAACATGTCGTCTGTCAAATTGAAATATGTTAAAACATTCAAATAAACAAAGACGCTATAACAAAATTAATTTTTTAACACTGTTTCTATTGCTTTTTTAAGATTAAAAAAATTAATCTTGAGCGGTAATGCTTTCTACGACGGTCATTTCAACCTATAAATACTAAATAAAATCTAATAATAATTTTAATTCATATTTCTTAAATTGTATATTGTCAAAAAAGTTTAATTATTCATATTATATCATGAATTAATGAATTTTTTTCTTTTTTATCATTTATTAAAGACACGAAACAATCACATCACGAGAATGTGTTGTCAGCCTGATAGTGGTCTATAACACTGATAATCCATGATTACATGTATATATATATATATATACATATATGTGTATATATATATACATATATATATATATATATACATATATACATATAAGTTTATTTATATATATATATGCAGAGAGAGAGAGAGAGAGAGGAAGGGAGAGAGAGAGAAGAGAGAGAGAGAGAGAGAGAGAAAAGAGAGCATAATACACAGCTACACTTGAAAACAATGAAAATTTAAAGAATTTTCAGTTGCAAAATCGTCATGTTATAGTAGTATCGATCCGAAAAATGCGGGCAAATATATTTGATGGTTTTCTATATGTCTAAAGGAAACTTTTAAAGCAAAGAACGTCCAAATCGAAGTTGATAGAAAAAAATTATAAGAGTTTGAAAACGGCTAAAAAATCGATTTTCCAGTTTTTTGACATTTTCAAAGTGTCGTATCTCCGTCAATTTTTGGTCTTTCTGAGCGTCTAAAAAAAGAAATTATATGTTCTCTTCAAGATAAAGACATAACTTTTTGTAGAATTGAAAAACATTAAGATTTAGAATTTCTACACATGTTTAAAGACAGGCAAAAATGATAAAAACATGCCTCTGCTTTTGAACTACTAGCTGCGAAACTATACATTTTTCAATATAGACACTCTTGATCATTTTTGAAGATGGTAAAAAGACAAAAAGAATGCGAGGTCAAACGTCAAAATCGTATTAAAATTGAAGGTTTGGCAGGCATTTGAATTTATATAAAAAACCGCTGAAAATCACTAAATTTCAGGTCTTTCAAAGAGCCTAACACAGCTTAAAATTGTTCTAGAGGTCTGAAATTTTGGCCAAGTTCCTAATTTATATAGTACTTTAATATATCCAAGCTGCAGCGAAATCGGTGACCTACCTACGCCCAGCTTTTTAAAAAAAGTAGAAGAATGGCTCATATATATATTTATGTCACACACTCACGCACACACACAGACATTTTCTAAAAATCACTTTTCTGACTCCCTGAGACCAAATATATGCAAATTAATGAAAAAATTAAAAAATAATTTCTTTTGCCGATACAATGCTTATTCTATGAGAAAGCAAAAAAGGAAGAAGAAAAAATATTCTTTTATTAAAATCTCGGTGGTCATAGATAATAAAACGATTACGCATCAGTTTATCGGAAATTCCCATATGCTTTAAACTTGCAGTATACCTATAATTAAATATTTTCCTAAAGCGAGAATAGAAATTAAAAAATTAAAAAAAAAATTATACTTAAACTATTTATTGCTGACATTACAATAAATTGAAGCATGATCTCGGGGTGCTAAGCTCGAATCCCGCTTTCGGCGTCCGATTGACATAAGCACCACTGTATACGATAAATGTGCTTTGTTCTCGAACACATTGACGAAGACCATCGCTAATTAGCATCAAAATGATAGCATACAGCGACGTTAAATAAAAAAAAAATTAGAAATATTTTTTCTGGAAATACATTTGTAGAAATTTGTATGGACGATTAGTTTCATTAGAAGATTGAACATTTGCCTGAAAAGAACTTTAAAATAATTAAAACTAGCAAAAAATACTTCGTTCCTAACGTCGCTCGGTTAAATTTTTATATATCATATTATTATGTATAAATTAGCCAATTTTAAAATGAAAAAGAATTGACGCAACTTATGAATTTTAATATTATAGTTTTGTACAAAATTAAATTTTTATATTTTTATAAAAAAGATTAATTAGAGTTACAATATGCATAAAAATTGCTTAAATACAAATGATATCATGATGAATTAAGAATTTGTTCTACTTAATTGCATTTGAATCAATGAAAAAATATGATAGAAATTCATCTTTTTAATCACGTGTTTCAATCACGAACCATAAAATAATCGAAAACATTATTTGACGTTTACTAGAACTAACAACTGCTCGGAGATAGGAAAGTATTGTTAAAATAGGTTTTAAATCAAGTATATCTAATTTATGTACTAAAGTATTTAAAAAACAGTGATATAATTTCAATTATTACTATAGCTTGAATTTTAACGACTCATGTTGGTACTATTATATTATGAAGTGAGAGCATAAATTTGGGATGCTTAGTGTCTTTTTTTTTGGTACTAACAAGGAGAGTGTTTTTCACCGTTTTCGCTTAAATTTTGGGAATGTTTTCTGGATGCAGAAATAGTAAAAATTTCAGAGACCAACGCTCAATATTTTCCTAGTTACAGGCCATTGAAGAAAATCACTAAAGAAATTACTAGATTTTCGAACGCTTATAGTTCCTCAGTATTATTAGCTGGAAGTTTAAACCTTTTTTTAATGAAAGCTGAGCTAAAATCCTTTCGAAATAGTAGTTAAAGTATATCGAAATATTATTTTTTCCAAAGTTATAGCATAATAACAATTGAACCCAATTTTAACTTTTATTATTAATTAATATTTTAAACGAGAAATTCAGGACCAATCTTTATTACGCTCTAACTTAAAAAAAAAAATATTTCGAGATGTTATTTTGAAAGGATTTAAGCTCAGTTTTTATTTAAAAAAGGTACACTTGGTGGAAAGGATACTTTTCCAAATGTTAACCTCAAATGGTAAACATCGCATATTTTACCACAGACATAAGACAATTCCAAATTATGGAACAAATTTCGCATCATCGTTACTTATTACTTAATGACAACTGTGGTAAACAAAGAATATTACTTTCTTTTATCATAATCTGAATTATAATTTTATGAAATAAAATTTCTATTTCTCAGTTCGATAATCAATCAAAATCTAATATTGTTAATTTAAATTATCTTTGTAATAAAATTTTAGTTGCTATCATTTTAATTTTGCATAAATAACCTATATGAAAAAATAAAACAATCATGATGTGAAACTCAATGCATGATTCGAAGTTCTCTCACATCTGTGGTAAAATATGCAGCGCTGCCAGTTGAGGTACACATTCGGAAAAATATTCTTTCCGCTAAGTGTACAAGCTTTTAGCAAAAAATGATGAGATACTATAAGCGTTAGAAAATCTAGTGACTTTTTTAGTAATTTTCTTTAGTGATCTGTAACTAGGGAAATATTGAGCGTTGGACTCTAAAATTTCGGCTTCCTTCATGTTTCTGCATCCAGAAAACATTTCCAGAATTTGAACAAAATGGGTGACCTGAAAGTGAAATATTCTCCTTGTAAGACTGACATTTCACCTACTCGATTCAAGGGCAAAATTTCGCAGAAAATGTGATTGTTAATCTCTTTTCGTGCGGCTTTTCCTGTTACTAAAATTAAATCCTGTTACTAAAATTAAAAATTATTAAATATAGAATTATTTATATAATATATAACAATATTAAATTACTAATTAATATTCTAATTCGTAATATTTAAGGAATAAAACGATACATGTTTATCTTCCATATTCCGTTTTAAAATAGTTACTTTTGAATTTTAAATTAATTATTAGTAATTTAAAATTGATATATATATTATATGATTTACATTATATTTATCTACTCTTAAATCATCATTATATTATTATGTATAAATGACTAATTTTAAGTCAATAAGAATAGCCTCATTTTAATAATTTTTATATTTACTGTAGGCACCAGGTAGGTTTCCGTAGCCTCTTCAATTCGAATGGGTACACCCAAGTTTTTCTGAAGTATTTTTGCCCGCTCAATCCAAATTTTGATAATGGATCGACGAAAAAATGGCAGATAATTAATTATTAACAAATTTTAATAACAAAAATAAATTTTCATTTTTTTGATGCAGAAAAATTTTTTTCATATTTTTTATAAAATCTATTAATTTCCACAAATAAAATCATATGCTATTTGTAAGTATAAGTTAATGACATTTTCATGAGACTGAGTCACAGTTTGAGTAAATACTCCACAAATGTAAAATAAAAATGGTAATTAAGGAACTTGAAAGGTTTGAAACATTTTATCTTTCATTATTAATATCTAAAAAAGTTTTCGTTATGTGTTTAAAAATTCCTAAACATATATTAATACTTTAAATGTAAGTAAAATTAAAATATGTATTTTACATAAGTAAAATTTCTACTCATAACAAAAGATTTTGTTATACAGCTTACTATAGTGATAAATTTAATACCTTTGAACGTACTGAAAAAGGTCACAGGTAGTTAAAAACCGTTTTGGTAATTTCTTTTCGAAAGACCCTCCTCCTTATTTGTTGATTCTTTAATTTTATTAGCCTTCAGGTAATCCTATAGGAGGAAAACTAAGTGAAAATCGTAGTATAAGAGAAACTAAATGAGAAGTTATCAGACACTTTGAGTTTAGACTTCTTTCAAGTGCATCATATAGATACTTTTGTACGGTGTACTTATTTTGAGTTTTCTAAAACTATACAAATAAAAATTTTAAATACGGATATGTTTTTCTCAATTAAAAATGAAATAATTTTGTTTTAATTATTATCATTGTTTAGTATTTTTCTTTTTTAAAAATACTTTTGTACAATGTACTTATTTTGAGTTTTCTAAAAGTATACAACTAAAATTTTTAAACACAGATATATTTTTACTTAACTAAAAATAAAATAATTTTGTTTTAATTATTATCGTTGTTTAGTATTTTTCTTTTTTAAATTGAGTAAAAATGACATTTGTAGATTCCTGTATTTACGTAGTTTATAATTCTGCATTGGTTAAAGCAAAATTTGAAGACCGTGGTGAAAACGAAAAGATAGCTTTTATAAAAAATGAAGTGGCTTGTTTGAATAGATTTGCTTTACAAATTGAGCGTTGCGCCTCTGGAGAAAAAGAAGAGGATAAATTGTTTGTTAGTAAACGTAGACGTGATTTAATAAACAGAGCTACATAACGGTTTGCTAAATTCCTAAAGACAAGAAATTTACGATTTTTAACTAAATTATACAATAATCACAAATCAAATTTAAAAAAAAATCTAAGATCATTAAGAGTTTTGGTCAGTGAAATAATGAGAAGAGATGTACAACACGATGAAAGTGCTCGACCTATCATGGAAATGTATGAAAAAATAATCGACGGTAAGTTTTTATACACAACTAAAAAATAATTCCTAGTATTTTTAATTTATTTTTCTTACTTTGAATTTCTAAAAATATTAAAATTTATTTCTGAAATAGTTTGATTATTAATCTGAATTTAATAAAAAGATATGTAAAAAAAGTCTTGATATAATTCGAATTGATCAAACGTAAAAACAATAAAATAATGATTTTGTTACAAAAACTCAATATAAATTTATTATACGATTTATGTTTGTTTAAAAAAGTTTTAACATGATAAATATTTTCAGAAAATAAATTACTGAAGACATCTCATTCTCAAGAAACCAATGCGGGTTCTAATATAGATGACAGTATTTCGTTTTACGGTGAGTTTTAAATTATGAACTACTTTTATTTACATGAATAATTTTTCCTTTTATTCATACGTTTATATATATATGGGCATGTGTGTGTGTATACATATATATTTGCGTACACCAATACATTTATTCATATATGTATTTTGTAACGTATTTATGCGTAAAATTATGAATTTGAAAACATATTTCCTCACTTCTATTTAGTAATGATTTTCTGTACATTTTTAGATCCTGAACAAACAGATGATGACGCACTACTCGCAAACATGATTATCGAAGGAAGCGAAACACACCAGTCAAATCGTAAGATTACTTTTGTTTTTCTAAAATACAAATATTATGAATTTTATAATAAACTTAATATATTTTCCTACATATATTTAATAATAATAATAATTTTTAAATTTTAAACTTTTAGAAAACCAACAACCATCTGATCATGCACCATCTGAAAATATGATGATCGACGAAAATGAAACGCATCTTATTAACAGTAAGTTTTTCTTTATTTTTAATAATAATATTATAATATATATAAATACGAACATGTATTAAATTTTTCTTTTTTATATTAATATATTTCTGTTTATACGTTTGCAGATATTCAAGTTATAACAGCTGAAGTGAGAGCCGCGGTGGCTCAGGGGCTAGAGCATCCGACTCTCACGCAGAGGGCCCGGGCTCGAATCCCGGTGAGGTCGGGATTTTTTGTCCATTTTTTAATTTAAATATAGAAAGTGGAGGATGTCCCGAGCTCATTGACACCGCGGTGGACCACCCCCGAGAGACTTTTTTCGGTTTTAACAAAAACCGACGAAAGTCACTCGAGGGCCGGTAAGGCAGAGCGCGACTGTTTCACTATTTATACTTAAGCCGAACCGTTCTACCGGGTAGGGCTTGAACTTCCGATGCGCTAAAAAAGATGGGTTGAGCGATGCTTCCCGCCTAAGTTAGGCCTGCACGATCGAGCACCACCTACCAAAGTTGGGGAAAATGAGGTATGGTTTCGAACGCGAAAACACCGGAACACAAAGATGGTCGAGGTGTCACTTACTAGGCCAATAGGCTGTAGGTGGTTGAACTCCAGAGATAGATTCAACAGCTGAAGTGCATAATCCTGATACTCATGATCCTGAAATGCTGGTTCAAAATTTATCGCAAATCAGCATAAATGAACAAAATTCAGCCGATGAGCCTGCTGTTATTCAAAATGAGTTTGGAAACATAGAGCAAATTGGAGATGCTGGGACGATGGCGGACTCGTTGTTCTAAATGAAAGTGTTCCTGGTCCTTCTAGACAAAATGACGCAGATAATTCAGCACCTCGTACTCTCAGTGGTGAGTGTTTCCTAAAATTATGGGAAAACAAATCAGTTTACGCGAGGTTTAATACCAGTATCCGCGAAGTATGTTTGAAACTTCGTCACGATAACGAAATTAACGTAATAGCTTTAGAATCGGGTATTAGAAATTTATTTGAATACATAACACGCGAATACGAGGGAAATGATTATGTTATTATTTCAATATCCAGCGATTCCCTACCAAATGAAGCGATTAATGTTTTCAAACGTATGCGTGATTATACTTATGAAAATCTGTGGAAAATTAGTAGAATTTCTCAGAGCGCGCGCGAGTTCCGTATAGATGGTACCTTTCTTATACAGATAAAAAATTATCGCGAACTTACCGGTAGAGGGCGCACTAAAACACTTCAATTTGACTCTTTTAAATCTCGCTCAGTTATTAGAATAATCAATGAAGATTCCAAATGTTTACCTCGAGCGTTCGTAGTAGGTCTTGTTCACGCGGAAAAAATGGCAAGTAGTGAAGCCTGTACGGAAAAGCTTTGGGAAAACGTGAGAACACCTAATAGTAAATCACAATTAGATTTAGCCGACAAATTAATTAAAAACGCTAAAGTACAAATACATCCAGAAATTGGTTGCGGTATCAATGAAATTATACGATTTCAAAATTATCTCGGTGAAAAAGATGGTACAGCCATTGTTGTTTATTAACAAGATCGCGTCGGTACCGGTGAAAAGCCAATTTTTAACGGGTATAAAATATTATTAGAGAAGAAAATTAAAATTTCGCGTACGTTAAATATTTTGTATAACCCGGAAGAAAGTCATTTTGACACGATAACTAATATAACAGGTGTAGCAATGAGCGATTATTTTTGTGTACCGTGTAACAAAGGTACTAACCGTTTAGGACTCCACAAATGTCCATCAAAATGCAAAAAATGTAAAGTTATTGAAATTAAATTGATAAAAATGTCGATTTAATTAAGTGTTCTCAATGTTTATTTGCTTTTTATGGGCAAACATGCTTTGAGAACCATAAGAAAAAAGATTCATATAAAAAGAATTAAGCCGTTTGTGACGCTGTAAGAAAATGCAGTTCGTGCGAAAAAATTATTTCTGTAGAATATGAGAAGCATACATGTGGTAGTTATTACTGTGCTACTTATGTATGTACGCGTCCTTATAACCATAATTGTTTTATGTCGGTTGTTGAAAAAAAATCAGAGTCTAACGAAAATCCTAATTACGCGTTTTTATTTTATGATTTCGAAGCCACCCAAAATAAACAAGTAGGTGGTAAGAATGATACATTCATGCATGAAGTCAATTTGTGTGTTGCACGATTGTGTTGTAAAAGATGTATTGATTCTTCAATGGATACACCGTGTTCATTTAGTGGTGGTGGGGAGACGTTAATTTTTGAAAATAACGTTGTAAAAGATTTTATAGATTTTATATTAAAGCACGACCGGACGAGGCCTAAAAGTATTAGAACCTTAATTTGTATCGTGCATAATAGTAAGAGTTATGATGTGTAATTTATTGTAAAATATTTAGTAGAGAATACAAAGATAATGCCGCAAGTTGTCATGAGTGGTACAACCATAATGCTTATGAACCTCAATAATCGCGTAAAGTTTATAGATAGTTTAAATTATTTTCATATGCGGCTCTCAGCTTTACCAAATGTTTTCGGTTTCGAAGCTAGTGTAGTAAAGGGTACTTTTCCTCATTTATTCAATACGAACGAAAATGAAAAGTACATAGGCCCCATGCCAGCCGTAGAATTTTATATGCCCGAAATAATAAGTCTTCCCGATAAGAAAAAATTTTACGAATAGCATGAGGCAATGACTCTACAGAATTACGTATTCAATTTTGAGGAGGAAATTTTAAAATATTGTAAGAGCGATGTTGACATTTTAAGAATGGCTTACTCCTTATTTAGAAAAAGTTTTTCGGAAGTCGGGGATGTATGTCCTTTCAGCGAAGCTACAACGATTGCTAGTGCTTGTCCGCGTATTTTTAGGAAAAATTTCTTAAAACCTGATGTAATCGGTATAATACCACTCGGCGGGTATCGTAAAAAAAATACACACTCGCATGAAGCGTTAGAATGGCTGATTTCTAAAGAAATAGAAACAGGTCATGATATAATTCACGTTGGTAAAGGCGCGGAATTTAGATTACCGAAAAATATTTTAATTGACGGTTATTTTGAAGATGATGAAAATAGAGTCAAATATGTTTACCAGTATCACGGGTGTTTTTGACATGGTTGCTTAACGTGCTATCAGAGTGAGAAACGTGTTAAAAAATTAGAAGCTTACGGTGATATTTATGAGGAGCGTTACCAAAATACTGTTAAAGTATCGAAAATTATAAAAGAACAACGTTATGTTTTGACTGAAATTTGGGGATGCCGATTTCAAAAATTAAAACGCGATAATATAGAGTTAAACAAAGTTTAATTAATAACCCTTTGTTGTTAAATGATGTTTTGAACCGGCGAGATGCTTTTTACGGTGAACAGACAGAAAACACTGTTTCTTTTGTAGAAATTAAAGAAGGAGAAACGATAGATTATGTAGATATTTGTTCATTATATCCCTACGTTTGGAAAATTGGAAAATTTCCAGTTGGACAGCCTGAAATTTATGTCGGTGAAAAATGTCATATGTTGACCGAGAAATTATTTAATATTGATAATGTATACCCACACAGCATGAAATATTGCAGTGAAACTTTCACTAAAATATTATGCTGAAATATTGTCACAAGATTGCAGCAATCTTGTCTTAACATTGCTTAGAGGTTTCATGAAACATTTCAGTGTGACATTGCTGCAAACTTGCTACAAGGTTACAGAAAATAATTCAAGCAATATTGCAAGGAACCTTTCATGAAAGGTTGCAGCAAGGTTTCTGCAAGGTTTTATAAAACATTCCATGAAATATTGCAAGAAACCTTTCATGAAAGGTTGCAGCGAGGTTTCTGCAAGATTTTAGAAACAATTCATGAAATATTACAAGAAAACTTTCATGACATGTTTCAGCGAGGTTTCCAGCGAGATTTAGAAAACATTTCATAGAAAATTGCAAGAAACCTTTCATGAAAGGTTGCAGCAAGGTTTCTGAAAGATTTTAGGAATATTCCACGAAATATTGCAAGAAACCTTTTATGAAAGGTTGCATAGAGGTTTCCAGCAAAATTTAGAAAACATTTTATAAAATATTGCAAGAAACCTTTCATGAAAGGTTGCAGCGAGGTTTCTGCAAGATTTTAGAAATATTTCATGAAATATTGCAAGAAACCTTTCATGAAAGGTTGCAGCAAGGTTTCTGAAAGATTTTAGGAATATTCCACGAAATATTGCAAGAAACCTTTTATGAAAGGTTGCATAGAGGTTTCCAGCAAAATTTAGAAAACATTTTATAAAATATTGCAAGAAACCTTTCATGAAAGGTTGCAGCGAGGTTTCTGCAAGATTTTAGAAATATTTCATGAAATATTGCAAGAAACCTTTCATAAAAGGTTGCAGCGAGGTTTCTGTAAAATTTTAGAAACATTTCATAAAATATTGGACATAAACTTTCACGACATGTTTCAGCGAGATTTTCAGCAAAATTTAGAAAACATTTCATGGAATATTGCAAGGAACCTTTCATGGAAGGTTGCAGCAAGTTTTCTGCAAGATTTTAGAAATATTTCATGAAATATTGCAAGAAACCTTTCATGAAAGGTTGCAGCGCGGTTTCTGTAAAATTTTAGAAACATTTCATGTAATATTGCAAGAAAACTTTCACGAAAGGTTTCAGCGAGGTTTCTGCAAGATTTTAGAAACATTTCATAAAATATTGGACGAAAGCTTTCACGACATGTTTCAGCGAGATTTTCAGCAAAATTTAGAAAACATTTCATGGAATATTGCAAGGAACCTTTCATGGAAGGTTGCAGCAAGTTTTCTGCAAGATTTTAGAAATATTTCATGAAATATTGCAAGAAACCTTTCATGAAAGGTTGCAGTGCGGTTTCTGTAAGACTTTAAAAACATTTCATAAAATATTGCAAGAAAACTTCTATTACATGTTTCAGCGGGATTTTCAGCAAGATTTAGACAACATTTTGATGGAATATTGCATCGAACTTTCTATGAAAGATTGCAGCGAGCTTTCTGCAAGATTTTAGAAACATTTTATAAAATATTGCAAGAAACCTTTCGCGAAAGGTTGCAGCGAGGTTTCTGCAAGATTTGGGGAACTTTTCATGGAATATTGCAAGAAACCTTTCACGAAAGATTGCAGCGAGGTTCCTGCAAGATTTTAGAAACATTTTATGAAATATTGCAAGAAATCTTTCATGAAAGGTTTCAGTAAGGTTCCTAGCAAAATTTGGGGAACATTTTACGAAATATCGCAAGAGACTTTTGATGAAAGGTTGCAGCAAGGTTCGTGCAAGATTTTAGAAACATTTTACGAAATATTGCAAGATACCTTTTATGAAAGGTTTCAACGAGGTTTCCAGCAAAATTTGATGAATATTTTATGAAATATTACGAGGTATCTTTTGTTAAAAGTTGCAGTAAGATTTCTGCAAGGTTTTTGACAAGATTTCTAAGATATCACAAAAAATATTGCTATGTACATTTCGCCAATGGTTATTACCATATTTTTGGCAATCTTTATAAAATATTCCAGAAAAGCGTTTCACAAAAAGTATCAGCAAAGTTTCATGAATAATTTCAAAATGAAATTGCAGCGAACCTTTCATAAACAGTTTCAGCAATAATTCCGCAAGTTTTTATAAAAGATTCTAAGAGCAGTCCAGATTCGCTGTCCTTGCCTTATATTTGGTTTCCTGTTATTTACTCAAGTATTTATTGCTGTAGTTGTATTGTAAATAGGAAGTTGAGCGCAATAAGTATTCTATTATTATAAATATTTATGCGTAGGGTAATAAAATCCATCGAATTGTTATTGAAAAAAGTAAAGAACGCATAAATATTAGAAACTAAACCTTTTATTTCAATATTCTCTACTTTTCTCAAAAACGATGCTGAGGAATTTTTTCTTCTTGTGCACAAATATTGATAATAATACTATTGCGCTCAATTAGTAATTTATAGATACAACGATTGATACTTAAGCAAATAAGAAAAACTTTATCACACAAGGATAGAAAATCCTGCCTACTATTAAATATTACTGCAGCAAGCTTTTGGCAAGATTTAAGAAATATTTTACAAAATATTGCAGAAAACCATACGGAAAGGTATGAGCGTTGTTCGCGACAAAATTTGGGAAAAATTTCATGAAATATTACGAGAAACCTTTCATGAAAGATTGCTGCAAGGTTTCTTGAAATGTTGCTGCGAGGTTTTCATGAAAGGTTGCTATGAGGTTTTTAGAAATATTTCAACCGGGTTCTAGCGCGGACATATAAATGTTGCTGCAATATATCATAAAAGGTTGCTACGAGGTTTTCTGCAAGGTTACGGCGAGATTTTCTGAAAAATTGCTGTGTGGTTGTTTGAAATGTTTTTGCTATTCTTCCAGCAAAATTCCTGTGAGGTTTCTTGAAATGTTTCTGTTACATTTCCTGAAAGACTGCTGCGAGGTTTCCTGCAAGGTTGTAGCGAGGTGTTCTAAAAGATTGCTGCAAGGTTTCTTGAAATGTTTCTGTTACATTTCCTGAAATATTGCTGTGAGGTTTTAATTCAATAACAGTCAAAAATTAAGCGAAATCGTTGGTAGCTCTGATAAAGAATTGACAAATATATTGCCCATTAATCAAGAAGCTTTTTACATTACTTGGCGGTTCAAAGAAAACGAATACAAACCCAACATCATGACAAACGTAGCTATAGTCGCATATACTACAGCTCAAGCACGATTAAAATTGTAGACGTACTTGCAAAAATTAGGAGAACGAGTTTTGTATTACGACACCGACTCGTGTATAAATAATAATAGAAATACACCTAATGAGTACAAAGTTCCCACTGGAAGACTCTTAGGTGATATGACAAACAAGCTGGAGAAGCTGCGGTAATATAAAAAAAATCGCTCGATCCCAAAATAGCACATGCTTTATACGCTCTTTATCATTTAAATAAAGAACAAGACAAAGCTATTTTAAAACTTGCTGATCGTAAGATAGTTAAAGGTATTTGTGAGTGTGCTTTGAATACTTTGAAAAATAGTGTACATTTAACACCTTCTCAAAAACAAAAGTTAGTTAAACATAAAGAAATTCTGAGAAATTTAAGCAATCGGGACTCTAATTCGTGGAAAAGCAAAAAACGTCTAATCGTACAGAAAGATAATGGTTTCTTAACAGCTTTTCTTGCACCTGTATTAGGAACTATAATATCCGCTCTTATCCCCAATCGTTCTTAAATTTAAAAATGCAGCATACACGTAAAATGGTTCTAGTGCCTCAAGACAGTATACAAAAACTTCTTTATACAAACGTTCCCGAGGTCTCGTCGCAAAATGTTGAGTCTGATAAAAAAAATACTGTTTAAACACCAGGCAGTCATCTTACAAGATTAGACATAGAAATGAGTGATATCTTAAACTTACAAGAAACTGATGAGCGTACAAAATGTTTAAAGTGTCAACAAGTTTTAGAACGATATTTATATTTTTTAGATGATTTTAAAAAAATTTAAATAATGTTAATAATAATTAACAAGAGTTAGAAAATGGAATAGATTTTAAAATAATAATATCATCTGTGCCTGTAACATATAGACGTAAACCTGAATTGATGGTTTAATTTTTAAAAAGTCCTAATATTTCTTCAAGAATTGTGTGGGTGAGAATGAGAGTGGCATAAGTCACATTTAAAAAAAAAATTTAGTTAGTGGTATATTTCATTTCTTTAACATTAAAACAACTTATTTTTCAAAATAAAGTGGTTTTTTTGTTTATTTTTCTTTAATATTATAAGCACTGTGAAAATGGCACTCAATAGAAATGTATATTAATTTAAAACTTTAATATCAAAAATTTCGAAATTAGAAGTATGCGACTTATGCCACTCTCATTCTAACCCACACAATTACATGGAATGACCACGGTTTAGTTTCGATAGATAGAGCTGCTCTCGAAAGTTCTAATATAGTAGATTTAATTAACGATGCTGTCCGTAGTAGAAAAGGTGTAAAAACTACAGGTCGTGAGCATTTTGCGTGGTTTTTACGAAATCTAGGTATACCATTAGAATGTATTGGTAATTTAGCTTTTTACAAAGAAGGACAAAAATTTGAACATGCAGTAAATTATAGTAATAGGTCTTTAGCAAAACCACAAACAAGTTTTAATAATTCGTTATTACATAACCCAAAAAGACATACTTCTACTCCGATGCCTAAAAATAAAAAATGATACATATGACGATGCTACAATAATTAATAAAGAAATGATTAGTCGGGACGATGATTCATGGACTACTCTGAACAGAAAGAAACGTGTTAAAAGAACTACAGAAACAGAGCAAAAGGGCGGTGGTTGGTTGAGTTTTTCATTTTAAATAAATAAAATTATGGATCCTGATAAACAATTACTTACAAAATATATTATGATGTTAATGATGCTGCTGGTTATGCTGGAGCGCGTCGACTTGTAAATAAAACTATATTTTTAGTTTTAAAATATAGTATCTATTTTTTTTATATAGTTGATAAAAAAATACCTACAAGTGGCTGCAAGCACAAGATGCTTATACATTACACAAACCTGTTCATAGAAAATTTCCTCGTCTTTATTACAATGTTGCTGAAATGGACTCTGTATGGGAAGATGATTTAATTGACCTAGAATCCTTAAAATCTTATAATGATGGATTTTCGTACTTACTAGCAGTCATTGATGTTCTCACCAAATATGCATGGGTAGTACCCTTAAAGGATGAATCATGTTCACAAGTCCGCCTTTAAAAAAATTCTTTCAGATAAACATAAAAGAATTCCTAAAATGTTTCAAACTGACAAGGGAAAAAAATTCATAGGACAAAAAATGCAAAAATTCCTAAAATTGAATAATATTATACATCGTGTTACAGGTAATCTCAATGTAAAAGCAGCTATTGTCGAAAGATTTAATCGTACCTTAAGAGGCGGTCGGAACCAAATCGGTGACTTGCGGTATATATCAAGTCAGCATTTTTCGCTTTACGATAATATTTTGTATATTTTTATGGCTTAAACTATTTCAAATCATTCTTTATATACATGACTAGAGGAAATGACTATATTTTTACCATATGAATAAGTAAATTAATTATTATAAGCATTTATTACAAATATCAAACTGACTTGACATATACCGCATGCAAAAAACTGTCGTGTCGATTGTTAGGTGGCATTTTTCGCTTTATAACAATATTTTGTATATTTTTGTGGCTTTAACTATTTTAAATTATTCTTTATATACATGACTAGAGGAAATGACTATATTTTTACCATATTAATAAATGAATAAATTATTATAAGCATTTATTACAAGCACCGAACTAAGTCACCGATTTGGTTCCGACCGCCTCTTAAAGGAAAAAATTTTGCGATATTTTACACATCAAAATTCTAAACGTTACGTAGATATTTTACCTCAACTTGTAAATAGTTACAATAACTCATATCATTCAACAATAAAAATGGTGCCTGCAGCAGTGACGATATTTAATGCAGATATTGCAAAGAAAAATATGGATTCCGGATATAAAATTGATAAAATAATAAAAACAAGTGATTCAGGCCGTAGAAAAAAATATTTTGTTGGGTTGGATATCCTAGTAAATGTAATTCTTGGGTGTCAGCAAAAGATATAAAAAATGTATAAACATGAAAACACAATTTTATATGATACTACCTAGTAATAGTAATATGAGTGTTTTTCCTAACAACACTAGATCTTGTTATACTACAAAATTACCTCAAAAAGTTAATTTACGAGGATCTTGGAAAGTTGGTGTCACAGAAATTCATTTTCCACGCTCATTCTTACATTTAAGAGAAAAAGAAAGAGAAATTAAAGTTTCATCTGTTTCACCGCCTCTCTTAAGGAATAAATCAGTAAATTAACTTGTCAATATATAATATAAAATAGTTACAATTCCTTATGGTGTATATTCGGATACACCGGAATTTTTAGAAAAAATTAATAATGCATTAAGTGAAACACATATATCATTTAAATTGTCAGTAGAACATAACAACACCTACGTATACGTTAAAAAGACATGTGATTCAGGAAAATGTATCAAGGATCACTCTATAAACAGTTTGAGATATTTTAGGCTTTGCTGAAATAGAAGGATATTTAAACATTGATTTACACGAACCCTTTGCTACTCAACCAGCAAATATTTTTAACGCATTACCTAGACAAATATTTATTTACTCAGATGTATGTGAACCTTGTATTGTAGGTGACGTACAAACAACTTTATTACGTATTATACCTGTAAACTACAAGGATTATGTATTTCCTTCTAATCAATATCAAATTTTTACACCTGTAAATTATATACCCCTCATAAGAAATAGTTTCAGAACAATCACTATAGATATAAGAGATAATCTGGGTCGTATCATACCATTCGAGTGTAGTACGTCGACCGTGACACTACATTTTAGACAAGTTAACTAACAAAATTCAAATAAAATAAAAATGAACCATTATATTGAACATTACGATAGCCAAGTTGGTAAAGGGGGTATTCAACACGTTTACGTTGGATCGCCATATCAAAAAGAACATGGAGGTATAGGTCGATTTCTTGAAAAACTTTTTCATAAAGCACTTCCTTTTTTAAAACGTGGTGCTCGCGCTGTTGGAAAAGAAGCTCTTAAAGCAGGTATTAACATTATCGATGATGTTGGTAGTCATAATATTCCTTTTAGAGAAGCACTACGCAATAGAGCACGTGAATCAGACAAGAATTTAAGAAGAAAGGCAGAAGAGAAAATAGAAAGTTTAATGGAAGGTTCTGGTTATAAAAAACGTTTAAGAAGGCGTAAGAATCAGTCGGGAACTAAACGTCGGGTGAAACGTATCTCGTCATCAGCTTTGAAAAGAAAAAAGAAAACAAGAAAAAATATTAAAAATAAACAGATTAAAAAAAGAAAAATTAACAAGAAAAATAAGAAACGTTCGGTAACCGATATTTTTGGACCTTTATAATTTCAAAATGGCATTTTTACATACATATTCTTGGGAATGTACTAAATCAGAATTAGATTTATTTACTCTTCCACCCACTCGAACGGCTATAGAATTAATACAATGGGTCGAATACAAACCTGTGACCACCATTTCTGAAGATTCGTATTTAGAATTTGTTGTACCAGGAAATTCAGATGATTAAATTGATTTAGCTCACACTATACTCAGTCTTAGCGTACGTCTTAAAAAGGAAAAGATCTTATAGGTGATGATACGTTAGTTACACCTGTAAATAACTTTTTACATAGTATGTTCAATCAAATCGATATATTCTTTAACCAAAAGACTGTATCACTACCTAGCAATACTTACGCTTATCGAGCATATATTAAAATGTTGCCTAATTATTCCGAAGAAGCTAAAAAATCACATTTAACTACAGCATTATGGTATGACGATACCCCTGGTGAAATGGATGCCGCATTGGTAAAAAGAAAAGATAATAACAATCTACTTTCGAAAAAAATTGGAGCTGATAAACGTTATCTTTTTGTCAAAGGCGGAAAAATTGTAGATTTGTTAGGTCACTTACATTGCGATGTTTTTGATCAAGAAAAATTTCTCCTTAATGGTGTAGAAATGAGAGTACGACTCATACGCTCAAAAGACGCTTTTTGCCTGATAGATCATGACGCTGAAAATGTGAAAGTACATATAATGGATACATTATCACGTGTGCGCAGAGCTGTAATTAATCCAGGAATTTTACTTGCATATTTAAAAGCATTATCTAAAGGAACATCTAAATACCCATTAACACGTATAGAGGTTAAGTCATTTACTTTACATACAGGAGATACAGGAGAAACTTTAGATAATATTATTCTTTGACAATTACCTAATCGCATAATATTGGTTTGGTTTCAAATAGTGCGTTTAATGGAAGTAGAAAAGAAAACCCATTTAACTTTCAACATTTCAATCTTAATTATCTTGCTTTAAATGTCGATGGAATACAAATTCTTAGTAAGCCCATTCAACCTAATTATCCCAAAACGTTCATTGATGGATATCATACTTTATTTAGTGGGACAGGAATTCACTTTACGAATGAAGGAAACTCTATTTCAAGAGATGCTTACCCAAATGGTTATTGTCTATATGCTTTTGACTTAACCCCAGATCTTTCGGCTAATTGAAACACCTATCGGAATTTAGTTGAAAAAGGCGCAGTCCATTTAGAATGACGTTTCGATCAAGTTGTGGAAAATTCCGTAAATTGCATAGTTTACGCAGAATACGATAACGTACTTGAAATAGACGTGTCACGACAAGTTATTATTGATTTTAATGGGTAAATAATGATACTTGAAATAGACATGTCACGACAAGTTTTTCCGATTTAATGGGTGAATAATACTTTCACTAAATTTCAAAATGAACTTTCTATTTTTTTTATTATTACGTCACTGAAAAGTTTCATTAATTAGGAGGAAGGGTAAAATATAACACAAAAATGAAGTAGCGCTCTATATAAATTCAGCTGAAGACACGAGTTAAGCAGTTAAAAGTTATTTAAGTTTCAAGCAGTCAATATACATACAGACCTCGAGAACTATTTTCACGGTTCTCAGAACCATGAATTTTTCATTTGTGCTTTAACGGCATGTCGGAGCTGCAGCAATCAAGTTTTGCTTTTTTTATTTTATCGATATCTTTTTAAATTCTTAAATTAAACAAATATAATGACTTGTCCGCACTAAAGTTATATTAGTACAATAATTTTTGTTGAAATAAAAAATCATTTGGACTTGTTATTTTTTTATGAGCTTGGATTGGAAATGAGATATCAAACTCGACAAACCTAACCTTAAAATACGATATATTGAAAGTTTTTATTATAACTTTGTATGTATAATATTTTGGTGGTTTTCTTGAGTTGTCCGCACTAGAGTTTAATCTTACAAATTTTTTCTTTATAGCAAAAAAACTCAATTAAACGCATCGTTTATTCATAAATTAAGATTGGAAATATTATTAGAAGGCGGACAGCTTCGTCATGCTCTTAAACTGTGTAATTAACGGTAGGCCGGAGTAGAACCTGATACCGACCGAGTAACAATCGAGTTGTTTGTTATTTACTCAAGTTTTAATCGGTGTATCTTCAAATTAAAGGTCGAGTGCAATAGATATTATTATTATAAACATCTATGCACAAGAAAAAAAATATCTACCGGTTTGTTTTTGAGAAAAGTAAGTAACGCGAAAATATTATAAACATAAACTTTTACTTTGGCGTTACTTACTTTTCTCAAAAACAAACCGGTAGATATTTTTTTTCTTGTGCATAGATGTTCATAATAATAATATCTATTGCGCTCGACCTTTAATTTGAAGATGCACCGATTAAAACTTGAGTAAATAACAAAAATGCCAATTAGACTAGGACAGCGAATCTGGCCTGATCTTAAATATAAAAAGTGGTTCAACAGAAATAATAGGGTTATTTCTGCATTATTCGACTTTGACGCCGATGACGCTACATACTCTTTTCCTTCGGATTCAACTAACCGTACAACGCAAACCACACCTATTAAACCAAAAAGACTTGTGAAAAAAAGTGAACCAAAAAGACCACCAACACCCGGACCCAGCAAAGAACACGTATACGACAGCATTGAAGAATCAGGATATTATACTTCTGAATCGACCACACCTGTAAGCGCAAAACACCGTAATGAATACTAATCAGTTATAAAGTTTAAATTCGAAAGTTTGTGGACAATTTTGCTTAATGTTTTTAGATTATATGAATCGAGGTTATTCTCTCGACAAATTTTGTAATTTATTTTCAAAAATTATTTAAGAAATGATAATATTGCTGCACGTTTCTACAACTGAATTTATTAAAATCAATTTTTCATAGGTAATGGACATAGAAAAAATACGAAATATTATATTCAATCATGTAGGGCCAAATCCTAATATACTTAAAATTACATTTTTCATACTCTTTGTTTATTATATTATTTTACCAAAATGTATTAAATTAGGAAAATCATAATAAATACTCATATATGATACTTAAATATCTTGTTATTTTTATTTTATTTACCACAACCTATTCCAATACCATTCCTAAATACAAAAAAGTAAATAAGAAATCTTTAAAGTTAATTTATTTATACGAAAATTAAAAATTTTTAATCATAAAAAGAAATTATTTTTATTTTTAATGATATAGCATTTACTATGTAATCTTTTTTCCGCTACACGAAAATTCTTAAAATTTCTAAGCGACCGTAATAAAGCTCTCCTAATAAAATAATTACGAAGTCACTCATTGAAACATTCATTTACTCAAATATTTTTTACACGTACATATAGCTAATGTACTTAAACTACCTGAGCGCTTAACCGAACTGCGTATACGTAACACCGACCGACGCGGCGCGGTAGACTTAATGACGAACAGACCTAATTGTCACCCTCGCGGTAAGACAGACTTGAAGACGTCACTTCCCTATAATTTCTCAGACACTGGCAAACTTCCCTATATTTCCCCATATACTACTTAGTATACCTGGGTACGATCAAATTTAATTTCGGTTTATAGTCGATGTGAGCGACTCATGATTTGTTGCCTTCTTCTTCATGTAACGTAAAATTCCTTTCTCTGTTTCGCTGCTTACAATGTATTTAATCATATAGAGTTTATGAGAATTCAAAGAATTTTGCATTTTTTTTCAGTTTGATATTCTGATTTTTTGCCCATTTTCTATTGAATTCTTTAATATTTTGTATTATTTAGTGTTTTTTGTGTCAAAAATTCTTTATTTCATATTTCTTTTTTGTTTTTACTTATTATTATTCTTTTAATCATTTGTCTTATTTATAGTGTTTTGAGTCTTTATTTGCCTCCCCCCCTTGAACCGTCATAATAGCTAAAAATGTAGCTGTGAACGTTCAGGCCTTACTGTATTAAGAGGAGGTCACGTATCTCCGTCCTTTTCTAATCAAAGAATTCATTTTTTGCAAAAACTAATAACTTTAGCAAAAAATTAAGAGAAAGCCGCATCTCGTATCGAAAAAAACAAGGTTTTCTTTAATCAGAAAAAATTAATTTTATTGCTTCATTTTCAAGAAAACCTTGAAAAACCAATTGTTTACCCTAGCCTCTATGTTTTAAGTTTTTCAAGGTTTTCTTGAAAACGAAGCGATAAAATCAATTCTTTCTTATCAATGAAAATATTGCTTTTTTTTAGACGAGATGCGGCTTTCTCTTTATTTTTTGCTAAAATTATTAGTTTTTGTAAGAAAATCAATTCTTTGATTAGAAAAGGACAGATATACTCGACCCGCTCTTGTTCTTTTTGTTTAACTGAGACTACTGGATTTATGTATTGAATTTTTGATCTCTTGATCATGCTTTTATTCAGTAAGTTCTCAGTTTTCGCATCTAGTTTACTTATTAATTTTACATTATTTAGGTGTAGTTTATCTTTCATTGTTATGAATTTATTTTCATGCTTTTTAATTAATACGGGCTTCCTTTTAAATAATTTTTATCTTTTATCTTAAACTTTTTCATTTTTTTTTGTTTAATTCATTTAATCTTTTAGATTTAATTTTTCTTTATTTTTTCTTTTTTCTGGCAAGTTTTCTGCCATATTCTTTTTATTATTGGAGTTTTTCACTTCATTTCTTTCTTCGATCTCTATATGTAGAGTCGAGTATTCATTTTTATTTATAGTTTTTACTTTATATGATATTATATCATCTTTATTATTTATTTGGAAATTAATTTTCTGGCGCCGCGTATTAAGGGGATGTAATAGGGTATATGATTTCTACATAGTTACCGACATGGCAATTTTCCAAATTTTTCATCTTTATTCAAAAATTTTCAGAAATATCTCTATATTAGGCTTTTTATTAGTAGAAATGGAAGATTGTAATATAGAGATATTTTTAAAAATTTTAGATTAAGAACCAAAAACTTGAAAAACTGAAATGTCGGTATTTTACATCTCCTTAATAAGCATATTAAATGTTTTCTGGGAGTAGATAGGCTATGGGAGTTCTGGCGCAGTGCATTTCTGGCGCACCCCCCTCCCTCTTGCATTTCTGGCGCACTTTCCCCGCCCCCTCTGCAATACTGGCGCACTTGCATTTCTAATGCAACGTGAATTTCTAACGCATCGTGAATTTCTAGCGTGCTGATAAGGTAGGGAATATGCCGGGATGCGGATATTTTTTTATTTAATTATTAATTATTAATTTTTGATAAATTATAGAGCGCTATATTCATATCTACTATTTTGAATATTGAATATTATAATTTTTTATATTTAAGAGTCAGCTGTATACCGACACAGTTACCTGTTTTACCGAATCTATTTAAAATTTATTTTTTATAAAAACTAATAGCTTCAGGCAGAAATAAAGAGATGGTTTCGATTCGCGTAATAGAAAGCAATATTTTCTCTGATAAGAATAATTTAATTCCACCGCTTTATTTTCAAGAAAAGTTGGAATAACTTGAAAATCCCATTATTTGACACTAATTTCTAATTTTTTAAGTTATTCCAACTTTTCTTAAAAACGAAGCAATAAAATTAATTCATACTAATCAAAGAAAATATTACATTTTATTAAACACATCGAAACCATCTCTTTATTTTTGCCTCTTGTTGCTAATTTTGGGAAAAAGTCAATTTTTTAATTAGAAAAGGACAGAGATACAGCGGACTCTTAATATTCAATGATTCTGTTCTCGATGATGATTGATTCATGCTGGAATATTTTTCATCTACATATTCTTTCCAATTTACATCTTTCTTTTGTCTGTTACGAAGAAGGGGTGTATACTCTGAACAATTTTGATCTGAATTTTGATCTGAGTAGTTTGAGGAGTTGCCTTCTCCCATGCTTGTTGAAACTTGTCCCATTTTGGAATGAATCTAAAAACGAAAAGCATCTGTTATTTATAGTTAATCCCACTCCATTTTCTCGGAAATACTCTCAGTGAGGAATTTTTTCATAAGTCTTACGTTGTGAAGCGCACAACTAGGTCTGTATGCTCCATTATGATGCCGGCAAACCGTGACAAGTTTGATCTTGTCTAGCGGTGGAAAACCCATTTCTGCTACATCATGAACTCTGAACTTGAAGCGTCCTAACCATGCTTTCTTGATGGAGCCCATAACCAAGACTTTACTAGCATCGTGTAATGCCTCTCTGAGTAATTTTACTACATCTGTGTATAAAATATTTCCTAAATCCCAAGATAGTACATGGAGATGCTCTTCTAACCATATGTTTTCTCTCTTATACTTATCCAATAGGCGACGCCAAGGATAAGGCTTCTGGAATAAGAGTACAACAGGGTCGGAATCATCTTTGAGAGGAACTATAGCCAATTCTTTGAGAATGTAGTCATTGCCTGGCTGTTTAAAGCCTTGCATATCTACCAAGTACTCCATCCTGAATGAAAGACTCTTACTAACGAGTCAGCTTTTTATAATGATTCCCCTCACCACTCATACAAGTTTTCGTAGGTTACCGCTCGCGGCGCTGTACTGAACTACACGATCGTGTAAGATTAAGTAGTAAGCAGAAGTTCCGGCTGGAAAGTTACCTCTCGATTCAAATTCCAGTCGAACGTCCACAGGGGGCACTCTTTAACCATTCGTTTTGTTTAGAATAATCGATCACTATTAAAGGTAAAGTATCCGATGTAATGCTGCTTTTTTAGCATAGGCTCGATATCTTTAAAATAGTAAGCACTTTGAAAGTTGGCGTACATATCGTATAGCATTGCGTATTGATTATGAGGGATATCTAAATTCAAATTTCCATACGGATGGTATTGAGAATTGAGAAACAGCTTCACATTACTGATATTGTAATGATCGTAACGGATCTCGAACACTTTGGAAAGTCGTTACACATATATACTACTGTTTTCTCTCTTGTACGGTAGTTGATGTTAAGAATAAGACTTCTTAAATAGTGATACAGTAAAGCCGGAATCATTTTTGACAGTAATAGCTAAGTCTCTGAGTCTGACTATTGAAAGCCTTGCATATCTACCAAGTATTCCATCCTGAATGAATCTTTTACTGAAGATACAGCTTTTTATGATGATTCCCCACCATTTTGGATCTCCACCACTCGTATAAGTTTTTGTACGTTACCACTGATGGCGTTGACTATTCGATTCCAGCTAGAAAATATTCTCTCTATTACTATTCTGAACAGATGTTTAGAAAGCAAAAGCTTTTTTAACTGATGATATTCATTTGAAATAAATGTTATATCATCCTAAGTTAATTTAATATATATAACCAGCATCTCGTAGTTCACTAATTATAAAATTTATCTTTTTATAAGTATAAAGACTTTTATTAGTTGAAGATGTAAGAATACGAAGACGATCAACTAATTCATTAGGATCATCCCATCCTATATATATAGAATGAGATTCATCACTACTAGAATAATCTGATGAAGTTTCATCGCAGGAATCTATGGAACTTACTTTAGCTTTTTTTTATCTAGATACTTGTAAAACTTTAGTATTAGATTTTCTTTTACAGTTTTCTAAATTTTCTTCTTTACTTTTTTGATTATTTTCGAGTTTAAAGAAGGTATTATTAGAAGAATCTGATAATGTACAGGAAGGAAACAAATGGTTTCCACGCATTTAAACGAGGAATCAAGTTGGCTGACAACCAACCTTGGAGTTCCACAGGGTTCGGTACTGGGGCCTCTGTTGTTTTGTCTTTACATTAATGACGTACGTGACGCTCTTGACTCTGGTTGCGTCGGGCACCTACTCTATGCGGACGACCTGCAAATTTACACGCAGGTGCCTCGCGAGAATGTGGAAGAAGGTATTCTCAGTCTACAGAGGGCGGCCAAAGCGGTGTCAGAGTGGGCTGCTGGTGTCTCTCTCACTTTGAATTCTAATAAAACCAAGGCAATCGTCTTTGGCAATAGTCGTTTTGTAAATTCTTTTTATGCTGATGGGTCACGTACGATTGATCTTGAGGGAGGCATTAGTATACCTTTCTCTGACTCCGTGACGAGTCTTGGTCTTGTGCTTGACCCTAAACTTTCATGGGTACCGCACGTTGATATGATTACAAAAAAGTTTAATAGAGTTTTGTATGCCCTGCGGTTTTTCCATCGGTATACCACGGAGACTCTGCGTAAACAGCTCGCAACCACCCTGCTGTTTCCACATCTTGACTATTGTTCGGTGGTTCTGCTCGATGCTTCTCAGGAGTTGAGAAGACGAATACAGAGATTACAAAATTTATGTGTGAGATATGTAATGGGTTTGAGAATGGGTGATCATGTCTCTCCTTATAGAACCGCGTTGGGTTGGCTGCGCACTGATTCGAGGAGACAGTATTTTTTGGCTGTGCTTATGTACAAAATCGTGCGCATAAATACTCCGGAGCATCTAGTGAGTCTCTTCACTAGATGTGTACCTAGGACGGCTACTAGGGGAGAGACTAAGGATCTTGCGGTGCCCTTTATGCGCACTGAGACTGGAAGAAATTCCTTCCAAGTTCAAGGTGTGCATTTTTGGAATTCCCTACCTGCTGAAATTAAGTATCTTCCATCTATTAGCAGGTTCAAGACGGCAGTGAGGGGGTACCTACTTGACCTTGAGTAACGGATATTCTCTTTATGTTATATTTATAGTCCCTTTATGTTAATTTATTATCATGTGTAGTCCCGTATATAGATTTAAGGTGTGCTTGTATTTATAGTATGGATGATGAGCGCATGGTTGAGAGTGAATGCATTATTTTTTTTATTATCTTTGACTATTTGACTCGTTTGATTTTATTATATTTTATTTTTGGTTTTGTTTTTACTAGTTTGACTGATGGATATTAATTCGACATATTTGTTTATTGTTATTTTATTGATGATTGTGTCTGTATTTTATTATTGTGATGATCTGTGATATCACTCTGAATAGTGACTTACTTTTGTAGTATTATTAGTTTTAGGAAATCGACTGTGATATTATATGTGCAATAATTACATTATCTCATTTCTGTATCTTATTATGTATTAAATATTATATTTTTGTTTTGTTACACACTTTTTGTAAACTATTACAAATAAATAAGATATTTATCTATCTAATATCTATGTACTGCTATTAACATCGTTAGAAATCATTTTTGACTTTTCACATCTTGATACTGATGAAGCGTTATTACGTAATTTTCTTTTACAACTTTCAAATGTGTTTCTACTCTTTTGATAATTTTCTATTTCATCATCAGAGTTAGAATAACTATTTTGAAGTAATTTTAATTCTGGATACCTTTGGCGATCGATGAAATCAATATTATCTCTCCTCGCTAGTTTATCGTTTGTATGATGTGTGTTGAGACCATCATTAAACTTACGTTTTTCCTTAAAAGTCATATTTCTTGTTACATTTTCTTCCTGCACAGGCGTTATTATATGGTTATGTGATGTACAACTTATAAATCTCATATCCTTCGTTACAGTAAGACTTGAACATTGTTTTGAACGATAAAATTGACACTTCCAGTAAATATTACCATTAATCATGCCCTTATCCTTATAAAATAGAATACCATTTAAAAGAAGTTTATCTTTTCCTTTAGAACTTTTTATAAATTGAAAAGATGTATTAAGCTTGGACTTATCAGCATCGTTCAAAGTAACCTCAGTCTCTGAATTACCTGTAAACGATGTTTCTTTATTTTGATTATAATCAAATAATTGACCAAGATTGATATTTGATTGATTTGATTGATTTGGAAGTTTAGATTTAATCGCCTCCCTTTGTTTTCCAATTTCAAGAAAGTTAGCCATGTTGATAGCTCAAGTGTACCATGCATACTGATTCTTAAATCTAGAATCTGTTGTATTTATAGTAAATTAACCTGGTATGTAACAAGTTTAATAAGATAATAAGATAATTTCAAGATAACAAGATAATTTTATAATTTAAATAAACATCTAGCCATCATGTAGCTTAAAAATTAGCAAATTAGCGAATTCAATGAAAATTCGATCAAAATTCGATAAAGATTCGATCAAATTCGATAAACATTCGATCAAATTCGATCAACATTCGATCAAATTCGATCAAATTTGATAAACATTCGATCAAATTCGATCAACATTCGATCAAATTCGATCAAATTCGATCAAATTCGATCAACATTTGATCAAATTCCATAAACATTCGATAAACATTCGATCAAATTTGATCAAAATTCAATAAAGATTCGATCAAATTTGATAAACATTCGATCAAATTTGATAAACATTCGATCAAATTCGATAAACATTTGATCAAGTTCGATAAAGATTTGATCGAAATTCGATAAACATTCGATCAAATTCGATCAAAATTTGATCAAGTTCGATCAAATTCAATAAAGATTCGATCAAAAGTCGATCAAATTTGATAAAGATACGATCAAAATTCGATAAACATTCAATCGAATTCGATCAAAATTTGATCAAATTCAATAAAGATACGATAAGGATTTGATCAAGTTCGATAAACATTCGATCAAATTCAATAAAGATTCGATAAAGATTCAATCAAATTCGATCAAATTCGATGAAATTTAGATAAAAATTCAATCAAATTCGATCAAGTTCGATAAACATTCGATCAATTTCGATAAAGATTCGATCAAATTCGATTAAAATTCGATCAAGTTCGAGAAACATTCGATCGAATTCGATAAAAAAATTCGATTGAATTCAATATGCAACTACTAGTCCTAATTCACTTAAACATTGGATCTTTCGCTTGGGCGCATGAATTAACGTTAGTAGTGGGGGAAACCAAGCAGCTAGGCATGCTAGGCAGACTACCCGTTATACATTTCCCCTTCGTTATGAGTTTCCCCCACCACTAACGTTAATTCATGCGCCCAAGCGAAAGATCCAATGTTTAAGTGAATTTTTAAGGACTTTCTAATCACTTAATCAAAAATCTGAAATATACATTTTGTAGAAGGATATCTAAACTTTCAGAATCGATGTTGAACATTGTAAAAAGTTAATCGTGTGAGATAGAGTGGCCTACTGAAAATTAATTGTTTATAACTTATAAGTGTTATTATGGAAAAACTATAAGTCCTACAGGATTCTGCTTCCGTATGCTTATTGTGCACATTAAGAACTATTATTTGACACAAGCCCAATTCTTAAATTCTTAAATTAAAAAAGTTATGAATTTTTTTAAATTTAACCCTTTTTCGTGGTTTTTTGCATTTTTCTCGGAAACTATAAATGCAATCAAAATGGTTAAAAATTCATTTTAAAGGTCTTCAAAAAACCTACATTTTATCTCATTGGACCAATATGATAACTTTTATAGCTCCAGAAATATTTGCAGATAAAGAGAAAAAATGTCAATTTTCAATGTTTAAACATTGTTTAAATAAAAACGGACAACATCTGTTGGGGCCATTTTGGATATTTTACTCCCACAAACCTACTTTACATAATTGTGCAGTCGGTTTACTGTTAAACTTTTTTGCAAATATCAGCCATTTTTTAGCTAAATTGACTGGCCTATACCTTCACATAACTTTCCGATGATGGATAGATTTTTGACATGTTGTTCAATTTTGTCAACTAAAGTTATCAATTAAATTTATAGATGTTTTAATAGAATTGCATGATATTTCGAAGACTTATTTAAATGTTGGATAAATTTAGTCTTGATAATGCATGATATTTAGATATTGTAGTAAAGGGTTCACAAGTGCCGATTCTTGGTTGTACCTCATAGGTAGAGTGCGTTAGTTAGGAGTTCCATCGCTTCCTAAAACAAAAAATCTTTTTTTGTTTGAGATTCTTAAGATATAAATACTTTTAACTTAATGTCTCTTCTACAGGTTATGCATTGTTTAACATTACTGGCATATTGGTAGCAACAATGTTCACTCGGTAAAATGCTATCTCTATTCCTTTATCAGAGCAAACTTTACATTTACTATGTAAAGAATCATCTGCAGGAATATCTGTGGATATATTTTGGAGGAAGCGACAGCGACTATTCCATTTTTTCGGGGAAGTCCTGGAGTCAGTTGAAGGACTTTGAAGTATATTCCCATTCTTATCTACTTAGTTAAATACCCTATAGCTTATTATACTTTATATCTTTAGATGGTATTTGCGATTTATATTTTTTATAGTACTCTTTCCATGTTGTTTTCTCATCCTTCACCTTTTTTTATCAGGTGGAAGAAGAGGAGTGTACTCTGAACAATTTTGAGTGGTATGACTAGGAGTCTGAACCACGATTAAATGAATGTGGATCACGATGTGTTTGCTTTTCATAGGAAGTGATGGGAGCCCCAACCTTCGCCCCCATCTGTGAGGTACAACCAAGAATCGCCACTTGTGAACCCCTTACTCCGAAAAGTAAGAAGTACACCCATGACTCGTATACCTCTCCGTTGACTTCCAAGCGCTTAAGCCCAGGAGAACTCAAGACCTTTTCCTTTATCATCATCTGAATACTTCACAAACAACTTAAAATTTTTAATGGCCTCTTGCAACTCGAAGTAAAACTCCTTATTCTCCTGTAAGGCTCTGCATGCGCAAGATGGAATAAAAATGCGCCATTCGTGATCTAAAGTTGCCATCAATCTAAACTTATCCTTACATTTAACTGGTCTGAACTCACTCACATAATAAGTCTGATCTTTCTTCAAGGGTAATATATTCCCAATGGCACGATGGACGCGTCCACGAGCTGCCTCGTTGAATTTACCAAGATCCATATTTCTTTGATAAAGAATTCTAAGTTTACTTAGCAGAGTCTGATGAAGGAATGACTCGAGTTGGTTCTGGAGTTCTCTTCAGTAGCTGTTAAGCTGTGGCTACTGCGCAGATCTCCCCCTCCATAGGATGAAATAAAACAAAACAAAAAAAAATTAAAGAGAAATGTTCATGAAGAGGAAATCGAGACTATAAAAGAGGCATTATCACTGTTAGTACAAAACAGTCAATCGATAACCATCCATGGAACAACGTCAAAGAGTAGTAGAAGAGCTTCACAAGCCAGCACATCGTAATTATCCACGTCAAAAATTCTATGTGCGAGGTTTGGATGAGACATGGCAAGCAGATCTAGTAGAAATGCAACCTTATTCTAAAGAGAATAAAGGTTTTGAATATATGCTTACCATAATAGATGTATTTTTAAAGTATGCGTAGGCAGTTCCTGTTAAACGAAATCTATTTTACATAAAGGTTGAGTACCAAAGAATTTACAAACAGATAGGGGCAAAAAGTTCTATAATACGTATTTTCAAAGTCTTATGGAAAAATACAAAATTAATCTATACTCCACGTACAGCAATCTCAAAGCATCAATTTGTGAACGTTTCAATCGTACACTGAAAAATAAGATGTGGGTAGAGTTTAGTTTACGTGGAAACTATAAATGGCTTGATATCTTACCCAAGCTAATGGCAGCTTACAATGATAGAAATCATTGAACTATCAGTATGAAACCCAACGAAGTTACAGCTACTAACAAAGCAGAAGTTTTCAAACGTTTTAATAAAAAAATCATTTTAATTAAGAAGCCAAAATTCAAAGTTGGTGATAAAGTTAGAGTTAGTAACGCGAAGCAATTATTTGAGAAGGGATATACACCCAACTGGTCCACGGAGATATTCACCAGAATTAAAGTGTCAGTGACAAAACCAGTGACTTATGATCTCAAAGATTATCGTGATCAACCTATCACTGGTGGTTTCTATGAGCAGGAACTCCAGAAAGCGATGTATTCTGATGTATACCTTGTAGAAAAAGTCCTGAAGAAACGTGGTAATCAAGTCTATGTAAAATGGCTTGGTTTTGATGCTTCTCACAATAGCTGGATTAATAAGTTTGATAATTAAAAATAAATAAAGAGAAAGTGGTAAGGCCCCCACCTTCGCCTATACCTGTGAGGAACAACCAATGAAATCATCATTTGTTAGCCTTATATAATGAACGAATTCACTATATAGGACTAACTCATGACTCGTTTTCCCCTCCATGAACTTTCTCTTCATTTTTTTTTTATTTATTTTTTTTTTTTTATTTACAATTAAGAAAATTCAAACTTATTATCTCCATGGTACAATATAAATAAGGCGTATTTGTTAGCCTTAGCTGCTAATTCATTAAACAACTCATCGTTCTTCTCCAGCGCTTTAGACACTCGATCCGGTAAGAAGACTTGGAATTCTTCTTTAATGGTGATCGCTACTCTCAAACCGAATTTAGTGCCGACTTGTCTTAGACTGGTGACCATGTAGGTTTGACCCTTCTCTAACTCCGACAAGTTCTTCTTCGGAAGGAAGGTGTTGGAGTAAATCCTATTGAGCATTGCAAAGTCCATTCTGAAAAAGAGAAAAGTATTTTATTGTATTATAATAAATATATAAGACTTTATTATAATACTTACATAATATGATGCTCTTCAAACTCTTGGTCTTTTGTTGGGAGGCTCTCCGTACTCTGGCTCATCGAGCGACTGAATGAGCTCTGGTCGCTGCCGCTGCTCCTTATGAAGGGCTTCTCCCCTCTCTTCAGCCATATGTTCTCCCCTTTCTTAGACCATATGTCCTCCCCTCTCTACTTCTACCACGTCTTCTCCCCACTCCTCCATGATCTCAAGAGCTTCCTGTTCGTTGAGTTCCAAGTAATGGCCCCAAGGTAGCGTGTCGGTCGTGTTGAGGAGCAGACGGCGCTTATCGTCGTGAGGACTTAACGCGATCTTGCTCTCCGTAACTGTCTGTACATGATGCTCTTTCGATCTAATGTTGTTTTGATGGAATCGCATCGTAGTTCCATCGAACAGACAGTTACGGTAGTCCTCGAAACCTATACGAGTCTTCACTACAGACGTCTTGACTCCCTTCGCTTTCTTGATTGGCTTCTCGTTTTGAATGCGGACGGCATACATCTTACTACGAAGACCGACAAATTCGGTCATGATGTTACCTCCGCATTCATCCTTTATGAGTCCTACAACCTTCTTGTTCTTGAGAGGGAGTCCAAACTGGTTATTTGCAGGATAATCAGAAGTATCAAACTTCTCGATATCCTTCTTCATCCTATTGTAGATGTTCTCATCTTTGATCTCATAAATGAGACTGTCCGTATCGGTATAGAGCAACTTGCATCTGCTGCCGATCTCCTTCTTCATGTAGCCGTAGTGGAAATCGTAGATTAAGGTCTTGGAGATGTCTAATACGCTAAGACCCACGTAGATCGGCTTCCTTATCGTAATCTCAGTCCTAGCTAGCTGAATCGCCACGAGATTCTCGTCGAATATAGACCTGCTGTGGAAATTGGGACTTGCGATTAAGGCCTCTGCACCATATCGTCCACTCCATTTGTTGACGAGCTTAACATCCACTCTTTTGCGCTCATTCTCCATGGTCTTGCCATAGACAGCATTGATCATGAGTTTGAAGAATAATTTTTCAAACTCATTCTTCGATTGCTGCTTTTTTTCCGTGTTTATATCAACATATGCTTTCAATCGTGGACTTTGTTTGAACTGCACCATCCTGTGTATTTTCTTGATGATCAGTCCATTCTTTACTGCTTGTTGGAGCACTCTGTAGTGGATCACATAACGTTGTTTGTCATGGAGAGTCGTCAACAATTTTTTCTGGTTGCTACCAGATGGCGCTTGGTGCTCAGGACACAGAGGCAGATCCTTGTGGGCATCGTGAATTTCTGCAGGATATTGTAGATCCGCCTCGAAAATAAATCCAATGTCTGAATCATGCGAGATCTCTGAGATGACTTCGAGATGCTCGTTGATGTAATCCGTGTTGCCCCACTTGAAATCTCCATATGGTCGATGCTGAGTCATCGCCCATCCATATAGGTTGTTAGCGTCGAAGTACATGAGGCACTTATCTTCTCCAGCTGGATTGTAGTCCTCCATATACTGGTTGCTAGCCTTGGCGTAACGGTTGGAGCATTGGCTCATTCCTCCTCTGATGCCTCTCTCCACATACATGAGCATATCGATGACCGTTAAAAGCTCCAGCTTGATGTTGATGTGTTTCAACATGGCGTCCCATGTCAAGCCTGAAGTCGTATAATAATGCGCCGGATCCAATCCGTACGCGTCCATGCAAGTTGCTCTGAAATTTTCAAAGACGTCGGCCAATAAGAGCACATCTGTTTTTAAATAGACGTTTGAATAACTCTCCAAGCGTCTTAATCTTGAGCTTTTCCCACACATTTTTAGCGTGCTCGTAAACTTCCATGCTGATATTGCTCTCGTTCAATTTATTGTAGAATTCTTCTTTAGACGAGAGCTCCTTGTCTTCCAACTTTTCCAAACAACTTACATAATCGTAAGGAAAGACTCCTTTTCTCACTAACAGCTTGATCTGCTCATCTGTATAGTTGGATTCGTGGAAGGTCTGCGTTGTTATATCAAATCTATCCAGGTACGAGGCCAATTTCTCCAAAGACGATGCCATGAATCTGAAGGAGTCTAGAAAACGGAAACTCACATCGCTTCCTTCTACATATTTGGTAAAGGAAATGTAGCGCTCCTTATTCTCTGGAATCAGCTGTACTCGTCCCTTGAAGTTGTCAGCTGTAGCGAGATCCTTGATGATGAAGTGTGAATCGTAGCCAGTCAAATTGTAGAATATCACTGGGATGAACCTTGCGTCTTTGAAATTCATGTTGCATCCCTCGTGAGCAGCTCCTCTGAATTTCCCAGTGAGATGACAGTGATCTCGAACTTTAATAGCACCTGGAGCAAAACGTTTGCTGCAAATATGGCAAGATCTCGCTGCTTTAAACTCAGCTTCCTCTTCTTTTGTGAGTTCCATTGGTTTAGGATTAGTATACAATGAATTTAATTCATCAGCTAATCCTCCTAGTTTTTCCACGAACTACTGGGTAGGAGTCTTTGCTTCCTCCCCTTCTTGCCTGTAGCAGAAGTAGCCGGATCTTTTATCATCGAAGCTGCACTTCACGTAGTAGCCGATGCTGTAGGCCTGATGTTGTTGGTAGACTTTAACATCGTCCTCCACAGGTTTTAACAAGCACTCGAAATCCGCATAGATGGTGAATGGGACTTTAGTCTTGTTCTTGTAGTTATGGAAAGATAGCATTTATCTTCCTCCGAAGGCAATCGAATCCTGCATTTGTTTATTTGCTGGCAGTCCACTTCATGATTTTTTAATTTCTCTTCGTTATTGAAGAAATGCAGACATCTATCGCATACATGAATCTGATGGCTGTGTTTGGTCACTTGACTACCTACTAGTCGTGACAAGTTCTTGATCCACACATAATGGAATTTGGGTAGTGAATCCTCGTCGTTGCTGCCGGCTTCTTCATCATCATCAACGTAGACGTCTTGAATGAGTAATAGATTGACATGACGTTCCTTTTTGAGAGAGGTGACATGACATGGATGCACTGAATAGTTGATGCCAGACTTCTTTAATATATACACGTTGACGGAGACGTTGTTCTGATTTTCAAATTTAGCCACCTGTTTTACTGGAGTTGGAAAATCTATTCCTTTGAAGCTGAGCGCGTCTTTGTAATCTTTGTATTTGCTTACACGTTGTGGATCTCGATCAGCTGGATATAGCGCAGATATAATTGCCCACTTGAAGCACTGATCATCATCGTTTTGCACGTTTACACATGCCTTCTTGTTTTGGATGGACTTTGGTAGCTAGATGTATGAGCTTCCTCTCATGGGGTTGAGCTTATTGATGTTAATGGTGAGGCTCAATATTTCTCGCAGACTCCATCCAGATCCTTTCTGCTCAAATTCCTCCATTTCCCGAAGAATGGGTAGCTTCACGTTGCTGTCAAACCATTGGATGATGTCGGTAGTCTGGAAGATGGCAGCATTCTCCGTCTTGAAATATTTAACTTCGGCGACTATCGAATCATCCTTCTGAACCGTATATTCTGCCGACAGCTCAGCGTTGACTTTGATTGCTGCATATTCCTTGAGAGCATCGGTGATCTTTGACTCGAACACTGCTCGAGCATCAGCCAAGAATGTGATGATATCCAGATGGCCTAGGTTGGAAATCACACCAGATCGTATGCGAGTCTCAAATGCTGATTGGAAGTCATCCCATTGAACGCTCTTTTGATTGTTGACTGGTTGCAACTCGTTCTCGACTGGATCCTGTACACGCCCGCCTGTTTTCAGAAGACTTTGCCGCTTGGATTGGATGGTGAGCAGATGAACCATAGAAGTCTAGCACTTTTTCTTCTGATGGTTAGATAAATGAGAAGTCATCAAAGCATGTAAGCCATCAATGGCTGCGGTACACAGACTTCTCCAAGATTCCAAGTCGTTGATATCAGCTTGGCCATTTCTCTGATACTCCAACGAATCTTGAAGCAGCTTGACAGTACGTGCGAAATATTCAGGGGATTGCATCTTATCCTTGTAGATTTATCCATTGGTTGTGGAGATCCCTCTCACGTTGTGCTCTTTGAGACTTTCCCTTTGTTGAACAGCTCTGTTCGATGATCAAGACGTCTGTAAATAAATAAATAATTAACTTTTGCAATATGCACTTAAAAAATAATAGCTCATATAATATTTACCTTCTATGAAGATCTATCTGGAAATTTTTCTATCTTCGTAATATACTTTGTTGATGATCTGGAGATCTTTGAAAATAAACTCTTTGTGGACTTATCGGAGGACTTCCTTCTCGATTAGCTTGAGGCACAAAAATGATTTTCAGGTCGCGGAGCTCCTCCATTCATACCCATTTTTGGAAGCGTGGGGGAGGTTCAGATGGTGCTGGAAGTTGGAAGAGAGGGAATATGATGATAGTGGGAGTTTAGAGAGAAGCTATTATTGGTGAAGCTCAAAGAGAGGGGATGCGATGGAAGTGGTAGCTTACAGAGAGAAGGGATGCGATGGAGGTGGAAACCTTAAGAGAAGGGATGAGAATATAAAAGAAAGCTCACGAGCTCTGTCGAATCACTTTTTAGTTCAGAGAGCTAGCAGCAACATCAAGGAAAGAACAAAGATGATGGAATACTTATTAGACGTACAAGGCTTCAGAAGATCCTCAAACCTATTTGTTGTAAAAGAGGCCGCTATTTTTTCCATAGAGAAGGATGTAAAGCCTTTGGTATACTTTTTCCAACCTCCTTGTAAGTGGAAGAAACTTCTCGCTGTGGAACAGTCGGTAAACGAATGGTTAGAGAAGAAGCATCATGGAATTCCGTGGGAAGCTGGGGCAACTCCGTACTGTGACGTAATCAAAGTATTACAAGATAGTCTGAAGAGTGCTGTTAAAATATACGTCAAAGGTCTTGAGAAAAAAAAGATGGATACAAGAGATTTTACCAAGAAAGTAAATATGAATATAAATGTATACTTGACCATTATTAATTATTCTTATTTTTTTCTAGGACTATCGTCAACATGGAGGAATTTGGATGTCCTAAATTAAAAACCCTCAAGAAGATTGACATCGATGGCTGTAAATGTGACTGTCATCCATTTGCAAAGAAACCAGTGTGTGCAGTGATGAATGCGCATGCTCTTAAGAAATGGCTACTCACTCAACACCTTTCAATCCAGATGCCACTACCCGAAGAAGATGAAGGAAGGGATGAAGTAGATTGCGCTTACCACAATATAGAACGAACATTCAGTCGCGCGGAATTAGATAAAAGTATATTGTTCGCGATGTATAATTAATGTATTATATTAGATTTAATTTATTATTTATTTTGTATTATAAATTGTTTGTTAAAATAAATCAAATGAGAATAAGAAAGTTCAAAGGAGAGGAAAAACTTGTGGTTGTTCCTCATAGGTTAAGGGCGATGGTTGGGGCCCTTACCACTTTCTTATTCTCTTTGTTATTATCTACATTCAATGTGAATACTAACATGAATAAGTTCAAATACTGATATAAATGAGTTTAAATACTAATATGAATAAGTTTAAATACTAATATAAATAAGTTTCAATACTGATATGAATGAGTTTAAATACTGATATGAATAAGTTTAAATACTGATATGAATGAGTTTAAATACTAATATAAATAAGTTTAAATACTGTTATGAATAAGTTTAAATACTGATATGAATAAGTTAAATTCTCATTTAAATATGTATTAATGAATGTATATAATAACAAAGGGAATGAGAAAGTGGTAAGAGCCCCAACCAACGCTCTCTACCTGTGAGGAACAACCATAAGTTTTTCCTCTCCTTTAACTTTCTTATTCTCATTTGATTTATTTTCTTTATTTTAACAATTAGTTTACAATTTTCGACATTTAAAAAATTTTTTTACATTTATAAGAGAGCGGGGTCGGTTCTTACAGCTCCTTTTTTCAAGGTTTTCCTTCTTGAGATTTTCTACCATCCTCAATCTTTTAACTTCCATGGCAGTTAAAATTGTCCTACTTCGCTCATCGTTACAGCAACTCCGTTTTAATTTTGCATTAGGAGATGTCCACTTAGTAGGAGAAGAAGAAGGAGGAGATGATGGCTGCTGCTTAAATTCTTTTTCCTGACAATTCTTCAGAGTTAACTTTCTATTGATTTCTTCCGCCTTTTTCCAAGCTAACTGTTGCCTTTGAAGACAAGATGTGTACTGAAAGCAAAAATAAAATTTAAAGATATATTTACGAGGTTCTTAATACAGACATACTTCTTGATCAATGATCCTCTTTTATTTGAAAACTACAGAGCAATCTAAAATAATATTACTGAAGTTGATCGTATTTAACCCTTGCAATCAGCTCCTTATATGCTTTGAACTTCACTGTTTCATCTGTGGAAAGTAAGGCGCCACCAAGCGGTCAAGTGGCAAAACTACATCTAAGGGCTTGGTCTCAAATCCAATTACATCCAATTAAACTTCTTAACAAAATTCAATTGGATATTGTTAGAAAATTTTCTAAGTTCTACATCTTTGAATAATTGCAATATTCTTGATGTAAACTTAGAGAAGCTGGAAAATTATTTTTTGTTTTTATGTGCAACCGATCTCAAGATAGAGATCAGCCTGAAAAAATGGCAAGTGTCTACAAAGATGCTTGGTTAAGCCTAGCGTTTTTGAAGTCGCTTAGCTAACTCAGTCTTCTCATCCTCAGTCAGAGTTTGAGAGTTTTTAATTCTCAAACCTGACTTTGGTGAAGAAGACTGTGGGGCTCCATGCTTCGCCTTCCTTTTCGCTGCTGTCGAGTTCTTTTTGGCCGCCTGTTGAGCCTTGCCCCATTCATGCGCTGCCTGGATGTCAGTTGGATGGACTTCCTTGGTTTCTCTGGGAGACTGCACTAGTGGTTGCCTGGTCACTCCTAGAGTTCGGGTCACCTCAGCAGCATATGCTTGAGCCATGGCCAGTCGCTGATAGTCCTCCTTGGTGAGTTGGTACTCGTCCTTTGACTCCATGCTGAAATTAATTTAATTTCTGTCCGACTTTCGAAATTATCGAAAGTCAAGTGGATAGTTCAACTCTTGATTGCTGCTTCCCTTTATGTTTTGAACTTCGTTACTTTTCTTAAGGAAATCCATACGCCACCTAGGATCCGAGTATTGAACTATTATACGGTACGATGTTTAAAAGATCGGGGATTCCCCGTGTATATAAGAGAAACCGAAAAATTCATTTTTACTTAAGATATAAATTTGAAAAAATTTTCAAAGTGCTTTTTTAATTTAAATTAAATAAATTTTCACTTTGAAATAATATTTATAAAATTTTAAAAATGAAAAAAAAGTCGACTTGGGTTATGATCGAACCCGTGACCCTCTGGTCGAGAGGCATGCACTTATACCACTCGACCACGGAGTCATTACACTTTGCAATTTTGGAAACTTGTATATCCGCAGTTCATCAGATACATTTTTATTTTTATTTATTTTTTTAATAAATTTTTAAATATTATTAATTGTTAATAATTAACAATAATTAATAATAATTTATTATGAAAAAATTTTTTTTTCACTAAAAAAATTTTTTAGTGAAAATTTTTATTTAAAAAAATATTAATAAAAATAATATAAAATTAATTTATTAAAAATTAATAAATAAAATATTTGAATAAAAAAATATCCGCATCCCGGCATATTCCCTACCTTATCGGCACGCTAGAAATTCACAATGCGTTAGAAATACAAGTGCGCCAGTATTGCAGAGGGGGCGGGGAAAGTGCGCCAGAAATGCAAGGGGGAGGGAGAGTGCGCCAGAAAATGCACTGCGCCAGAACCCCCATAGCCTATCTACTTCTGGGTATCATACTAGATTATACATTGTTTAATTAATTATGGTATTATTATAAATATTATTTCTGTTATTAAATTGTTAATTTTTACATTGGCATATATTTGTTTTGTTAATCTTGCTGATTTTGTGCCTGTGGCATTTTTTACAACTAGGCCTGTCAATGGCATCGTTAAACAATTTTTTAAATATTTCTAAATTATTTAAAGAAAATTCTTCTGATATACAAGTGATTTCACTTCCTGTGTCTATCAGAGCTTTGAATTCTATTCCCTCGATATTTATCGTAATTTCGGGACATTGAATTACTTCATTTTGTTTATTATACATTATTGAGCATATATTTATTGATTTGTAATCATTTGTTATTTTTTCAAACTCATTTTTATTAAATTTAAGTATATCTTTATATTCAATTAACCAAACCGTAAAATCTTTATTCGTTTTCGTTTTAATATATAAATTTTTAGCGGTTTCTAACCTATCTTTAAAATTTGATGTGTTAAACATTTCATTATACGGTTTATTATCATTTTCAGTTGCGTACTTTATTTTTGTTGTGTTATTATTTATTGTATTATTGTTATTATTTTCTGACTTTCGGTACGCAACTATTTCGCGTTTCCCGACGTCGTTGGTTCAAACAACGTGCCTACATTTACTTGTTCGTTATATTTGATAGTTGGATTTTTGCTTTTTTGCTGAGTGTTCTGTTGTGTTTCTTGATGTTGTTTAAAGTTTAATGCTCCCTCTTGTATATTTGAATTCCCTTGTTTTTTATTGTCAGAGTTTGCTGTCTGCATATGATTTATGTTACGTGTTTGCCATCGTTTTTGTGTATCATTGTCATTTGTAGTTCTCTCTCATTCTCTCTTTGTCTTGTGTATGTATTTTGTGTATTTGGTTCTTGCTACATATTGTGCGTTTTTTGAGTGTTTGTTTGTTTGTGTCGATCTCCTATGTGATCGTCGTTATCAAAATCCTTTAAAATCCTGAACAAAGCAGATGTATCTTTTGACGGTTGACCGTTTATTGCGCATCTAACATTTCTGTCGAAATTTTGACTCAATTTTGTGATTAATTCACTTTCTTCTATATTTAATTTGAATTCTTTAGCTAACCCCAGCATATATCTTGCATAGTCTACACGCATCATTTTTCCGTTTTCATAGAAAAGACCGTATTCTATTTTTCTCTGCATTTTTCTCTATATATTTACGTTCCAATAACGCTCTTTAAATATTCTTGAGAAATCTTCAAAATTACTTATATTTATTTCGTTAATATAATACCATGATTGTGTATTACCCTGCAACGTTTGTAGGAGTATACACCATAATTAATGCGTATTCGGTTTTGTAAATGTTTTATATCTATTTAATTCGTTTAAAAATTTAATAGAACGTTTATTTTCGTACCCATTGAATTTAGGAATTGCCATTTTTATCTTATGTGTTGTACCTGTGCTTGTTATACGCGTTTCTTTTATATTTTCCATTTCTTTATTTATTTTATTCACGTCTTCTGCATGTTTTAGATCGATATCGTTTAAGGGGAGATACAAGTAAAACACGAAAAAAATAAGGTTTTTTAGTTTTAACTTTTGATCTGTAGCACCTACAATGTTGTCCATGCGTAATGTTGTTCAAAATCATCTAAAGAATCTGTAAACAAATTTTCAGCTCGAAATATTAAAAACTGTGGGACTAGTTCCATTTTAACGCTGCCTCACTTATCACTGAATCGAGCAGTCGTTAAAATGGAACTAGTCTCACAGTTTTTAATATTTCTATATAAAAAGTATTTCCATATAAAAATTTCAAAATTCTATTAATTAAATTTTTATTCTATACATTAGAGAATTGGTTTTGATGTTGAAATTTTTTTGTAATATGCAACATATACATATATTATCTTATAGTAACATATTTTATCACCTTGTATGAAAATTATTTTGTAAAAGAAGAATAATACTGTGAATGAATAAATGATTATAAGAAAATATTGAAAACTGTAAATAGCAATGAAAAAGTGTTCGGCTGGAGATAGATAATGATTGTTTATTATCAGTTATACATTTTTTAAATGTAGATACTAGAAATATCCGTTAATAACTGTGCATTCATTAAAGAATATAATTATTAGAAATAACTCAGAATAATTTTTATTTTTATTTTTCTTACAACAAACTTTTCTTAATGATTAAATATATTTATATATATATATATATATATATATATATATATATATATGGTCAATCCACGTCAAACGAATAATGGCTCTGTCCAAAATTGTAGATCATCAAAAAAATCATGTATGGGCTCAAAATTTTCGTCTTACACTTTACTTTCTTTTTCAATGTGGCGATTTTAAAAATTCAAAATGGCGGCTCCAATATGGCGGCTCAAGCCTAGGGATTTCATAAAAAATTTTCCAAAATTGATTTTAATTCATTCAAATGTGATTATACGTATTTTTTTATATCAGAAATTAATTCAGCGTTCAATTTTACATAGGAATATAGTATTGCACTCGAGGTAAAAAAAATTTACAATGTCTTTGGTAGGTCATATCGGGAAATAATTGTTATTTCTCGAATTACTCATTGATCAATGTTGATTAGTGAGGAAATGAAGATACTGATAAATAACTCGAGTCACTGAATTCAAATCTGATATCCGCTTAACCCTACCAGTCTTCATCAAGGTCATTTGAAGGTCAAATCGCGAACATCTTTTATTATTTGAAAAGATTAAGACACCTATAAGTTTCACGTGATGCTGGATCCGAATTCGAGGCCCGATGGAGTGTCAAATGACATAATTACAGAAAAATTCGTTTCAAACTGTGGTTTCTTGGAGAACAAAAATTTTCTGTTAGTCAATATTTAATTAATTTTTACGTAATTACGTCGTTTGACACTCCAACAGACCCCAGATTTGGATTCAGCGACACGTAAAACTTGTAGGTGTCCTAATCTTATCAAATAATAAAAGGTATTCGCAATTTGACCTTTAAATGACCTTGATGGAGATCTTGTATACCCTACAGGGTTAAGCGGACATCAGACTTGGATTCAGTGACTCGAGTTATTCATCAGTATCTTCATTTCCTCACTAATCAACATTGATCAATGAATGATTCCAGAAATAACTATTATTTTCCGATATGACCTTCCAATGACATTGTAAATTTTTTTTACCTCGAGTGTAATACTATATTCCTATGTAAAATTGAACGCTGAATTGATTTCTGATATAAAAAATACGTATAATCACATTTGAATGAATTAAAATCAATTTTCGAAAATTTTTTATGGAATCTCTAGGTTTGAGCCGCCATATTGGAACCGACATTTTGAATTCTCAAAATCGCCACATTGCAAAAGAAAGTAGAGTATAAGACGAGAATTTTGAGCCCATACACGATTTTTTTGGTGATCTACAATTTTGGACAAAGCCATTATCCGTTTGACGTGGATTGACCATATATATATATATATATATATATATATATATATATATATATTTATATATATATATATAAATATATTTAATCATTAAGAAAAGTTTGTTATAAATATATAATTGCCGAAAATAACCATTTTTAATCGTTATATTATTTTTACAAATTTTATTATTATTTTTTTATTATATTACAATTAATTCATAGCATTTTTCATAATTTCTTTTATTTTTCAGCTTCAACTGAGAAAGATAAATTGGTTGTTAAAGAATAGCGATGGTATAGTAGAATTTCTTTCATGTTAACTGATATTCATATATTAGAATCTAATAATATTTTAAACCGATGCACCTTATCTAAAATGCAATCAACTTTTCTAATTCAAAGACCACAATATATTAATTCAGTATTGATTAATGGAGAATTTATACAGTTAATATTTTCCGGAAATTCATAAAAGGTCACTGGATTTGTATGTAAATACAATAATCCACTGGACCTGATAAGGAGTAGTTTTTGTCATGAGCAACGTCTAAATCAAATACCATTAAATTTAGATTTCGCCGACCTTGAACTATTAGGAAAAAACTCACAAATTAATTGGTAGAACAATAAAAGATCATGGAAATGTATCGTACGCAGAAGAATTCGAATCATGAACCGATTTTGATGGAAATCGACAGTGACATTTCAGATATCAATTTCTTAAAACCAGATAATGATATAATGAAAATCGATGATATCCACTTAAATTATAAGTATAATAAAATTAAGACTGTTGAGATTAAATTAAATAAAGAAAAAGAAGCAAAAAAAAAGATGGAAAAGAAGCTTTATTTGTAACAGGACTTAATAGGAAAATTGTAACAGAACAATCACATAAATATAAAGAAAATTCAGAAAAAGAAATTATCATGAAAATGCAAGAGAAAAAGAGTAATGATAAATTGGAAAAAATACGTGCAAATAAGGCTTTACGTAAGAAAAAAGCTTATACAAAAATTAAAGAAAAACAACCGAAAATATATGAACAAAAATTAGAAAATTCTAAGATAACAAAATTGAAATTCAAGGAAAAAATGAGTACTAATAAATTGGAACAAATACGTGAAAATGAGGCTTTACGTAAGAAAAAAGCTTACATAAAAATCAAAGAAAAAATTCTAAATAAATATGAAGAGAAATTGAAAAATATTAAGATAACAAAATCGAAATTCAAGAAAAAAATGAGTACTTATAAATTGGAACAAATACGTGCGAATGAGACTTTACGTAAGAGAGAAGCTTATACAAAAATGAAAAAAGAACAACCAAATAAATATAAACAGAAATTAGAAAATATTAAAATAACTAAATTGCGATTCAAGAAAAAAATGAGTACTGATAAATTGGAACAAATACGTGCAAATGAGGCTTTACGTAAGAAAAAAGCTTATGTAAAAATTAAAAAAAACAAAAAAAAATATGAAGAAAAATTAGAAAATACTAAGATAACAAAATTGAAGTTCAAGGAAAAAGTGAGTATTGATAAATTGAAACAAATACATGCGTATGAAGCTTTATGTTAAAAAGAACATTATATAAAAATTAAAGAAAAACAACCCAATAAATATAAAGAAAAATAAAAAAATACTAAAATAACAAAAATAAAATCGGAGATAAGAAAGGGTACCGATAAAATGGAACAAATACATACAAATAAATCTTCACGTAAGAAAAAAGCTTATATGAAAATAAAAGAAGAACAACCAAATGGATATGAAAAAAGATTGAAAATATTAAGGCGACTTCGGATTTTAGTTAGGTTTTATTTTTGAGTTTACAAATTACTCTTTCAATATGTAAAATTTTTCAGATTTTTTAATTTTCCACCATTCTAGGGATTATAATAGATGGTGGAAAATTAAAAAATTCAAAAAATTTTAGAAACTGAAAGAGTAATTTGTAAACTACAAAATGAAATCGAACCGAACTTCCGTAGTCGCCTTAAGATATCAAAAATAAAATCGATTGAGAATAGAGATACTAATGAATTTAAAAAATTGCATAAAAAAGAAAAATTACGCGAAGAAGAAAGATATAGAAAACTTTTTAATGAACAATATAATGAATATGAGAGAATGGTACAAATTGAAAATCAAGAATTAGAAAATGCCAATATTATTAACAAAACACAACTAAAAAATGATTGTTACCAAATAAAAGAATCACGCGTAAAGAGTAAACAAATAGAAATTGATGACAATAAACATATTCATAATGATACTGCAATAAATAAAGCAATAGATGGAAATGAGCGAAAATATAAATGTGATTCCTATCAATTAAAGACATTATTTATAAAGTGTAAGCGATTAAAAATTGAAGACAATAAAAATTAAAATGAAAATTACAATAATAATAATAAATTATAATAACAATCATAATATTGTATGGAACAAAGTTATTGATAAAACAATAAAGGGCAAAGTAGTAAAAAAATGAAAGAAATAAAATGAAAAAATTTGAACTGGAAAAATTAATTTGAAACTGATTGGTTGTATAGCAAATATATTTCGATGAAAATCTTATATCTAAAAATTACATTGGTTCCATGACAAATACATGTGCTTATTGTGATGCGAAACATTTTGCTTTCGAATATACTAAAAGTAACGATTTCTCCAATTGTTGTCATAAAGGTAAAGTAGAATTGTTAGAAAATCCTTCTTACCCAGAACAATTAAAGTTTTTAGCAACTGAATTAACGGAAGAAAGTATTGATATTTGATGAAATGTCAGGTTGTACAATAATACTTTAGCATTCGCAAGTTTTGGTGCCAATTTTGATACATTGCCGGGTAAAGGACCACAAGTTATTAGAATATGTGGAGAAATTTACCATAATGTACATGCGTTACATCCTAATAAAGATGAAACACATAAATATGGACAATTATATATTTTAGATAATGAAATGGCAAAGAATAAACGGAATAAGTTTAATACAAATTAAACATTATTAAAAAATTTAGATAACTTGATAAGAGACATTAACCCTTATGCTAAAGCCTATAAAATGACGCATGAAGTAAAAGAAGAAGAACAACAAAGATGTGCAAAAATCAATTATCCTCCAAGAACTATTACTATGTCTATTGTGCGCAATAATAATTTGGATAAAAATAGATTTCATCTACCTACCTGTAATGAAGTTGCAATAGTATATGTTGCAAAAGACGATTTTCCTCATATTAAACGTGATATTGTCATTTACTCTCAGTATGATTAACCAATTACTATACCGACAATAAGCAAACATACAGATCCTATGACATATACGCTTATTCATTCCAATGGTGATTTTGGATATATGCCAAATATAAAAAGTAAATTTGGAAAATCTAACATTTCAAATTTGCAATTTTATAATTATAGATTTAGTGTTAAAAATTAATTTAATCCATACCTTGATTTGGGAAAATCATCTCAACAGTTTATTCTTGATGCGTTCGTAAAAGTTGAAACCTTCAGATTACATTTTATACGAAAAAACCAAAATGTATTAAGAAGTGATTTTTACAAAGGTGTCATAGACTATTTACATAACAAAAAAGAATTAGATTCTTCAGAAATTGGAAAAATGGTCATATTACCATCAAACTTTACAGAAAGTCCACGATTTTTAAATTAAAATTACATTGAATTAATGACACTTGGAAATTATCATGGTGAACCTGACCTTTTTGTAACTATGACCTGTAACCTACATTGTAAAGAAATAACTGAAAACTTGGAAATTTATGAACATGCAATAGATAGACCAGATATTATAACAAAAGTATTTTATCAAAAAGTAGAAGATTTCAAAAATTTAGTAATGAAAAAGAAAATATTATGAAAATGTATTGCATATAGTTATATAATTGAATTTCAAAAACGAGGATTACCGCATATGCATATGTTGTTATTCTTAGATAAAAATGATAAATTTGACATTCCCGAAAAAGTTGATGAAGTAATAAGTGCATATATCCCAAATAGAGATATTTATTCGAAATTATATAGTATTGTTAAAAAATTTATGATATACGGTCCCTGCGGTATGAAAAGTATAAATTGTCTGTATATAGATAAAAATGCGGAACAATGTACTAAAAATTTTCCAAAAAAATTTAATAATACAACAACATTTAAATTAAATGGATATCTACTACACGTAAAAATGATGGCGTCAAAATAATTTTCAAATATAAATTTACAGAAAGAGTTGCAGATAATGGATTTGTTGTTCCTTTTAATCCTTACTCATTGTTGAAATTTAATGCACACATAAACTTAGTAGTATCTTCTACTGTGCAAGGCATTAAATATTTATTCAAATACTGTTATAAAGGTCATGATTTTGCATACATTAAAATTCATAAAGTAAATGTGGATTTTTAATCTGAAAATAAAAATATTTTACATACTATAAAACGTCTGAGCGTTCATAAAGTAAATCAACAAAATGTATTTTCTAAAGAAGGAAAAGAATAAATGATCATGCAAAAAATGTGAGAACAACATTAAGAGGCGGTTGGAACCAAATCGGTGATTTAGTTCAGTGCTTACTATAAATGCTCATAATGATTTATTTATTCATTTGCACGGCAAAAATATAGTCATTTCATCTAACCATAATCATAATGAATAACTTGAATCGGTAACAGCAACAAAAAAATATAAAATTCTGTCATGAAGCGAAAAATGCTTAATTGAAATCTATTGCATGCAAATAACAGCCGCATCGACTGTTAGATGGCATTTTTTGCTTTATGACAATATTTTATCATTTTTTGTCACTGAAACTGTTTCAAATTATTCTTTATATAAATGGTTGAAGGAAATGACTATATTTTTGCAGTGCAAATGAATAAATAAATCATTATAAGCATTTATTGTAAGCATTGAACTAATGTTAACCGTTAGAACTGTATTTATTAATTTGTAAAGTTAAATTTATTAAACTTTATTTAATAAACTTGATTTATTAATTTTATAAAATTTTAATTATTATTATAACTTATTTTTGTAATTAAGGACGTTGGTTCTTTAGGATAGGTATCCAAGAATAAAAGAATATTTATTTATATATATATATATATATATATATATATATATATATATGTGTGTGTGTGTTGAATTGAACTTATCTTTATTTCTCCTTCTTAACCTTTAGTACAATAATTTTAGGCGAAGCGTAGCCTTAGACGGTAAGTATGAAATTAAGCTTGCGAGCTAAAGACTCTTGGGTTTTTATACTATGAGTAAAAGACAGTTGCATTCTTTCGTATGTATAATATTATTGATACTTTTATAATTTCGGGGAAAAGATTGATTGAATTTTGCATGTGATGCAGTTTAGAGTTCGATCGCCTCTTGTGCGTCGCATTCTTGTGTGTCGCATTCTCGCGAATGTATAACGTTGTGGTTTGCTATCGCAGTCTCAAGGTAGAAGACTTGACATATGATGCGTACGGAGTTCAATCACCCTTAAGTGAAATGTGCAAGATGAATATAAGTATAAATGTGATATGAATGTTTGTCTTTGTTTACACTAAGTCACCGATTTGGTTCTGACCGTCTCTTAACAGCATATTTTTAATTGAATGGAGAAGATTTCGAAACACGAAATTACTAGTATTCAGAAATACCAAATTTGTAAACGTTTGATAAAAAACTGAAAAAGTGGAATGGGAGAAAAAAAAAGAAAACCAATACTTAATAGAATATACATGGTAAGTCTGAAAGATAAAGAAAGTTATTTTATTAGGTTATAACTATTACATGTTAGAGGAGCCACATCTTTTGAAGTTTTGCGTACTGTTGATGATGTGATGTACAATTCGTTTTATGAGGCAGCTAAGGCAAAACAATTAATTAATGAAGATGAAGAATGGGATAGATATTTGGAAAAAGCATCTTCAACAGATTTCCTTCATTCTCTTCGTGAATTATTTGCTTTTATTTGCGTTTTTCATGATCCTATAAATGCACGAGATTTATATGAAAAATATAAAGATAAGTTTTACCATCCTAAATACGAAAAAAATATAGGTGAAAATTTTGCATTAAATGTTATTAAAAATAATATACAAGTCAATGGATTTTCTCTAAACAATTTTAATTTACCTAACATAAGCACATTTATAGAAGAAGATAATGATGAAACAATTTTAAATCATAATAATAATATTTTGAATAAATTAGAAATAAAAATAAATTCTTTAAATGATAAACAAAGGCAAATATTTAACTCTACTACAAAAAGTTTAAACAACCAAAGTAAAGAAAAATATATTTATATAGATAGACCAAGTGGAAGTGAAAAAAGTTATTTACCTAATATTTTAATAGCTTATTTTAAATATCACACAATACATTAATTATGTGTAGCTTGGACAGGTATAGCAGCGAATTCATTAATCGATCGAAAAACAGTGCATACAACATTTAAACTACCATTAAATATAACAGATTGTACAACTTGTAATTTTAAGCCTAATTCTGCAGAAGACAAACAATTAAAGGAAACATAAATAATTATTTAGAATGAAATATCCATTACTTCAAAATTGGCTTTTGAAGCAGTTGATCGTCTTTTTCAAGATTTATGCGATGTAAACCAACCCTTCAGTGGTAAAACTGCAATTGTATCAGGAGATTTCAGGCAAACATTATCAATTGTTTGACATGGAAGCCGTATGAACATTATTGAAAATTCAGTTAAATTTAGTTTATTATGGCAGAAATTTAAACAAACGAAGTTAAATGAAAATCTGCGAGTTTCGGATAATGATAATAATTTTAAACAATGGTTATTTCATATCGGAGAAGAAAAACACCATGTTTTTGAAGATGATAATGAACTAAGTGCTATACCAGATAATTTATCATTAAAGAAAATCTTTCCCAAAAAATATTCGGAAAAGCAATTTAAAAAAAACAATACGAATCTAACGGAGAAAGTTATTTTAGCTCCTAAAAATAATGATGTTACTGAAATCAATAATAATGTTTTGAATTCAATTGAAGAAAACCATCTTGAATATTCAAGTATTAATACAGCTGAAGATGTGTAAGGGTGGGTTTTATTTGGGAAATCTCCCAAATAAAACCCACATATTATAATCATAATATTTATAATTAAATAAGAAATAATAGTTGGTTTATAAACCCTAAATCCTGAGATTCCCCAGCCTACAAAAATAATAATAATGATATAATAAGGGAATTAAATACTCTACCTCTAACATACCAACCAATTATAAGATCACTTCAAAAAATAAATTAATAAATATATAGACATACAGGTTAAAATCCACTAAGCAAACTTTAAATAACTTAAGGCGACTACGGAAGTTCGGTTGGATTTCATTTTGTAATTTACAAATTACTATTTCAGTTTCTAAAATTTTTTGGATTTTTTAATTTTCCACCATTTATTATAATCCGTAGAATGGTGAAAAATTAAAAAATCTGAAAAATTTTACATATTGAAAGAGTAATTTGTAAACTAAAAAATAAAACATAACCTAAAATCTGAAGTCGCCTTAATTAAAAGAATTTAAATTTAAACCACACGTAAATTTCTGTATAAGCAAATTCTTTGTGTAATTATATGTTAAATTAAGGGCACAAAACACCTTTTTTCCGGTCCCATTATCGAATTTGGGTTTATTGCTTTTTTTTATAGGGAATTTACTGTAGAATAAGCTCCAACAAGTTGTTTTACCCTATCTCATTTAGTTTCGTTTTTATGAAGAAATTAGTAGGATAAACTTCTAATTGATTTTTTTGTTAATTCTGCTATTTTGAGATTTTTCTCAAATTATTAGCTAATTTTATCAAAACACTGTAAGAACTTATTTTTTTATTGCTTGATTCAATAATTCATAAATCATTAATTAATTTTCAAAAAGGTTTTTTTAAGAGATTCAATTTTATTTTTATTTATTAAGTCTATAATGATATAATTTTTACAAATTTAAAAAATTTTAAGAATTATTTTTAATTAAATTTTTTTAATTTTTATTGATTTTTTTAGATTTAATTAACAAAAAAAAGAGTTCATTTTTTTAATTTTAACAAAATATTTATTTTGATTTAAGTTTTAAATATTTTTACATCCATATTTTATTCCGTTTTCATTTTGTAAGGAAACGAAAAGGCACATAGTTATTCATGTAATTTTTTATCAATTTGAATTTCACGCGTTTGCGCTTTCGGCTCGTATCATTTCGCTACATGACAGTCAGTCTCAGCTGATTATATGGTCAGTTTGCAGTAAGTTTGTTTATTCAAAGTGCTTTTAAAAAATTATTAGTAGGTTTTGTGGTTTAATTTACATAAAATTATTAATTTTTAATAAATTACACGTTCGCAAGCTATTTTATATTTTTTTGTGTGCTCCTGAAATTCTACGTTTATCTTAATAGAAAGTGAATTTAAAGTGTAAAAAGCTTGAATTGACATTGAGAATACGAACCTCAAAAATGTCAAATAATGAAAGAGATCAAGAGGCAGATTTCTTAACCAACATCAAGATAGAAAACGATCTACAGCAAGATCTAAAAAGAGACCAAGAAAATTTCTTGGTAGGAGTAAAAAAGTTCTCCTAAAGCTAAGAGAAGTACACCCTCTACTTCTTTTTCTACACAGAAAAGAACAGAATTTTCAAGTTCCAGGGCAAAAAATAGAAATGTTGATATCAACTTTCTATCTTCTATGTTAGAAAAATTGTGTTGCAGTGTGTGCCATCATAAGATAGAATTTATTAAAACCGCTTTTCGAGGATAAGGATTCAAAATTAATATGACTTGTGATTTTTGTGATGAATAAGCAACTGTAAACTCTAACAAGAGAGAAAGTGCTATAGACAATACGTATAAAGTTAACAGATATAATGTTCTTGCTACTCGTGCAGTTGGCCATGGACTTGCAAGTTTGTCTAGTTTTTGTATAGATTTATCAAGGCCAGTTGCCCAGTCAGCATTCAGTGCTGTAAATGGCTAAATAAAAAATTATACGAACAAGTGGCAAAAGGTTCTGACGCCCCAAAGCACCCTGTTTTTTTTTTCCTTTTTATTTTTTTATATATTATTATAATTTGTATTTATATTTAATTTTATTTTCTTATTTTTCATTACTATTTGTTATATTTTTTATTATTTAAATATTTAAGAAATTTTTCATTTGAATTTTAATTTATTTTTTATTATTTTCAAATTATTTATTTATTTAATTATTTATTTGCTTTCAAATTAATTATTCCTTTTAAAAATATATTTTATTCTTTTATTTTAATGAATTATTAGATATTTATATTTTGATTTTATTTGATTTATTAAAAAATCTACGTATTAAGGCATAGTAAGCGCGTGACCAGGTTGTATATAGGTCAACGCACAGCTGGCTTACAGCGCGCGAGGCAACCTCACAGCGCGCTTACTATGTCTTAATATTCAAGCATATAAAAGCAAGCGAGACGGAGAAATAAAACTCCAAAACTTTGTAAAGTCTGTAAGCGCGTGCAACTTTAAAAGCTCCCCACCATTGTAAGAGAGATTGAGAGAAGCTCTGCGCGTATAAAAGCACAAGTCTCGCTGACTCGCGCGCCTTATTCTTGAATCAACTCAGACAGGTAACAATTGGGATATACAAGCGCTTAGGCTTAACGCCTTTAGTAAGTGTATAATTCTAAATATTATTTCATATTTGGATATAAATTCTATTTATGAATTTTAATATTAATTAAAATATAAATTTTAAATCAAAATTTTATTTCTTAATTTTGAATTTGAATTATAAAATAAAATATAAAATGATTACTCCATATTAAATATTATTTCTTAGTTCTCAGCTGATTCAAGATTAGTACGAGTAATTCTAACAACTATCAAAGAAACAAATAACTATGTATTTGTTAATTCTTACAACAAATACATAGTTTCATTGGTGAATAAGGGTGAGTACTGACAAAATATCTTATAGTAAGAAAGATTATTATTATTATTGATTATTTTAATAACTTATATCTTTTTTCATTTCAGCTTTCTCTAGTCGATAACAAGGTTCTCTTGTCTGGTATCTCTTTTTTATATTGTTAGCTAATATAAATAAGAAATACCAGGAAAGAATTATTTTATGAAAGATAAGTATAGCATTGATAATTTTGAGATATAATAATTAAAAACTTTAAAGCTGTTTTCCTCAAATATTGAATTTTTAAAATTTTAGGTGCTGCCCCGTAAGATTTGAGCTGAACCGTTGGATGGATCTGACTTTTCCAAACTGATTTAACTTCAGTATTAGCACAATTCTTGCGTGAATGGAGGGTTTTGAAATCGAATGACTAGAAGTTGTTATAAAATCCAAAAATAAGGTAAAAAAATAAAAATTTATTTAATAAATTAATATTTTATGTTGAAAAGTAAAAAATTTTTTATGTTTCAGGAATTCCCTTATTCACGAGAGAATGATGCTAATACTGAAGTTAAATCAGTTTGGAAAAGTCAGATCCATCCAGCGGTTCAGCTCAAATCTTACGGGGAAGCCATTATAAGAACAAGAATTCATCGAATGATTATGGGACTACAGCTAAAGCAAAATGAGCTTATAAAAGCTTAAAATAAAGGTATTTTAGTCTACTTTTGAATATTATTTTCATTTACAAAGAATTCAATTAAATCTAATTAATACATATCTTTTTTACTAGCAGGGGGAAAAGGTGTTTTGTGCCCTTAAAGAAAGAAAAAGTATTGGTTTAATTTTATGTTAAATTACAAAAGAAAATTATTAATTTTTAACTGGCAATAATAATAATTGAAATTTTACTCAATAATGTAGAAATTGAGCAGTGGGTGCAACACGTGCTCAATATATATTTTAGGTTATGTAAGGGTGGGGGCTCGAACAGTAGTGCGTATCCCAGATTACGCAATCCTCCAATTGGTGGCGCTAGTATCGGGTTTTCTCTGAGAGTCGCTATGAGACTCGCTAGTTATCTCGTTTTAGTAATATTTCCAATATATATAATAGATGTCGTAAGGCTTTTCACCACTATATAATTAATCATTTTTCTATTTAGTCGAAACGTAAACTGTATGGTCTAAGTGACTCTCAAAAATGATTAAATTTTCATTTTTTTAAAAAATTCATAACTCTGTTTTTTATTAATATTAAGAGCTGAAATTTGGCACAGAAGTAGATAATTATATTCACTTTTAACATGCCAAAGGCAGATACTATCGGATCATTAGTTTCTGTGCAATTGCAATTTTTTTTCGGTATTCCTCCCTTCTTTATATTACCGATTGAGAACGTCGTACATACATTTTAAAAAGGGTTTTGAAAACTAGAAACAATATACTATCAAACGTATATTCTAAGTTTTCATTAACATTGTGTAAAAAGGGTGAAATATGCACTCTAACATCGTCGAGCACGCGGTACACAGCAAAAAGTGGGGATGGAGGAGAAACGATATATATAAAAATTGAACGTTCAATTTTTTATCTGGCTTATTTTTGGCGATTATTGAACTTATATTAAAGTGTTTTTTTTTTAATTAGAGTATTTTTAACCGGCGAATCTGATTCCCTATTCAGATTTCACGAATAATGGAATCTAAAGGTATTTTACAGTTTCTCCTCCATCTCCACTTTTTGCTGTGTACCGCACGCTCGACCGTTTGCGTCGATGGTCGAGTGCATATTTCACCCTTGTTACACAATTTTCATAAAAACTTAGAATATACGTTTAATAGTATATTGTTTCTAGTTTTCAAAACCCTTTTAAAAATGTATGTACGACGTTCTCAATCGGTAATATAAAGAAGATAGGAATACTGAAAAAAAAAATTGCAATTGCACAGAAACTAATGATCCGATAGTAGTTGCCTTTGGCATGTTAAAAGTAAATATAATTATCTACTTCTATGCCGAATTTCAGCTCTTAATATTAATAAACAGCAGAGTTAAGAATTTTTTTTTTTAAATGAAAAATTTTTCGGTTTTTCTGAATTTTCTTTGGGTCTAATGAATCGATCGGTAAAATAAAATCAACAACTAAATCAACGAAATTCAATAATTTAACAAAAGGTGAATATAATATTCCGCACATTACCAACGATCAAACGAGAATGAAACGTGAAGAAGGAAACGAACGATGGCTGCTGATTGCTTCTTCTTTCCTATCGTTTTTTTTTCATTCTCATTGTATTCTATTTACTATGACTTCCCTAACTAGTAACTCCTGAATCAAATTAGTTTCTTTTCATTACATAATTTAATTATTCTGGTGCAATTCGCTACTCGCTAGTTAAATTAACATTTTATTTCCTTCACTAGTGCAGTATTTTTACACTTTACTTGTTACGCCAACTGCACGCTTAATTTAATTAAAATTCTATGTTATTTTCGCTATGAAAAGCTAATCATACTTTTTATTACAAAGTTTTATTTTTATCAAACAATTATATTTTTAACTGTTTGTTTTATCAACTCGCTTGAATTTTATTTTACTGGTTTTATTTATTTTTAATTAATTCGCGCGATTACAATATTAATTTACTTAATTGTACTGTAGCGTCCTCTATAAAAATACAAGAAAAGATGTTCAAAACAAGCAGAAAGAAGTTATTATTTAAAATTCGTTTGAATATCTTTAGTCTTTGAGTGCCCTCTATAATATGACTAATTACAGTGTTTCTATCAAGTAATCTTTTATCTTTTTCTATTATAATAAATTTTTTAATAAAAGTTTTATCTTTTATTATGTGCACAAATTCAATCTGCATTATCGGCCTCCAATGTTTTATTCGTATTACTTTATCTCTCTCTCTTTCTTTATTATTTAAACTATGATATACTAGCGCCATGCTTCAATGCAATCGCACGCGCACATGTTCATATATATATTGTGCTGTCGGCGCTGCTTCACCACTTCCTAGACGATTGGTCATAAGAATCGTCTGCTTGGGGCTCTCTTTGTGACTTGTTAGTAAAGTAAGTGCAACTATGTGTGTGTTCACCTTGGTTTGTTTCAGTGAGTGTCCCCAACTGATTCTTACCTCAAATACACTGTCTCACGTATTACCAATTTTTAAGATTAGATTAGATATTGTTTTATCTTATATTATAATTACAAAAAGAGCGTGTAAAGTTATAAATAAAGTTAAAAATACATAAAATACTTGAAATAGCCTTGCATATATAAAATTAAAATAGTACAGTATGATATCACAGTCATAAAACATAATAGAGATAGTAATACTGTAATAGTAAGTCAATAAATTAAATAAAAGTGATATCACAGATAACATGAATTAATACACGCAAAGAGTATAAATAATATAGTTAAAAATCAGTCTTAAATATCTATCAGTCAAAAGAATTACATGAAATCAAGCGTGTAAAGAGCGCAGTCGAAATATCAGCAGTATACAGTGAGTTAAAATCACAGCAAAGTTAAATGTACTATAATATACAAGTCAAGCTGATAAAAATATAATCATTCACTCTATGCATATACATCCTACAATCACGCTAATAAATACAATCATGCCTTAAATCTATAAAAGGTACATCACATAATAAATTAACACACATGATATAGTCCGAAAATAATACTGTTTAATCGAGGTCAAGTGAATACCTCCTCAGAGCGGCTTTAAATCTGCTGATTGATATAAGATTTTAAATATCAGCAGGTAGGAAGTTGCAAAAATGCACACCTTGAACTTGAAAGGAATTCCTTCCAGTCTTAGTGCGCATAAAGGGCACAGCAAGATCTTTAATCTCACCCCTAGTGGTCGCTTTGGGTATATATCTAGTGAAGAGACCCACTAGATATTCGGGAATATTCATACGTACGATTTTGTACATAAGTACAGCCATAGAATACTGTCTCCTCGAATCAGTGCGTAGCCAACCCAAAACATGTCTATGGGAAGAGATGTGATCACCCATCCTCACGCTTAATACATATCTCACACATGAATTTTGCATTGTCTGTAGCCGTCTTCGTAACTCCTGCGAAGCATCGAGCAAAACCACTGAGCAGTAATCAAGATATGGGAACAGCAGGGTGGTTGCGAGCTGCTTACGCAGAGCCTCAGTGTTGTACCAACGGAAAAACCGCAGGCTATAAATCACTTCATTGAATTTTTTATTTAACATATTAATATGCGGTTCCCACGACAGTTTAGAGTCGAGTACAACACCAAGGCTCGTAACGGTGTCAGAGGAAGGAATACCGATACCGCTCCCCAGGTCAATCATCCTAGGCTCACCCGAATGAAAATAAAAAAAAACGATTACTTCCAAAGACGATCGCCTTTGTTTTACTAGCATTTGAAGTGAGAGAAACACCAGCAGCCCACCCCGACACCGCCCTGGCCGCCCTCTGTAAAATACGAATCCCCTCGTCCACATCATCATAAGGGACCTGTGTATAAATTTAAAGAGCATCCGCATATAGCAGATGCCCGACGCAACCAGAGTCCAGTGCGTCACGTACATCATTTATGTAAAGGCAAAACAACAGAGGCCCCAGCACCGAACCCAGAGGTACTCCGAGATTGATTGTTAGCCAATTCGATTCCTCCTTCAAATGTGTAAAAACCATTTGTTTTCTACCTGATAAATAGAAGTTAATCCATCCGAATGCGGCCCTGGAGAACCCCATCGATCTAAGCCTCGCAAGAAGTTTGGAGGGAGAGATCGTGTCGAATGCCTTACTAAAGTCAAAAAGTAGCAGTAACGTGACAAGTTTCCTGTCTAGACCTGACCTTATATCGTCAGTAAGCTTAAGTTCAGCAGTTTGCATAGAATGGTTTTTCCTGAAGCCCGTCTGCATAGGGTCGAGCAATTTTTTGGATGTAATGTACTTCTGCAGTTGGTCATGGGCGATCTTCTCAAGAACCTTTAAAAGAAAACATAGGATGGCTATAGGCCTAAAATCTTTTGGCTGCTTAGGTGCACCATACTTTTTCAATGGTATAATACGTGCTTGCTTTCAACGGCAAGGGAAGACCCCCCGTGCTAAAGAGGAGTTGAACAGAGTCACAAGATGTTCACCAATAAATGGTAAAGCTTTAACTATCACGCTTTGCGGAATGCCATCCTCACCACAAGTCTGTGAGAAAAAATGTGAAATTGCAAGAAGTACATCATTAAAACTAATTGGTTTAAAGGTATGCCCACTTTCATTGCATTGAGAAAGAATTCTCAATCGCTCTTCACTATCCTCCTGCGGCGAGACTGACACCCCAGCAAAGTGCGCATTAAGCTCATCCGGAGTAAATCTATTCAAATCCTCTTGAGGTCCGGACAGCAGTCCTAGGTCTCTCAACTCCTTTCAGACATTACCACCCGCAAGAGCATCACACAGTCTATTGTGAATATAAGCAGTCTTAGCATGGTCCATGCATTTGTCTACCACCCTACGCAACCGCAGAAATTCAAGGAGATACTGCTTGTCCTCTGTCCGTTTGTATTTCCGATATGTAGCATCTCTCTTACGCCACATCTGAGACAATTCTTCATCCATCTATGGAAACTTATTCCTATTAGGCTTGAGCGCTTTCAACGGTGCCAAATTCTCGATTGCAGTAGTATGATTGTCACAAAGGCAACCAAGTGCAGATTCAGGGTCAACTGTGTCAGTCATAAGCGGCGACCAATCACAGCCGGCAAGTTTCTCTCTCAATGCAGTGGGAGAAATATTTTTATAGTTTCTATACATGATAAGTTTTTGATCCAAAGTTATAGTGTTGCAAGGCAAACAGACGTCTATCAAATTATGCCGACTGTGAAAGCTCGCCGGTAGGTTCCGTGCATCAAGCACTACGTCGTTGTCATCGACAAAGATCAGGTCAATCCACGTGTGAGACGTTGGAGTATGATGCGTAGCACCGCGCTGGACCAACTGTAACGAAAGCTTAGCCAACAGCTTACTTAGAAACTTGGCATCACTGCTCTCTTTAAGGAGATCGGCATTCAAGTCCCCCTATAAAATACAGAAATAAGGCAATAGTTTTTGTTTTAAATATTATTTTTGTATTGCAACTTTATTTCAATTATTACATTAGAAAACTCGCAGATGTACAATGGTCAAGCGCAAGAAAAAGAAGAAAATTTCACGAAAATAATTAAAGAAATTTTGCGTAACATAGCAACGCTATGAACATTTTCTTGGTTACAAAGTTTTAAATACAAAAGAGAAAGAGATGGAATTCGATTGTCAAATTTATTTTTATTGATTTTTGCTTTAACCTAGTGTATATTTCGAACAGCTGAACGGCCCCGAGACATTACTCGTGCACGCTGTGATCTTCGCTACTTGAACTTCGTTCAATATTGAGATCATTACAATTTCTTGCTTTGCGGCCATGGCTTTGCAGTAGCCATGCCTCGAAATACATACCTTTTGTTATTTTTATTTTTTTTAAACTTTAATTATTTATTTTTATTTATTATTTTCTTTTACGATTTATTTTTTTATAAATTATTTATTTAAAATATTAAAATTCTTTATTTTTCTCTCTTTACATTTTTAGTTCGTAACACCCCCATTATAATTTTATGGGAATAGTCCGAACGAAAATTTCTGAAATCATTCAACAAGTTAGAGTTTTTAATAAACGAAACAGCAGGAGGACGATAGATGACAGAAACTAGTACGGGTTCGGAGCCGCCAACTTGCACAGAACAGAAAATATATTCAGTTACCTCCGGCTTACCGCTACTATTACTGGTTTGCGTCTCTGAAGTGGCCAAAATAGTGTATTTTAGATTATCCCTAATATACAAGGCAATTCCTCCACTACGCAAGTTTCTGTCCTGTCTAAACACTTTGTAACCCCCGACACGAATGACGTTATCCGATACAGACGGACCCAGCCAGGTCTCAGCAACTCCAAATATGTCGTAAAAATGATAACCACTTAAAAGTTCACGCACTTGCCCAATATGAGCCCTCAAAGAGGTCACATTCAGAAAGCACGTGCGCACTTCACCCCTCCTCCCTATTCGACTCTCCGAAGAGGACCAGCGCAGTCATTGGGGAGAAGCACTATCTAGGGATATTACATGATTTTTAATTAATTTCTGATTCGAGCTCATCCCATTATTGTGAGGTTTAAATTTATCACAATCAGTAGATCCATTATTTGTTAGAACTTCATCGTGTTCTCCAATATCAGTTACGTTAACATTTTTCTGTACAATATTTTTAGATTTATCTAATATTTCATTCAAATCATGTTCAGTTTCAAATCTGTGCACTCTCTCCCCTCTCTCCCTCCTAACCATAAATTTACCACTTCTATGTCAAACAAACTTGCAACCTTTTCCTTTAGCATACTTTTTAAGATTTTTAAATTTAATATATTCATCTTCTTCAAGATACTCATTTATATATATTTGAGAATGGTGCTTGGTGGTAGAAAAACTGCCGAGGACGGAGGGATCTAGATCCGCTGTCGAAAAACCCGTTAATTTACGCTTGGCCGTAAATACCTTCTACGCCAAGTCATCTCCAGAAAGTCTAACCAACAATGAGGATGCAACACTCGGACCGCCAACCATCTCACGCCTAGCAGACATCCTGCTCTTATTTTTATTTTCAGAATTAGAGATTTCAGTAACAGATACAATATTTGAACGTTCAAAAGTCGGAAGCATGGCTCCTAGAACAGCGCAAGCATAATCCTCCAACCCGACATTAGCCGCAGAGCAGTCTAGTCCGCTAGACATCGTCAAGACACTATTTCCAGAACCACACTTCTTCACAGCATCACAGAATGCCTCTCTGCTACTATCTGTATGTGTTTTTACTATTTGTACATCGTTTAAATCAACAGTTGCTTCAGTGTATGTGTTATGAGAGCTACTATCTGTACATTTAAATGATTGTGTTATATTCGAATTCACAGGCATATCAGTGTTAGTGTTCGTGTTGATTAAGTGTTCGTCCTGGGCCGTAAGATCACTAACGGTCTGCATTACCTCGGCCACCCTGGTCATAAGTTGAGAAAAGTTGCTGTCCACTCCATTGAATGCATTACCTAAAAATGCCTGCATATTATTAAAATGAGTCGTGAGAGATTTAAAAAACTTTTCATGCATGCCATTTAAAGCAGACAACAACTCCCTCTCTAAAGTACCTATCATTCCCCTGAGTTCACGATTCTCCTTTAGCAGCTGCGTCTGCCCAGCATGTAAATTCTTAATAATTTCATTTCGACTCTCCATTTTAGTCACGATATCCTGCAGACCCTTGTCAGTATTTATTATATGGCTCTCAAGAACCGGAAATCGATTAAGATCATTTTGAATCAGCTCGAGCCTGCAGGATAGCGCGCTCTCCAAAGCAGACACAACTGCCTTTACTGAAGAAGAATCAGCACCATCATGACTCTGCTTTAGACCATTATCTTTATCCTTACTAATATTGTTATCCGGGGTGACCAATGCAGCACCACCTCTAAATTTTTCATTAATCAAATTAATACTTATGCTATGTTCTCCTCCAATCACCGCAGAACAGCGCGAATCGGTCTTCTATTTAATTAAATCAAGCTAGAGAGAGACAGCACGTACCAAAATAGAGGCTTTCTCTCTCTTCGCCTTGTAACGCTTGCTGCCATTTAGATGCTTCCTCCAGTAGTATATGCTCGAAGGGTATTTTCAACATAAATAGATGGTATAGATGTATTGTCATTCAAGCGTGAAATAAATTTTTCACTGTCGATGAACATGGCCTGGGGTTTACCTGCATTTAAAAAAAGTCCGTTGTCCTCTGCCCACTTAATAACAGATGCAACATCATGGTTGATAAGATTAATCTCATCTTCCAGATTTACAGACAAAAAAGATTTATAAACCTGGAGACCATCAGCAAAAAAATTATGCTTTGTCGATGATAAGGCAAGCAGAGTATCATTTATGTAAACGAAAAACAAGAGTGGACCAAGCACACTACCTTGTGAAATACCAACAGTCGCCTGAGACCAAACAGATGATTGATTATTTTTATCTATAACAGTATAGGCCCGACCTCTTAGGTACGACGCAAACCATCTGATGACAAAATCAGAGCAATTCATTGACCGAAGTTTACTGAGCAGTCTACAGTGTGGAACTCTATCGAAGGCCTTAGAGAAGTCAAACAGAAGCAATAAGGTGATCATTCTACGATCAATGGCAGACCTACAGTCATCAAGTAGATGTAAAAGAGCGGTCTGGGTACTATGACCTTTTCTGAAGTCAGCCCGGTAACAATCCAGTAAAGCGTTAGCCTCAAGATGAGCCGATAACTGTGTATGCACAACTCTCTCTCTATAACCTTAAAGACTTCACATAACTTAGCTATAGGACGAGTTTAAGAGGGGTCATCCATTTTAGTTTGTTTTGCCAGTGGTGAAAGAAATGCCCTTTTCCAGATCTCAGGAAAATGGCCAACAGTTACAGAGTCATTCACGATAGAAGCCAAACTTATAGACACCGAACCACCAATCATCTTGAGGATATCAGTCGATATGTGATCAGGACCAACCGCCTTAAAGCTGGAAAAACGAAGAAGATTTACAAGGTTAGAGGGGTCAACTGAAGCAAAGTTAAACACAAGAAGATCCATTCTAAGTATGGCAAGAACTCGATCAACATCCGCATCGGTCAAAGCTGGGCTCTGAGAAGAAATATAAATATAATGCTTTAGGAGCACTGATGAAGAGAAGTACTCGAGAGGTGAAGGCAAAGCACTACTAGCCAGGCCAAGCTTACGCAATTCAACGGAGACGGAGAGACATAGATGGAGGAACGGAGACAGAGAGGCAAAGACAGAGAGACAGAGACGAAGAGGCAGAGACGAGGAGACATAGACATAGGGACGGAGATAGAGAAACGGAGACGGAGAGACGGAGAAAAAAAAACAGAAACGGAGAGACGGAGTGACGGAGATAAAGAGAGGGAGAGACGGACACTAAGAAACGGAGATGGGGAGGCAAATGTTGTGTATGTGCGTATGTGTATATGTGTATGCGTATGTGTATGTGTGTATGTGTTTATGTGTATGAGTGTATGTGTTCATGTGTACGTGTCTATGTGACATGTATATGCAAAAATGTACATGGAAATATATAGACATGTGTATATATATATATAGACATGTGTATATATATATATATATATATATATATATATATACATATGTGTGTGTGTGTGTGCATATGTGTGTATATGTATGTGTGTAAGTGAGTGTGTATGTATGTATGTATGTATGTGAATGTGCGTATATGTATGCGTATGTATATATGTGTAGGTGCATGTGTGAGTATATATATATGTGACAATTATTCAAAAAATATTCTCGGGAGAAAAAAGTTTCAGTTCTTCACTTTAATATAATTGTAATTACGGAGAGACGGAGAAACGAAGACGGAGAAACGGAGACAGAGAAACGGAGACGGAGAGACGGAGAGACGGAGACAGAGAAACGGAGACGGAGAGATGGCGACGGAGACGGAGAGATGGCGACGGAGACGGAGAGATGGCGACGGAGACGGAGAGACAATGATGGAGACGCGGAGTCGTAGGGACGGAGACGGTAATGAAAAGACGGAGACGGAAAGACGGAATCGGAGAAACGGAAACGAAGAGACGATGACGGATATGAGTAAGTGTATGTGTATGGATATGTGTATATGTGTGTATGTGTGTGAATGTGTATGTATGTTAATAGAATATCTTGTTTTAAACTAACAATTTGTTAATTAAAAATATTAATTATATATGAAAAAAATAAAAATTGAACATGATTAATGCAGGTGATTTATTGTCAATTGTTTGCAGAATTATTTTTGGTTTATTTTGTAAAAGGAAGGGTATATATTTTCTCATATAATCAAACAATGTTTGGTTAATTTTTACCAGAATATGCATATTTAGAGCACACTGGATTCCTCAATCCTTTTCTGATTAAAAAATATAGGTTTTTGGGAAAACTTGTGATTATTGATTCCTATTCCCTTTATCGTTTTATGATGAACACACGAGGAGCATTTTTTTACGCTTTGTTGATACCCGTTAGGCAACATAATTTATGAAATGCATTTGAGCACCTTTAAACGGTTTAAACAAAATTCGAAATTCCTAACTGTTTATAAGATTTAATTTGTATACAATAAAGGTCGCAAATGATTTATGAAATATTAATAGTGATTATAATACAGTGTATGGAAAATATTGAATATTTATATCAAACTAAATTATAGAGAGAAAATTTTAACAATAAACCTTTATAATACTAAACTGCACCTTCGATTTCGGCTGCACTCCTACAGGTTAATAGGAACTTTTCATAAAGTTTAATAATCTTGCAAACTGTACTAATGAAAAATCTTAATTTGGTTTTATTGTATGAATTTTACATACATTCCTGTAGCTTACCATTGTCGTCTTCCTGAAATTCACTAGGTTATAGAAAAATGGATTAGGGGCAGAACTTTGACATTAAAATCAATAATACTTTTAGTTTTACTATTTATTAATTTAATTACAAGATTACAATTATAGAATATGTTGAAAATTCATGATTATGTTAAGAAAAAAATTTTTTAAATGTAAGAATGATTTTTGTTCTCGAACTATTCTTAAAGGTGAGGAACAAAGATTGTTTATTTATTTTTTTATTTAGGGATATGAGAGAGAAAAATAAATAATCTGTTACTGGATTTGTTGCATTTATGATGCTGCCTATATATGGTATAAATAAGGTTTTAGTTTTTACAAGAAAAATTTATTGTAGCAAGAAAAACAATTTTGTTCAGAAGCATTTTGAAGAAAATTGTAATTAGTGCATAAATTAGCTAAAAGAATGTTAACAAAATATATTACTTTAACTAATGTATTCTAATTTTATCAAACAAACATATTACGTGAATTTAGAGTAAATTGAATATAAAATAATAAAAAATAATAACTTGTGGTATTTGTGATAAACAGAATACGGCAATGAAAAAGTTTTTTCATACTATCTCTGCCGAAAATGCGATCTTCATCCCTGCGTGCCTTTACTGAAACGCCGATTTCCTTGCCGGCTTACTAGATGATGCGCTCACAAGGATAAAAGTAGGGACCCTCTAGGAAGGGACAAGAAAATGTTGCCGCCATACTGATTTAAACTAGAAAGGAACGGATAAAGTGCTTATAGAAAACATCACGGGTCGTCTTCGTGCGGAATATTTACTGTCTCTTTCTAACATATTATGTGGTTTCCGGTTTAGATCTCTTGTTTATAACAGCCAATAGAAAACGCAGAACGAGGTTTCCAGTCCCTTTTTAGAGGGTCCCTAGATAAAAGAAGCCCGTGCGCGTGTTTTCGAGTATCATATTTAGTGAGTATGAGTGAGCGCACATGAGAACGTAGTCAATACGAAAGAAAAAGACAGATTCAAAAGTAAGAACAGAGCGAACAGTCTTTCTCTTTCGCATTAACTATACACATTCTGACATGTATATTTATCACAACAAGTCGCAGCGGGCAACGAGTTAATAAGTGAAAAAGAGAGAGAGAGAGAAGGAATGCGTGGTCGCGACATTGTAAGGTACAAAGCATGCCGTCGTATAAATGCGCGCGCACACGTTTTATCGTTAGTTCGTTTTCTTTGTTACGGGCTTTTTAACATCCGTCAACATTTCGTCACTTGCATTCGCTCATGACTAAATGTTACGGATGTTAAAAAACCCTTCACATTTAGCTTGTTATGTTAATAATGTAATAATTTTCGGCAAGCTGGTATGAAAAAGAGTATACATTACACGAGACGAATCTTGTTGATTCCGTACAGTAGAGTTTCCTTTCTCCAGGATGGAACCAACAATATTCGTCCCTTGTAATGTAATATACCATTTATTTATATGGAAGTTATTATTCAAATTATAAATCAGTTTAATTTTATTATTATAAAGTAGATATAGACATTAAAATCTGTTATTGATGTTTTTAATTAATACTTAACATGTTGTTAGTTTTGTTTTAGTAAATTGTATTTAGGAACTTGATTAGATTGTATTTATTTTTCATTGTTATCAAATTTTAAGGTCGTTATAATTGAAAACCATAGTTCTTATTCAAATTGAATATTGCCTAATCTACGGTTAAATTTTACTATTATATTGTGTTTTATTTTAATTTTGGATCTGTCTATTTATCGAATCAACAATTAAAATCATTATTATACGTAAAGGAAACATTAATTACTTTTTTTAAAGAAAATATTTATTACGTTATATATAACAAATTTCTTGATAATATATGGCCTAATATATAAAAAGTGATATAATTAATTTGAATTAAAAAATTTTTTTTTTCTATTGACTTATTTGAAAAGTTTTGTTATTATTAATTCTGCACATTAGATGATATCGTTTGCTTGGAGGAAAAAAAGGACACGTCAAATTATAGTTGAAAAACCGGACACGTCAAATTATTCTTGAAGAACCGGACACGTCAAATTATTCTTGAAGAACCGGACACGTCAAATTATTGCAGAAAAACCGGACGCGTCAAAACGCATTTTTTTTTTTTAATTTTGAGTTGGTACTACTGATTTTAAATGAAAAATTTTTAAATATGATAAGTAAGAATTCTTTTGATGTTTTTTTGATCGCTGATTGGAAATTTGAGGCCAAATAAAGATTATGTCATTTGTCAAAGAATGCATATAGCTTACTAAAAGCATTATTTAAATGAATTCAAATAATAAATTCATTTTAAAAAATAACTCACCATTGACAATCAGGAATAAACAATTTGAAATTATTAAAAATGATTGTCAGAGTTTATAATTTCTATGGTAAGTCAATCCTCCATTAAAATTATAATTAAAGAATAAACTTTGCTCGATTATTGTTTTTGTCTTTAGATTTTTTCTCAATGAATGTACAAACATATAAAATAATTTATTTTCTTACTGAAATTAAATTTATTTTTATTTTATTAATCAGTCAATGAATAATTAAACATTTAAATAAAATATTAATTAATAATAATTTTTAAATACACAATTATTACCTTACATATAAAAGAAATTTTTATTAATAAGTAATAAGAAAAAATTTTCATTGATTATTTTTTTTGTGCAATCATGTTGAATTATTTTATTTTCACGAAAAAGAATTTATAATTGTATGAAGTTGAACTTTTTTTTTAAATCAGTAGTACCAACTCAAAATTTAAAAAAAAAAATGCTTTTTGACGTGTCCGGTTTTTCTACAATAATTTGACGTGTCCTTTTTTTCCTCCAAGCAAACGATATTAAGTAATCAAGGGCAAGCTACCTTTGTTATGATGCCCGTAAGGTTTGTTGTTTTTCTAAATAGTTTCAATAGATTCTATTAAAGTATTTGCTTAAAATACGATGTCACGTACCCTCTAAAATCCTCTAAAAATTTAAGAATTATTTTATTTTTTTTCTTTACGCCGATATATTTCCCAATAAACAAATTTTGAATTAATGATGGAATTTAATTTTTCTTTTAAAATTTTATTTATAACTATGCTTAAAGCGTCATGTATAATTGTTATGAATATCGATTAGCCATATTTCAAATGTTAACGATCAAATGTCCCTCGCGAAATACCAGACACCTTATACTCATCGAAAGAAATCAAAAAACCAATATTTCTTTTTCATTTAGACTAAACAAAAAGTCTTAAAGAAATTAAAAATAATTAATGATTTATCTATTCTAATTTTGGTAAAATATTTTTTGTTTATCTATCTTTTCTTTTTAATTAAATTTTATTTTAAAAAAGAATCTTTAATAAATAAGAATATTAATTCTTTTTATACAATTTGTAAGTTTAGATATACTTCTAAATTTAATTATCATTATTCTCTTTTATATATATATATATATATATATATATATATATATATATATATATATATATATACATATATAACTAAAATTATTTCATTTAAGATATACATTATATTTAAATAATTATATATTATGTAATATTAATATATATTAATCAATTTTAAGCTAATTCGGTGTTCTGTCAAATTATTTTTAAGGTCTAATTTTTAATATATATTTTAATTATAATTATTATTTAATTTATGAGACTTGTATTGATCGTTCTTAACAATAATGAAAGAAAGAAAGAATGCAAAATAAAATCAATAAAGTCCCCACTAATTAATAATAGATGATACAATAAAGAGGGGCAGCTTTCGTGCAAGCTTGGGCCTTCTGATATAAAAAGGCTGGCCCTAACATGACAGCAAGCCAGTACTTTTTTGCAAGTTCAAGCAATTATTCAAATATACAATTCATTTTTGCTTTACAATTTATAAATATTACCGTTCAACAGTTTTGTTTAAAAAGTTTAAATTATTGTTTTGTTACACTCATCTCATCATACAGAAAATAAAAGTAAGTCAAAATATTATAATATAAAGTTTATTTTGTTTCCTTAATCCTTTTCATTTTTACTAACAAATTAATGCGTATCATTTACCAACTGTAATCAGTTTGTGTAAATGATAATTGTAAACAGTTGCCGATTAAGAGCAGTTGTTTGCATAGCATTTCATTCTAACTCTGGCATTCCGTCAAATTTCCACAAAAGAGAGATTTGACAGAAAATTCTCAAAGAGAATTTTCAAGTGCTTTCCTTAAATTTATTTTTATTTTTTTTTGTATTCACTCTCAAAAAGATTACTATAACCTGAAGATTATTCGGTGAAATACCCGAGATCTTCATAGGAATTCAACCCTCGCAATTAGCGCCAAGGTTTATGTTTTTCCCGACATAACAACGAAAAGATTTTTTTTATTCCTAGAGAAAGTTTGGCGTTTAAAATCAAGATTTATGAATGTATTGAATAGTCAACACATGGCGTTGTTTTAATTTTTATCCGTCGTTTCGGTTCATAAACATATTTAGCTTTATTACTATTAAAAAAATATTTACTCAGCACACTGGTCTGACAATGGTTTATTTCTTTGTTTCTCACTACATATTGCACCTTTTGCGAAAATTGCTTGAACATCTTTATGCATTCTGTTAAATACACTGAAAATAAAAATAAGCAAAGTTTGCTTGACAGTGCAATTGCTTGTACTTTACAGACTCAGGCAATCAGCTGTTAAGTTACAGTTGCTGCAGACCCAAGCAAATGTTGCTTGGGTTCCGTCGATAAAAGTGACCGGTCGCGTACCAAGTAAAGACAAGGCTTCAAAATCAAGTCAGGCGTTTTGTATATTTCGTAATTCTCCGCTACGAGGTTTATATTATGTCTTGTTTCTTAAAAAATAAGTACATAATTATTGTTTATTTAAAACAGATTCTTGCTACATTAATTCTGTTTTTTCCAAACTAAAAAAATTGCAAATTTGGATGCACTTTATATATAAAGTATTGAAAAGTTAACCTCAAAATTTTTTAAATGGATGATTTTGTGAAAAACTTATCGACATATTTTTGCGTATTGCGTATACCAGGCAATCACATGTATCTTGATAGATTTAAAAAATTTACTCTATATACATCCGTGCATTTTGCATCAAAATGAAAATAAATGGTATGTCATACCTAAATATGCTCTGTGAAATCATTCATGATTTAAAAAAATAAAATAAATTATTTAATAAACCATATATGCTTCGTATTCAATTTTCAAAATTTTTTAAAAATTCATTTTAATTAAAATAATCTTTTGCAACGAGAAATTCTATGAAAAAAATTAATGTAATGTAAAAATTAATTTTTAGTTGATTTTGAATAAAAATTACTATTTATATTGAAAATTACTGCATATTGCTGAGTAAACATTTGATATATATATATATATATTTATAAATTAACTTTTCATATGCACATATATTAAATAGTATAAATTTTTATACGAAATCAAGTATATGTCACGGTCACAGTAAAAAACAGTGATTTTTTCAAAACGATTTGTAATTTTAACTAAAGAATTTTTCCGTGTATTTTATTATATTTATTTACATCATAGTAATATAAATATATTTTTTAATGACCACTACGATTTTTTCCAGTGTGAATCTCGTAGTAGATTATCTAAAATAGGTCTCACTTGACTTTCAAGTATTGTATTTACTTGGTACGCAACCGGTCAATTTTGTCGATGGGACCCAAGCAATATTTGCTTGGGTCTCAGGCAACTGTAACTTAACAATTGATTGCCTGAGTCTATAAGGTACAAGTAATAGCACCCTCAAGCTAACTTTGCTTATTTTTATTTTCAGTGTACAAGAAAAATGTTTTCACTTTTATTTGAGTGTACATTATTAGTTGAAATAATATAAAAATACCGTATATCTTAGGTTTTTTTTATACTTTACGATCTGTAAAATTATGTTTTTGCCCAATAGAGGTGCATAAATCATCCCTGCTATTTTGTTTATTTAAATTATTATTTAAATATGTTAATAAGATTGAAAATATTTCCTGGTAGAAAGTTTACTATAAAATATGGCCAGTCTACCAACATATGGTCATATTTGTACGGTGTAATAACATTATTAAAGTTTGGATTTGAAGCTTTCACGGTGAATATTAGACATTGTTAGTAGGTTTTTTTCGGATTTTGACCGTGTACGTTGTGGTTTAGGATACCAACGTTTCGTAAACATTAAAGTTTACTTCATCAGGGTGAGCCTGAATCTGATGATTCAGACTGTCTGATCACAATATATAGGGGCATAATTTTGGGCCGGGTTTCCGGTTGAATGGTTCTGATTGATCTGTCTTTGGAAATAGAGTTTGCCATATTGGGTTCAGGAATAAGTCCTTATCTCTGTTTAGATTATTTGGATGTCTATGGCGTCTTGGTGTTTTCTTGGAAAGTAAGAGTATGTTTTGGCGAGGATGGTTGTTTTGTCGAAGTCTATTTGTTGGCCGGTTTCAATGTGGTGTTCTGCTAATGCTCATTGTGTGATGTGTCTCAATTTTACCTTACTGCTGTGTTCTTTGGGTGTTTGGTAGATTGTTCTTCCAGTTTCTCCTATGTAGACTTTTCCACAGGAGCGAGATATTTTTTAAGCACCGGGAGTGTGCAAGGGAGGTTTTTTGTCTTTGGGGTTGTGAAGAATTGGTCCTATTCTTCACAACCCCATAACAGCAACCTTCTACGATCAACAAAGAGACTATAGCAAATATGCAACCTCCTACGGTCAACAAAGAGACCATGACAAATACGAAACCTCCTCCAGCCAGCGCTGCAACCGCACAATGCATATAAAAAATAAGGGCATGCATTACAAAAATGAGAGATAAGTATGCTGACATGAGTAGAAAAGTGGGTCAGTTGGAGATGCAGGGAAGAGCATCAAGTACCCACATCGAAAATAGCGATGCACGAGCTGCTAGAACTGTACACTGTACACTTCCCTGGCGAAACATTTACAGTTAACGAGACACACAATCCGTTAACAGTGAACAGTCAACCTCCACGCAGAACTAGCAGTTTCCACCACCTACCAATCGGCAGGGGGATAGATAAGGACGCCCGTCTGACCAACCAAGTACTCAGAATACAATGGGGAATAATACTGGTTGATCCAATAGAGACATAGGCAATATAGTACGGAAGTGAAATGTTAAATTTGCCAGCTACAAAAGTCAGAGTATTAACGTTTTCCTCGCTAGAGTAGAAGATTGTCGAGCTTTGGCAAATCTGACAGAAGAATCAGTTTTCTCTTCTCTGTCAGAATTGTTTACTGGGACCGCAGCGACATAGTATCGCAATGAAAATAACAAATAGCGGTCCTGGGCTCAAGTTGTTGCCTCGGCAAAAAGATGGTACGGTACTAGTAAAAGGTACCAACAAAGCCTCTTCTCTGAAACTAATAAGAGAACATATGGCAGAAACGAGGCAGTAAAAGAACACATCAAGTGTCTCGAAGCCATCATGTGAAAGATGTCACCAGTACCAAGTATTGGTGGACAATTGGACGGGCTTCACTAAAATATGTTGCCAGACCTGCGGAGGCAAGTTAAACGAGTGGAGGTGGCATCTTTAGAGGAGCTTCTCGATCAAGCTCGAGAAATAGAACAACCTCTCGAATATGGCAAGTTCGTTGAAGAACCCACGATTCAGGCTAAGCATCAAAGTGAATCGGCATCAGCAGGTGAACCGCAGAAGGAGCAAAAACGGAGCTGAACGACCAACAAAGGAAGCTATAGATGAAACTCGTTGGTAGTTGAAGGTAGCAGTCGGTGAATTACTATTTAGGGCCTTATTTGATCCTGGTGCTTCGTGTACAGTAATTGGTGCTATAGGTTTACAGATAGCCTCAATATTCAACAGGCAACACCTTCCTGCTGATTCAGGTCAGGCTCGGGTAGCTGATGGCGGAAAATCGCCATTAGTCGGGTACGTTATGCTCCCATTTACAGTAGCCGACATTACAAACGATGTAAAGGTTGTCATTATGTCAGATCTAGATGAAGACTGTTACGTTGGAATAAACTTTACACGTATATACACCGCCGTATCATCCCTAGGCAAACACCGTAGAAAAGGTGAATAGGACAATAAAGACAATGATAGTGTCCTACATTCACGAAAAGCATAGTTTGTGGGATGAAAATTTGCCAGAGATCGTGCTTGCGCCGAATACGGCGACACAAAGCTCCACAAGCATAAGTCCCACTATGTTTCAATTCATTTTAATTTTAATTTTTAAATATCTATAAAACTTAGGTATGCCTTATTTAAAAAAATTAAGATCCATACAAACCACACAATTTTCATACGCAAATAAATCAATTATTTTCGAAATTCACTAAAATTAAATTATAATAATGAAATTTTTTAAAAACGTTTTTAAAATATCAGTTCCAATAAATTAATCAATTATTAAAATATGTAATATCCACGTATGCATTTTGAATATAAAAAATTAATTTCTTAAAACGATAAATAAAATTTTTAATTTCAATAGTTTTTTCATGTATTTTTTGAAGTGGGATTGAAAATAAAATAATGATTTATATTTGTAATTGAACGTAAATTAACTTACCTTCAAACATACTGATTAAAGAAGCTGCAGGTCAAATAAGATGTCAAAGTATATTATGAAAAAAGGTCAACTCTACGTAAGTACTTCAGGTTTTGCAGATTCAATATTAAATATGCTATTTACATCAATCTTGCGTGAATATATGGGATTTTCAAATAATAATTTTTAGTGTTTTGTACGTCACTTTGAAGCATGATACCCCCCCCCCCTTCGTTACGGGACCATCACAAAATTGTGAACCCCCCCCGAAATGTGTACGTAATTGATGGACGCCCCCTAATAAACGTCAAATTTTTTTTTTTTAATAAAATCGTTTGTTCTATCTGGTGTGGTGAAGGGTTACCTAGCCTATATACCTAATCCTTTATAGCATATATTATATTTGTTTCTAAAGGCAACTGGCAATTTGCACGCTTTAGTGATAACAAAAGCAATTGCTCATTTGACCTAATATTTCACTTTGTATTACAATTGAGGTACGAGAACTGAGCTGCTGATAACATTATAACAGGTAACATTATACAAATGATCAGCTGATAACATTATAACAGGTAGAATACTAGCATTAAAGTTGCAAATTAAAAATAATTACCTTCTGTTACAATATACATACTTCCGGATGCGAATTAATATATGCTTATATAATTATTAATTAATTTACACTTAAGACAATCTAATTAATTTTTACAAATTATAAGGTACATTTTCTCATATTAATGAAATCTAAGATAGGTTGAAAACATCTGATTCCTTTTTAATATACTCGCGCTCTTAGTTATTACGGACTCTCCATACATCGTCTCTCTGATATTCTATCTTTTTCTATCGCATTTATAATTTCTCTGTTTTTCGGTGCTTAAACTCACACATACTAAATAAAAATCACGCACAATTTTTAGAGGTAAATAACAATTTTCGCACGCATAATTAAAGTTCATAATTAAAATATATTTTGGTATATTTTCTTTTTTGCTGTGCTATATTTTCTTTTTCTCAATAATCTTTCCTCTCTTTACTAAATTGCGCCACTGGAGTGGCGACATTCAGCCACCTTGGCGCCACCTCTTTTTCATGTCTAATTTTCTGTCTTTCCAAGCGGGCGGATTTTACAATTCAAAAATTCTTTCCAACAATTTTATATGAAAAGAAAAAGAATGATTTCTCACATTTAAAATTTAAAAATTTATAATTAAGCTTTTTTAAGGTGGCACCATCAGATCTTTTAATTAAAAAAAAAACACATGATGTAATAAAATAAATTTACATACAAAAAAATGTTACTCTTATTGGGACGCAAAAATCACGTCACATATTCGTATGTATTTAAATTTTTTCGAATTGAAAAAAAATCAAATTTTAATGATGTACATAATGATCAATCATTTTTTTATGAATAGTAATTTGACGTCAAATTAGAAAAATTCAAAACTATTGTCAAATATTCTTTTCAACTTTATGATTCCTATTAAAAGGTTTATTAATTAAATTGTTTAATACCTTGAAATTATATGCGTTTAGTTTTAGCTAGTTAGTTTACTATTAATTATAATGACTACAAATTAAATAAATTATTCTAGGTGTCATTAATTGGTATGAAATATGTTTATAAAATTATTAATAATTTTAAAATTTCTAAAAATAATTTTAATACCGAAGAAAAAGTTAGTAAACTTTTATTCGCAATGAATAGTTAACGTTATATAGCATCCGATATTTTGTGTCAGTTGAAAAGTTTTAACTTTGTAGCAACTGCGCGATAAGATTCTGTTACTTTAAATTTCTTAAAAGTGTTTTGTTACTCCGTCAAGTTGTTTTTTGAAATTTCTAATCTGTTGGTGAAATAGTTTTGTTTTTCTGCTGATGCCTTATATAATAGAAACATACTGAATTTTCAGTAAGGCTTATAAATCAGCTGATAATTTAACTTCAAGCTGTAATAAAATATTAGAGTGAGACTCAAATGCAAACTTGTTTATGGAACAGTTTTCGTTCTCACAGTGTAATCCTATATTCAATGGCATCACACTATGGAAATGAAAACCTTACTTTACTGTTGGTTTATTGATAATGCACGTGCGTTACTCGGTATTGAATAAATATTAAAAGCGTTTTTTTTTTGGTTTTAAATAATCAATTTTCTGTTTAAAAAAAATTTTTTTAATACCCTGATAGAAATGTGAACTTAAAAAATGGTGTATAATACAATTTATGGACATTATTAATAGAAATATTTTGTCATGCCAATATTAGCTAATAAATAGTCAATTTTTGCCGAATCTGCAGGTTTTTCATTTTTTGTATGGATAAAAAATGCTAATAGAAATATGTTGTTCATAAAGTGGGCATTTTAAGTACTTAGAAATATTTTAACCTATATATCAAATACATCTTTTCATTTACTTTTTAATTATAAAATATGTTTAATGAATACAAAAAAATGAAAAAATGAATCGTCTCCAACACAAACAATTATAAAGATTTAATTATGAGCATTTTTTCTGTTACTAAGATTAACATTCCAATCTGCGGAAATGCGTGTAACATGTTAGTGGAATATAGGTAAAAAAACTTTTCATATTAGTTAAAATAATGACCATAAAAAATGTCAATTTTCAGCTCTTCATTTCAAAGCAATGACTATAAAATGGTAAAAAAAGCGTTTCATTTTTTACCAGGGTAGCTTTATTTTAATTCACTCACAATTCTATATTTGTGCTTCTGTAAAGAAAAAGGCTTTTACGCCCTTAAGTGCTACCACCTTACGGGGGTTAAGGGCTATCGACCGCTATATTGATTTGTCTAATTCGTTATACCGAGTTCACGTGTCAGCGTTGCAGGTCGTCCTGCAGTGTTGTAGATGAGAATAAATCACATAGCATGAAATAAAACAGTGAAACATTTCAAAATCTTTCAGTGAAAGATTTCTTAGAAATATTTTATAAATATTGTTGAAATATTTCGTAGCAAGATATAACGAACGAATAAAAAATCCTTCAATGAAATCTTTCAGCAATATTACAGTAATATTATATTGAAATATTTCATGAAATCTCGATGAAATATTACAAACACTATATCATAAATCTTTCAACAATATGTCTCTGCAAGATTATTGGTTAACTTATATTACAATGAAAGATTGCTGAAAGCTTTTAAAGAAAGTTTTCACGAAAAATGATTGAAACATTTATGAAAGATTTCTCACAGGCGTTCTCCTAGCTGTACCTCGAAAACTTTACGCAATCTTTCATAAATCTTTTATGCAACATTGCAAGGAAATATATTAGCGATCTTACAGAGAAGGCGTCACGGAATATTTCATAAATCTTTCAACAATATTTCACTGCATGATTATTGGTTTACTTAGACTGCGATGAAAGATTGTTGGAAGATTTGATTGAAATCTTTCAGGAAACATGTTTGAAAGATTTATGAAAGATTTCTCCCATACGTTTCCCTTACTGTACCTCGAAACCTTTACGCAATCTTTTACAAATCTTTGATATAATATTGCAACGAAACGTAGTAGCAATCTTACGAAGAAGGTTTGACGGAATATTTCATGAAGTCTTTCAACAATATTTCTCTGCAAGATTTATGGTTTACTTAGACTGCGATGAAAGATTGTTCGAAGCTTCCATCGAAATCATTCAGGAAACATAATTGAAAGATTTGTGAAAGATTGCTCCTGAGCGTTCTCCATGCTGTTCCCAAAAATCTTGACGCAAAATTTCATAAATATTTCATGTAATATTGCAAGGAAATATAGTAGAAATCTCTCAAAGAAAGCTTCATAGAATATTTTATAAAATCTTTCAACACTATTTCTCTGCGAGATTTTTTGTTTACTTAGACTACAACGAAAGATTGTTGGAAGCTTTCATAGAAATTTTTAAGGAAACCTGTTTGAAAAATTTATAAAAGATTTCTCTCCAGTGTTCTCCATGCTTCAGCCAAAAACCTTCACACTATCTTTCATAAATCTTACATGAAAGATTTTTAAAACTGTGGTAATTTTGCAATGAAAAATTGTAGAAATCTTTTATAAATATTTTCTTGAAATATTACTGTCAATGTTGCTAAAATCTTTCATAAATCTTTCATGAAAGATTTTTGTAACTCTGATAATCTTGCAATGAAAGATTGCAGAAATATTTCATAAATATTTTCTTGAAATATTACTGTAAATGTTGCTGAAATCTTTTATAAATCTTTCATGAAAGATTTTTAAAACTGTGATAATCTTACAATGAAAGATTGTGAAAACCTTTAATAAATATTTTCTGGAAATATTACCGCAAATAATGCTGAAATGTTTCATAAATCTTTCATAAAAGATTTTTAAAACAGTGATAATCTTGCAATGAAATATTGTGAAAATCTTTAATAAATATTTTCTTGAAATATTACCGTAAATATTTCTGAAATCTTTCATAAATCTTTCATGAAAGATTTTTGTAACTCTGATAATCTTGCAACGAAAGATTGTAGAAATATTTTAGAAATATTTTCCCGAAATATTACTGTTGATATTGCTGAAATCTTTCATAAATCTTTCATGAAAGATTTTTATGATAGTTACAATATTGCAATAAAAGATTTATTTGATTGCTTAAATCTGGCCATGATATATTGTGTAAATATTTATTCGAAATGATTTAGAAATATTGTTAAAATATTTCAGAAATCTTTCAATGAAATATTTTTAGGAGTTATTTTTCTGCAACAATTGAGTTTCCTAATCATGCCGATAGGAGGACGCGCGTTCAATGTGCGTTTTGTCCCCAAGTGGTAAGAGGATAGCTGACTTACTATATAAGGCAAAAGCTCTGATTAGTGTATACGTGCTCAGCGCTTATCTTATCCAATATAAATGCGACTTTATAAGTGAATGTAAAATTATGTATGCGGATATTTATTTCATGTAGAAGTATAATGTATCAAAATATAATATAGTATCATGTAAATAAAAACTATAAGTGAATATGTGTGTGTGTGTGTGTGTGTGTGTGTGTGTGTGTATGTGTATGTGTGTGTGTATGTGTATGTTATATCGATATCACCGAAAGATTGTGAAAATGAAAGATTTCTATGACGTTAATAATCTTGCAATCAAAGATTGTAGAAATCTTTTAAAAAAATTCCCTTGGAATTTTACTTTAAATATTGCTGAAATCTTTCATAAATCTTTCATGAAAGATTTATTTGATTGTTTAAATATTGCTTCGAAATATTGCATAAATATTTCCTAAATATTTATTTGAAATATTTTAGAAAATCTTGTTAAAATCTTTCAGAAAACTTTCATTGAAATATTTATTTGCAGTCCCTCAGGCGGACATAGCGGGCTTTCAACAATCTTTCATAGAAAGATGTTTGAAATCTTTCATTCTTTCCTTGCAAATATTTCTGAAAGCTTTCATAAATATTTTATGCTATGTGGGATAGAGTTTGTTAAATATAAAAATGTCTTTGTGTTTTATTCATCCTTACGATTATAGACACTCTAATAGGTTATGGTCCTAGGGCATGCTTCCCTGCGCGAGTGAAATCCTGTAAAAAGTGAGTAATAAAGTGAAAAATTGTAGGACGGAAATTCAGTAAATTTTTAGAGGAGAAAGCAGAGAATTTACATCAAGAGGAGGTCACGTATCTCCGTCCTTTTCTAATTGAAGAATTTATTTTTAGTAAAAACTATTAACTTTAGCAAAAAATGAAGAGAAAGCCGCATCTCGTATCAGAAAAAGTAAAATTTTCTTTGATAAGAAGGAATTAATTTTATTGCTTCGTTTTCAAGAAAACCTTAAAAAACCAAATTGTTTACCCTTACCTCTATGTTTTAAGCAATTTAGTTTATTATATGCTATACGATCTGACACAGATTTTGATAACAACCATTTTTTATACACGGCGTTTTTAAGTCTAATTAAATTATTGCATTCGTCGTCCCACCATGGTACGGGGTTTTTTTGTCTTGGCTGGATCGATTTTTTCTTTTTGGACGTACTGTTTATTAAACACTTACTTACAATCTCGGTAAAAATATAGTATTTCCTATCAGCGCTAGAGTTAACAAAATCTTCAGAAAGAAAGGTTGTGAAATATTTGTTTAGTTTGTCACTAAAAGACTCCCAGTTTGTTTTTTTTAGTTTTAATTTAAACGTCTTTTTTGTAGTAATTCTTTTCTAGCTTGATATAACAATAAATGAAGTAATGGTCAGAGCCCAAGGTATGATTCATAACTTCGGTGTTTATGTATTAAGATATATTGCAAGTTGATAAAATTAAATCAATATGAGAATGATTACAATTAGATGGATTTACACGAGTTAAAGCATCAAAATTATATAAAAACAAATTGCTATTTTCAATGCTATTGGCAAGGTATTCGCCATTCTTGTCAGTACATTTTCTGTATGATATTATGTGCGTTAAAATCGCCGACTAACACGATTGGATTATTTTCTATTTTAGAAATTAATAGGTCAAACATTTATTGTGATGAATTACCCGGGGCTCTGTAACGTGCTATGATATCGATTCACGGATTAGTGTTGGTTAGATTTATTTTACAAATTTTAAACTTTAGATCAGGAATATCTATTTTAATTTCTTGAAAGGCTATAGATTTTCTAACCATTATTAAAATGCCCCCTCCTCTTGACTGTTCGCGATTTTTCTAAAGTTGTACAAAACCAGGAGCAAATGTGGCTTGGATATTCTTGAAATTTCTATTAGATTCGTCTGCGTTTTGAAGCCAGGATTCTACGCATATGAAAATGTCGATATCCTTGAGCAAGTTGGGGAGTTCATATTTACGTTGTAAAATACTGCGAGCATTCCAGAACAGCACACGCAAAGATTTAGAATCTGCTATATTTTTACTATTCATAATTTTATATTATATAAGTAAAGTTAATTGTTTTAATCAATACTATTTTACTTAGTCAGAAATTTTCACTATATTTAATTTATTTAATTTGTTCGTCAATGTCAGTTTCCAGATCACTAAATTCACTTAAACTGAAATCAGCACTATGATGTTTTTCTTCGTTTGAGCTTGTTAGAGTTAACTTAGATTTTAAACGAGTGAGTTTTGCTTTAACAGATCTTTCATTTATCCTTGGGTGGATTTTATCTAGACAATCTATGATTTCTGTTGTGTTGTTTGATAGCTTAAGAGCTTCAGTACAAACGTCCGAGTTTTGGTATGTGTTTTTCATAAACTCAACAAATTGTAGAAAACTAAATGGTGCTGTATATTCTGGTTCATTGATAAACTCAACAAATTGTAGAAAACTAAATGGTGCTGTATATTCTGGTTCATCGAAAAAACTTTTGCAAGGTTTGAACGCGTTTTCAATAGCTGCCATTTTATCGGTCAAGTTTATCTCCAATTTACTTTTCTTGATGTTATATTTTTTGACTGGTTTTATAAACTTTGTGTCACTATTTTCGTTTAAATGAGTAGAGGTAGACGTACCAGATGAAATTTCGCTAATTCAGCTTGATAGCGGCCGTTTATGCTGGGAATCATTATGACTTTCAACAGTTCCTGTTTGTTTGGGTACAGCTGATGACGGTAAATCACTTGAGTTATGTCCTGTGGCATTACTATTGTTCTCTTTATTGACTTGGTTTTCTGTTGTACTATTCTTTTCGAGCTCGTTATTTACTTTAAATTGCGAACAGTTTTTTTCTATATGACCTGCACTATTGCATATAAAGCATTTTACTGTATCGCTGCTAACATATATGAAATAGCTTATATCTTCGTGGTGTAGTTTAAATAAGCTAGGAATTTTGTTTATATCTTCGGTTTTAACATAGACTTGTCTTCTCGAGCTGTAAATATGTTTGTTTTTATCGTTGTCGATACTGGCTTTTATATGTGAGACTTGCGAGTTTCTATTTACGTTCAACTTGTCTAAAATTTCCTTAAGAATAATGTTTGGTACAGTAGGAGAGACATCGGAGAAAATTAATCTTTGATATTTAGAAACTAACGGACGAATGAATACTTGTCCATTTTTAATTTCGAGGAATTCGAACTTTTCAGTTAATTGATCCACTAATTCCTTACTAGATACATAGAGGCACACACGATTTTTAGATCCTTTAGAAGAATACAAAATATTTTCTGGTTCTATTAATTTCCCAATGGCACATGTGTAATATGTTAGCGTCAAATCTCCGACACACATCATAATCAGTCCCTGTTCTCTTTCTGGTACTTTTTCACTACGAATAGCAACAGCATAGTTTGACCTTACAAAGTCCTTTGAGTCAAACGATGGGATATCTTTAATTTGCGACGTTCCTCCGGATACTGAGGAAACAACAAGCAACAGGTCCCCAGTTGCTGCAGACCCGTCCATTTTGACTTTTCTCTTTTTCCTCTTACGAGGAAAAAGAGTGCACCCAAGATGCAAGAAGCACCACAGCCAAGAGGTACAAAACTCTCTTCAATCAAATGGGCAACAGCCCCACTCTCTAAAACCCGTGAGAAACGCGGTATCGAAAACTATACACAGAGTAAACACGTGTGCTCTCTATGACGACTTGGACCAAACTGGAAACTTTGGTTCTAGATGATCCAAAAAATTTATCAAAGGTTTATTTTAAAGATTTTTGTTAATATTTTTATTACATCAATAAATAAAAGTATAAACAAATCGTAAGAAGACGTTGTAGATGGAAAAATAGCATGATGTGCCATGGTATTAATGCTTTCAAATGGAAAATATAAAAAAAAAACGTTTAAAAATCTGTTAAAAAAAATAAGGCGAAATTGCATATTCTTACCTATCCTAAAAGTTATTATTTTTTATGCATAAAAACATAAAAATTTGAAAAAAAAAAAAAAATAGTTTTTCAGGAAATCGCGTTTAAAAAAATCGCTTTATTTCAGGTTATTCATAAATAACTCAGAAGGATCAACTCGCATCACAAAAATCGAAACAGCATTTAAAATTAGACTTAATTCCTCATATTTGAAAAAAATTCGTCTCAAAGAGTCAAAAATTAAAGGAGATAGAGTATTTTGAATATGAAGATCCATTTACATCATTTTACCTTTCATTTTAACATTCAACACAAAATTAACTACGACGTTATGAAAAAAATTTTAATCTTCTCTCGAGTATCAGAACATATTTACAAAGTATTCAGACAAAAAAAATTTTATCCGTGACGGCCTGCATGAATCTGAATGAAATCAACCTTAAATATTTTATATTTAAAAAAATAATTTACCATTTTTCTATACTTTTTAAAGACATTTTTGCTATAAAGAAAAAATTGCAATACATCAATTGCAATCATAATTTTCTCTTCAGTCTTGATTCTCCTGTTCTAAGATGGATCTTATGCCTCTTGTGGGGCTATCCTCTCTACCGCGTCTGACTCATACTAACATTCAATCTCGCGCTTATTTACAACGACACTCATTCATACCACAGCTAAAGCTGGCGCTTTTGCTGCTATCTCAAACATTTCCTGGGTGCACAATTCGTTCTCGTCCTTAAGACGAGTCCTCGTCGTCACCCTCCGCACCCGAATCTATGGGACCGGCTACTGCCTCTAGGTTATGGTGAGGTATAAGCCTGACTCCCCGCTCCTCATTCGCACTTAGTTCGATTGCCCTATCTAAGAACGGTTTCTTCTTTCTTAGGACGCTTTCGACAAATAGTGCCATAGCGTCCCACTTTTCTTTGGCCGACAACATTTCACTGATAATGTTATCTGGCGTTAACGCTTCGAATATCCTCTCAACCTGGCGTCTTTCTTCGTTCCACTGATGGCAGACGAAAAACGTATGATACGCATCGTCGCGATCCGCGAAACAGAAGATGCAGCCCGGGCTCTGGGTCTTTCCCATTTTACTGAGATAAGCGCAGAAATACCCGTGGTTACTAAGGAACTGGGTGAGGTAATAGTTGACCTCCCCGTATCTTCTATCGACCCATGGAGCCAGCTCCCTAATGAGCACGTGTGTCCATCGGCCTTTCACCATCTGATTCCATGTTTTTGCCAGGTTTCCATGGTCACCTGTCTTTCTTCTTTCTGAACGATTGCAGTTCCATTTTCTGTTTTCTTCCGTTCGTAGGTTCGCTTGCGTTCCATCGCCTGTAATTCGATCAGGATGATTCCTGCGATGACTAGCACCGCGGGTCCCGAGACAGTGCGATAGGCGCTGGTGACTCTAAGAGCCCCTCTCCTTTGAACAGAAGATAGTACGCTTCGGTGCGTCTCTTTTCTCATTTGGTTAGCCCATATTTCAGAGCCGTACAATAAGATGGACGTCGTGACTGTCATTAAAAGTCGTCGTTTGCTTGATTTCGGGCCGCTGGTATTGGCCATAAGACGACTTAACTGCAACGTTTTCTTTATCGCTTTATTAGCGACGTGTTTTAGGTGCGTCAAAAAAGTTAGTTTTGCATCTAGCTTTATGCCGAGATACGTCACCTCACTTCTTGTCTGCACCACGTTTGTGCCTACTGTCATGGGAAACTCGATGTTGATGTGTTTCCAAGTTAAGGGCACGATTTCTGTTTTGGCCATCGCTATTTCGAGACCATGCTTCACCATCCACTCGGAAATTCTTCTCATCGCCGTGTTTAGTATGTGCTGGGCAATGTTTTCGTTTTTCGCGGAGATGACTAAAGCGACATCATCAGCGTACGCAAACATTTTCACCCCATCCGGCATTGCAAGTCTGAGTAATGCATCGAACAGGATGTTCCAGAAGTCTGGGCCGAAGATCGAGCCCTGTGCCACGCCTGCGCTAAGGTCTTTTTCACGCCAGCCTTCTTCTGTTTCATAGCGGAGGATACGGTTTCTCAGATAGTCTCGTATCACTCGCATAAGGTATTCTGGTACATTAAACTCTTTCAACGCAGCAAGGAGGTCAGGCCATTTTGCTGAGTTGAAAGCGTTTTTCGTATCCAGCATGACTAGAAACGCAATAAGACGGGAATGATGGTTCCCAGTCCATCCTTCTTTTGCTACCTTTACTACTTCTTCTACTGCATTTACGGTAGACCGTCTTTTCCTGAAACCGTACTGGTTGTCAGCGAGATCGCCAGCCGCCTGTACAGCTCCTTGTAATCGCGGTTTAAGCAGCCTCTCGTATAGCTTCCCTGCTTCGTCCAACATGCAGAGTGGCCTGTGGGACGATGGATGCCGGGGATCACCTCCCTTTCCTTTGTTGATCAGCACAAGACGCGCAATCTTCCAGGGAGTGCTAAACACACCCGTCTGGAGGCACGCGTTGTACATGTTCAACAAGAGAGATGGCGCTTTCACCGCTATGCATTTAAGGACCTCGGATGGTATTCCGTCAGGCCCAGGTGCCTTATTGTTCTTCATCATTCTTGCAGCTATCTGTAGCTCTCCGCTTGTAAAGAGCGGGATCTCTTCTGGTTCTCCTGTATTCTCCTGTTCTTCGAGTGGTGGATGCGTAGGGAACAAGTGGTTTACGATGTTCGCCATGGTCTCTTCTTCGAATGGCAACGTGGGGGCGGCGTTCAGCTTCTTGGTCACGATCTTGTAGGCCAAGCCCCACACCTCTCTGTTGACGTCTTCGCTCAGGTCTTTCCAGCATTGTGCTTTGCTTCGATTGATCTTCTTACGAAGCTTTTTATGCACGTCTCTGTATTGCGCAGACAAAAGATCTGCTGCTGGTGAGTTTTTCTTTCTTGCTCTCTGTGATGATCTTCTGAGACTAAGAGCTTCTGACCTCGTTCTAGCGATTTCGTCATTCCACCAATACGCTGGACGCTTTTGATGTCGCGATCCCTTGCGCGGCATAGATGCATCACAGGCTCTGTGAATGAGACTCATCGTCTCTTTTACGAGAACCTCTGCAGCGTCGGCGTTTCCGGTGGCAGTTGTCGCGTCCGGTAGATAGTCTGATCCTTGCTGCAGTACTTGGACAAGTTTCTCAGAGTCCAGCTTGGCAACGTTCCATCTGACTGGTCTAGCGACATTTCGCCTCGATGATTGGGATCCATCATGGATTTGAAATGTGATGTACTGGTGGTCACTTCCATTGTATGTCTCCAGCACCTTCCAATCTGACACTTTACGTGAAAGATTTTCTGATGCGAAGGATACGTCAGGAATCGTACCGCTAGCTCCTCGTCTGAATGTTGGAGTGCTTCCGGTGTTTAGCACTGTTAGGCCGAGTCTGTCTGCCATCTCCATGATGTATCCTCCTCTGCTGTCCTGCAGTGGCATTCCCCACTCTAACGCTTTCGCGTTAAAGTCTCCTGCGACGACGACGTCACCTTCCATTCTTCGGACAGAGTCTTCCAGCAGATCCAGACGGCGCCTAAACGTGTCTGCTGTTGAGTTTGGTGTAAAATAACAGCTTACGTATGTAACGTTTCTGCTTTTAACCCATACGAAGCCTTCTTCAGCTCCATTTGCGTCTTCTCTGATGGTCTTTGGGTCTACGTAAATCGCAGCAGTGCCAAGCTTGTCTCTAAACCAGGTCTTAACGGTCCAGTTTGTGTACTGCTCGCTTATCAAGAGCACATCAGCCTTTGTTTCGAATTTGATTTGAGTCAAAAGGCTGTTGGCTAGGTCGCTTCTGTGTAAGTTGGCTTGGAGGACCGTTACGCGGCCCATCATTAGCGCTTTTTGATTCGGTTCAGTGTCTCGCGAAAGACTCTGCACTGACCTGACCCAGGGATGTGTTTCCGCTCTGCTGGGTCTACTTCGCGCTCAGTACATAGTATGCACTGAGTATCAGTAGCCTTGCAGGCCGATCCCTTATGGCCGTCTTTGCCACATTTGTAGCACATCTTGCTACGGTCTGGTCCTCGGCAGTCACGCGCCTGGTGACCGTAGTTCAGGCACCTAAAACAGCGCTGAACCCTTTGCCAACTTCTGATTCGGCAGCTGGTGTAACCGATCTTTATCCTAGTTCTAGAGAGCAGGAACGCCGCTTGGTCTTGTTCCATCTCTACAATGGCCAAGCGGAGCTCTCTGCTGTTGGGGTTGGTCAGTGAGACGCTAAACTCCCCTACTTCCTGTTGGCCTTCGGTTAAAGCAGCTTTTACAGCGGCCTCTACTTCTTCTGCTGAAGCTAGACAGTCGATGTCTCTGATCTCGACCGTTTCTTTGGGGCACATCTCTCCTTGACGTTGCCCGTTTCGCCCACCGTCCTCTTAAGGAAAGCACTAAAGGTCTCTAAACCCTTAGTTGAGCCCAACTCGATCAGGACATCTCCGGCCCTGGTTTTCCTTATCCCTCTGATGTTGGTCGTTGGACTCTCAGCGATTAAATCCTGCCTGATGCTCTGCAGGACGTCGCTGTAGGTTTTTCCCTCTTCTGGTTTTATGAGGACGGCGGCAGACCTCTTTTTTGTCTTCCTCCTCCTTTTCTTCTTCTTTTTCAACAGCTGCTGGGCAGGCTGCTGTGTCTCGATGGCCGATGTTCTGGCCGCTGGTGGACTGTTGCTGTTGTTCTTGGGCTGCTGCGGCTGCTGCTGCCGTTTTTGCTGTTGTTGTCGCTGGTGCTGCTGTTGTTGTTTCTGCTGCTGTTGGCGCTGCTGCTGCTGTTGTTGTTGTTGCTACTGCTGCGTTGCGTTCTGAACTAGATTTTTTGTAGCCGTCTTCTTCTTTCTATTTTGGACGACCTCAAACGGATCGTCCAGACTCTCAGGGCGGTTCTTTTTTAATGCTTGCGATTCAGCATTGCTGCCAGAATCGAGCGAGGCATCCTCTAAAGTCCGCTTGGCTGAGGAGCTTGCTTCGAGCGTCTCGGTCACCTCCATCTGTTCAGTGACCGTTCTCGCCTGAAGCAAGAGGAGATGCTCCGTTTTAAGGGCATCCACATGATCGATAAGCTCTGGTAGATTATTCTTAACATCTTTATGAATGTTAGGCATCGACCTAAGAGCTTCTCTGAAGAGCGCAAAGATCTCATTCATCCTCTGAGATCTTTCTTCCATTGTTAGGCAGGCGATCTCTACCCCTGACTTCTTTTGGGGATCAGCCTGCGAAAACTGGCCTTCGTTATTTTTTGAGCTATTGCTAGCCGCTTCTGGTTGGTTTTTTGGTTGTGTTGATGTGGAATTTAACATAATAAAACGTATACTTGGCTTAAGACGGTTCGCCCATCATGGGAGCTCCAGGCGCAGTGGAGCCACTATCCCCGCCTGTGAGGTGCCCTAATTAAAGATGCCGCAGCCGAGAAGCGGTTTTCGGGTGGTCAACCCTAGCGACACCGAGTGATTCTAAATAAGAGATGTTTACGGGTTAGGCCCGCGCCATGTTGATGCTAAAGGTTTTACGTCATCCGTATTGAGTGGGCGACGTCAGTACCGTGCTGCGCCTGGCCCTAAACTTCAGGCTAGACGTTCCGCAGTTCTCCTGCGCGGACTCGGTATAAGGAAATACTGACCAGATAATCCTTCGCACCTGCGCCGTATTTAATTATTATTATTATTATTATTATTATTATTATTATTATTATTATTATTATTATTATTATAATAATAATAATAATAATAATAATAATAATAATAATAATAATAATAATAATAATAATAATAATAATAATAATATAATAATAATAATAATAATAATAATAATAATAATAATAATAATAATTAATAATAATAATATATTAATAATATAATAATAATAATATTAATATAATAATATATAATAATATTAATAATAATAATTATATAATAATAATAATATAATAATAATTTTTATATTATTATTTAATAATATATTATTTAATTAATAATTATATAATAATATAATAATAATATAATATTAATAATAATAATAATTAATAATAATAATAATAATATTTATATATATATAATAATAATAATAATAATAATAATAATTATTATTATATTATATATATTAATTTTTTTATAATAATATAATATAATTTTAATATATAATATAATATTTATTATAATTTTTTTTTTTATTTATTATTATATATTTTTTATTTAATATTTATATATATAATAATAATAATAATATATTAATTATTTATAATAATAATTAATAATAATAATATATAATAATAATAATTAATAATATAATAAATAATATAATTATATATAAATAATAATAATTATAATATAAATAATTATTAATATATTAATAATATATATTAATATTTTTTTAATTATAATATAATTATATATAATTATTTTTTATTAATATTATTATTTATTTATATATTTTATATTTTAATATAATAATTATATAAATTAATAATTATTATTAATTAATATAATAATATAATAATAATTAATAATATATATAATAATTATATATATAATTTATAATAATTATATTTTAATTATTTAATTATTTTATAATATTAATATTTATATATATTTAATAAATTAATATAATATTTTTATATAATTTTTAATTTAATTTTAAATAATTTATTTAATTAATTTATTATATTTATTAAAATTTTATTATATAATAATTAATTATATAATTATAATTATATAATATATATAATAATAAAATATAATAATATATATAATAATATAATTATATAAAATATAATAATATATATAATAATATAATAATAATAATAATAATTAATAATAATAATAAAATATATAATATAATAATAATAAAATAATAATAATTTATTATATATATAATATAATATAATAATAATTAATAATAATAATAATAATAATAATAATAATAATATATAATTAATAATAATAATATAATAATTAATAATAATAATAATAAAATAATAATAATAATAATAATAATAATATAATAATAATATAATAATAATATAATAATAATAATAATAATAATAATAATAATAATAATAATAATAATAATAATAATAATAATATAATAATAATAATAATAATAATAATATTATAATAATAATAATAATAATAATAATAATAATAATAATAATAATAATATAATATAATAATAATAATAATTAATAATAATAATAATAATAATATAATAATATAATAATAATAATAATAATAATAATAATAATAATAATAATAATAATAATAATAATAATAATAATAATAATAATAATAATAATAATAATAATAATAATAATAATAATAATAATAATAATAATAATAATAATAATAATAATAATAATAATAATAATAATAATAATAATAATAATAATAATAATAATAATAATAATAATAATAATAATAATAATAATAATAATAATAATAATAATAATAATAATAATAATAATAATAATAATAATAATAATAATAATAATAATAATAATAATAATAATAATAATAATAATAATAATAATAATAATAATAATAATAATAATAATAATAATAATAATAATAATAATAATAATAATAATAATAATAATAATAATAATAATAATAATAATAATAATAATAATAATAATAATAATAATTATATTTTTTTTTTTTTTTTTCATTGGTTGAACGAATAAAATCTGCTGTCAGACCGCCGTCAGTTCGCTGGGCTCGGATATATCCGGGAACAGAGTACAGACGGTTGAGAGGGTTCTAGATAAACTAGCAAACCTCTAAAATTACGCGATCCTCAAGCCTGTCTAATGATAGCAAAAAAATGCAGTCACTGGACGTGCAAGAGATTCTCCAATCATCACTCACGGCGTTTGTTCCACCCCGGAAACTGTTTATCACATTACTTCAGGGTGGCACCGCGTTCTAAGTCTTTTGGACCTTTTCCTTCTGACTTCTTCTGTAAATATACAGATTTCCAATAATATAGATCTATGCCTAATAAGCAACATGATTTAAAAGGCTATCTTCTGCCTGGCGATCGGCTCTGTAAAGGGGAGCATAAATCGATCGCATATATATGGTATGGTATGGACTGGCTCTGTAAAGGAGCAAAATCAGTCCATAATTTTCTCTTCAGTCTTGATTCTCCTGTTCTAAGATGGATCTTATGCCTCTTGTGGGGCTATCCTCTCTACCGCGTCTGACTCATACTAACATTCAATCTCGCGCTTATTTACAACGACACTCATTCATACCACAGCTAAAGCTGGCGCTTTTGCTGCTATCTCAAACATTTCCTGGGTGCACGATTCGTTCTCGTCCTTAAGACGAGTCCTCGTCGTCACCCTCCGCACCCGAATCTATGGGACCGGCTACTGCCTCTAGGTTATGGTGAGGTATAAGCCTGACTCCCCGCTCCTCATTCGCACTTAGTTCGATTGCCCTATCTAAGAACGGTTTCTTCTTTCTTAGGACGCTTTCGACAAATAGTGCCATAGCGTCCCCACTTTTCTTTGGCCGACAACATTTCACTGATAATGTTATCTGGCGTTAACGCTTCGAATATCCTCTCAACCTGGCGTCTTTCTTCGTTCCACTGATGGCAGACGAAAAACGTATGATACGCATCGTCGCGATCCGCGAAACAGAAGATGCAGCCCGGGCTCTGGGTCTTTCCCATTTTACTGAGATAAGCGCAGAAATACCCGTGGTTACTAAGGAACTGGGTGAGGTAATAGTTGACCTCCCCGTATCTTCTATCGACCCATGGAGCCAGCTCCTAATGAGCACGTGTGTCTATCGGCCTTTCACCATCTGATTCCATGTTTTTGCCAGGTTTCCATGGTCACCTGTCTTTCTTCTTTCTGAACGATTGCAGTTCCATCTTCTGTTTTCTTCCGTTCGTAGGTTCGCTTGCGTTCCATCGCCTGTAATTCGATCGGGATGATTCCTGCGATGACTAGCATCGCGGGTCCCGAGACAGTGCGATAGGCGCTGGTGACTCTAAGAGCCCCTCTCCTTTGAACAGAAGATAGTACGCTTCGGTGCGTCTCTTTTCTCATTTGGTTAGCCCATATTTCAGAGCCGTACAATAAGATGGACGTCGTGACTGTCATTAAAAGTCGTCGTTTGCTTGATTTCGGGCCGCTGGTATTGGCCATAAGACGACTTAACTGCAACGTTTTCTTTATCGCTTTATTAGCGACGTGTTTTAGGTGCGTCAAAAAAGTTAGTTTTGCATCTAGCTTTATGCCGAGATACGTCACCTCACTTCTTGTCTGCACCACGTTTGTGCCTACTGTCATGGGAAACTCGATGTTGATGTGTTTCCAAGTTAAGGGCACGATTTCTGTTTTGGCCATCGCTATTTCGAGACCATGCTTCACCATCCACTCGGAAATTCTTCCCATCGCCGTGTTTAGTATGTGCTGGGCAATGTTTACGTTTTTCGCGGAGATGACTAAAGCGACATCATCAGCGTACGCAAACATTTTCACCCCATCCGGCATTGCAAGTCTGAGTAATGCATCGAACAGGATGTTCCAGAAGTCTGGGCCGAAGATCGAGCCCTGTGCCACGCCTGCGCTAAGGTCTTTTTCACGCCAGCCTTCTTCTGTTTCATAGCGGAGGATACGGTTTCTCAGATAGTCTCGTATCACTCGCATAAGGTATTCTGGTACATTAAACTCTTTCAACGCAGCAAGGAGGTCAGGCCATTTTGCTGAGTTGAAAGCGTTTTTCGTATCCAGCATGACTAGAAACGCAATAAGACGGGAATGATGGTTCCCAGTCCATCCTTCTTTTGCTACCTTTACTACTTCTTCTACTGCATTTACGGTAGACCGCTTTTCCTGAAGCCGTACTGGTTGTCAGCGAGGTCGCCAGCCGCCTGTACAGCTCCTTGTAATCGCGGTTTAAGCAGCCTCTCGTATAGCTTCCCTGCTTCGTCCAACATGCAGAGTGGCCTGTGGGACGATGGATGCCGAGGATCACCTCCCTTTCCTTTGTTGATCAGCACAAGACGCGCAATCTTCCAGGGAGTGCTAAACACACCCGTCTGGAGGCACGCGTTGTACATGTTCAACAAGAGAGATGGCGCTTTCACCGCTATGCATTTAAGGACCTCGGATGGTATTCCGTCAGGCCCAGGTGCCTTATTGTTCTTCATCATTCTTGCAGCTATCTGTAGCTCTCCGCTTGTAAAGAGCGGGATCTCTTCTGGTTCTCCTGTATTCTCCTGTTCTTCGAGTGGTGGATGCGTAGGGAACAAGTGGTTTACGATGTTCGCCATGGTCTCTTCTTCGAATGGCAACGTGGGGGCGGCGTTAAGCTTCTTGGTCACGATCTTGTAGGCCAAGCCCCACACCTCTCTGTTGACGTCTTCGCTCAGGTCTTTCCAGCATTGTGCTTTGCTTCGATTGATCTTCTTACGAAGCTTTTTATGCACGTCTCTGTATTGCGCAGACAAAAGATCTGCTGCTGGTGAGTTCTTCTTTCTTGCTCTCTGTGATGATCTTCTGAGACTAAGAGCTTCTGACCTCGTTCTAGCGATTTCGTCATTCCACCAATACGCTGGACGCTTATGATGTCGCGATCCCTTGCGCGGCATAGATGCATCACAGGCTCTGTGAATGAGACTCATCGTCTCTTTTACGAGAACCTCTGCAGCGTCGGCGTTTCCGGTGGCAGTTGTCGCGTTCGGTAGATAGTCTGATCCTTGCTGCAGTACTTGGACAAGTTTCTCAGAGTCCAGCTTGGCAACGTTCCATCTGACTGGTCTAGCGACATTTCGCCTCGATGATTGGGATCCATCATGGATTTGAAATGTGATGTACTGGTGGTCACTTCCATTGTATGTCTCCAGCACCTTCCAATCTGACACTTTACGTGAAAGATTTTCTGATGCAAAAGGATACGTCAGGAATCGTACCGCTAGCTCCTCGTCTGAATGTTGGAGTGCTTCCGGTGTTTAGCACTGTTAGGCCGAGTCTGTCTGCCATCTCCATGATGTATCCTCCTCTGCTGTCCTGCAGTGGCATTCCCCACTCTAACGCTTTCGCGTTAAAGTCTCCTGCGACGACGACGTCACCTTCCATTCTTCGGACAGAGTCTTCCAGCAGATCCAGACGGCGCCTAAACGTGTCTGCTGTTGAGTTTGGTGTAAAATAACAGCTCACGTATGTAACGTTTCTGCTTTTAACCCATACGAAGCCTTCTTCAGCTCCATTTGCGTCTTCTCTGATGGTCTTTGGGTCTACGTAAATCGCAGCAGTGCCAAGCTTGTCTCTAAACCAGGTCTTAACGGTCCAGTTTGTGTACTGCTCGCTTATCAAGAGCACATCAGCCTTTGTCTCGAATTTGATTTGAGTCAAAAGGCTGTTGGCTAGGTCGCTTCTGTGCAAGTTGGCTTGAAGGACCGTTATACGGCCCATCATTAGCGTTTTTGTTTAAATCGGTTTAGTGTCTCGCGAAAGACTTTGCACTGACCTGACCCGGGGATGTGTTTCCGCTCTGCTGGGTCTACTTCGCGCTCAGTACATAGTATGCACTGAGTATCAGTAGCCTTGCAGGCCGATCCCTTATGGCCATCTTTGCCACACTTGTAGCACATCTTGCTACGGTCAGGCCCTCGGCAGTCACGTGCCTGATGACCGTAGTTCAGGCACCTAAAACAGCGCTGAACTCTTTGCCAACTTCTGATACGGCAGCTGGTGTAGCCGATCTTTATTTTCGTTTTTGCGAGCAAAAACGCTGCTTGGTCTTGTCCCATCTCTACAATGGCCAAGCGAAGCGCTCTGCTGTTGGGGTTGGTTAGCGAGACACTAAACTCCCCTACTTCCTGTTGTACTTCGGTAAAAACAGCTTTTACAGCAGTCTTCACTTCTTCTACTGACGCTAAACAGTCGATGTCCCTGATCTCGACCGTTTCTTTGGGGCACATCTCTTTGACGTTTCCCGTTTCGCCAACCGTCTTTCTCAGGAATTCACTGAAAGTCTCCAGTCCTTGAGATGAGCCCAACTCAATCAGGACATCCCCGGCCCTGGTTTTTGTAATCCCTTTGATGTTATTTGTTGGGCTCTCATTAATAAGGTCCTGCCGGATGTTCTGCAGGATGTCACTGTAAGACTTTCCTTCTCCTGGCTTAATGAGGACAGCGGTAGACCTCTTCTTTGTCTTCCTCCTTCTTTTCTTTTTCTTTTTTGGCAGCTGCTGTGCAGACTGCTCTGTGCCATTGGCCGGTGTTTTGGCCGTTGGTGGTTTGGTGTTGGGCTGCTTTGGTCGCTGCTGTTGTTGTTGCAGAGATCGTTGTTGCTGCTGTCTTTGCTTATTAGCAGCCCTAATATCCTTTCGACTCTGTACAGTCTTGAAGGACTCATCCTCTTCCACAGCTCGGCCTTTTTTAAGAGGAGCTCGCGAATCGGAATAACTTCCTGATTCGAGCGAGTCCTCTTCTCTAGGTCGTTTAGCTGCAGCACTTGCCTGAGGCGTCTCAGTCACGTCCATCTGTTCAGTGACTGTTCTTGCAGCAAGCAAGCGAGAATGTTCTCTCTTAATAGCATCCACGTGCTCAATCAGTTCTGGCAGGTTATCCTTCACTTTAGAGTTCATGTTAGGCATGGACCTAACAGCTGCCTGCATAAGCAGAAAGATCTCATTCACTCTTTGAGATCTTTCTTCAATTGTTAAGCAGGCGATCTCTACCCCTGTATTCTTTAGGGGATCAGCCTGCGACATCTGGCCTTCGGTATTGTTTTGGCTATTACTAGCCGCTCCTAGTTGGTTTTTGTTTTGTGTTTGTTCAGAATTTACCATATTAAAACGTGTACTTGGTTTAAGACGGTTCGCCCATCATGGGAGCTCCAGGCGCAGTGGAGCCACTATCCCCGCCTGTAAGGTGCCCTAGTTAAGGATGCCGCAGCCGAGAAGCGGTTGTCGGGTGGTCAACCCTAGCGACATCGAGTGATTCTAGAAAAGATGTTACGGGTTAGGCCCGCGCCATATTGATGCTAAAGGTTTTACGTCATCCCTATTGAGTGGGCGACGTCAGTACCGTGCTGCGCCTGGCCCTAAACTTCAGGCTAGACGTTCCGCAGTTCTCCTGCGCGGACTCGGTATAAGGAAATACTGACCAGATAATCCTTCGCACCTGCGCCTGTACAGACCAACTTCAACCCCTTCATGGGCTCCGGTTACGTTAGTAGAAGTACGTAGAAGCTCCTAGCCGACATGTGGTTTCACGAGACCTTTGCCCGTCACGACTTTCGCCGGAGAGGGGACTAACTTTTACTCTTATTACTAAACAGAGGTCAGCAAGTCACCACTAACGAACAACTCCGGTAGTCTGACGGGAATATCCATTGGTTGGCAGCCACAGCTCATTCATACATCCATTCATACTGTGTTGCTTCTTAGTACACGTAAATACGAACACAAAATTTTAATGGGTTGGCAGTTCCGTGAAGCGGAAGTGCCTACGCGATCATCCAGATATCCTTAGTCATCACTAAGGATGGCTAGCGATATGTGGATCGTGCTTAAGCCTCCGCCCCGCCACCACATCGTAGGTGGACACTTACAAGGTCAGCAACATGCGGAGGAATAATAATAATAATAATAATAATAATAATAATAATAATAATAATAATAATAATAATAATAATAATAATAATAATAATAATAATAATAATAATAATAATAATAATAATAATAATAATAATAATAATAATAATAATAATAATAATAATAATAATAATAATAATAATAATAATAATAATAATAATAATAATAATAATAATAATAATAATAATAATAATAATAATAATAATAATAATAATAATAATAATAATAATAATAATAATAATAATAATAATAATAATAATAATAATAATAATAATAATAATAATAATAATAATAATAATAATAATAATAATAATAATAATAATAATAATAATAATAATAATAATAATAATAATAATAATAATAATAATAATAATAATAATAATAATAATAATAATAATAATAATAATAATAATAATAATAATAATAATAATAATAATAATAATAATAATAATAATAATTTTTTTTTTTTTTTCCCATTGGTTGAACGAATAAAATCTGCTGTCAGACCGCCGTCAGTTCGCTGGGCTCGGATATATCCGGGAACAGAGTACAGACGGTTGAGAGGGGTTCTAGATAAACTAGCAAACCTCTAAAATTACGCGATCCTCATGCCTGTCTAATGATAGCAAAAAAATGCAGTCACTGGACGTGCAAGAGATTCTCCAATCATCACTCACGGCGTTTGTTCCACCCCGGAAACTGTTTATCACATTACTTCAGGGTGGCACCGCGTTCTAAGTCTCTTTGGACCTTTTCCTTCTGACTTCTTCTGTAAATATACAGATTTCCAATAATATAGATCTATGCCTAATAAGCAACATGATTTAAAAGGCTATCTTCTGCCTGGCGATCGGCTCTGTAAAGGGAGCATAAATCAATCGCATATATATGGTATGGTATGGACTGGCTCTGTAAAGGAGCAAAATCAGTCCATAATTTTCTCTTCAGTCTTGATTCTCCTGTTCTAAGATGGATCTTATGCCTCTTGTGGGGCTATCCTCTCTACCGCGTCTGACTCATACTAACATTCAATCTCGCGCTTATTTACAACGACACTCATTCATACCACAGCTAAAGCTGGCGCTTTTGCTGCTATCTCAAACATTTCCTGGGTGCACGATTCGTTCTCGTCCTTAAGACGAGTCCTCGTCGTCACCCTCCGCACCCGAATCTATGGGACCGGCTACTGCCTCTAGGTTATGGTGAGGTATAAGCCTGACTCCCCGCTCCTCATTCGCACTTAGTTCGATTGCCCTATCTAAGAACGGTTTCTTCTTTCTTAGGACGCTTTCGACAAATAGTGCCATAGCGTCCCACTTTTCTTTGGCCGACAACATTTCACTGATAATGTTATCTGGCGTTAACGCTTCGAATATCCTCTCAACCTGGCGTCTTTCTTCGTTCCACTGATGGCAGACGAAAAACGTATGATACGCATCGTCGCGATCCGCGAAACAGAAAATGCAGCCGGGCTCTGGGTCTTTCCCATTTTACTGAGATAAGCGCAGAAATACCCGTGGTTACTAAGGAACTGGGTGAGGTAATAGTTGACCTCCCCGTATCTTCTATCGACCCATGGAGCCAGCTCCCTAATGAGCACGTGTGTCCATCGGCCTTTCACCATCTGATTCCATGTTTTTTGCCAGGTTTCCATGGTCACCTGTCTTTCTTCTTTCTGAACGATTGCAGTTCCATCTTCTGTTTTCTTCCGTTCGTAGGTTCGCTTGCGTTCCATCGCCTGTAATTCGATCGGGATGATTCCCGCGATGACTAGCACCGCGGGTCCCGAGACAGTGCGATAGGCGCTGGTGACTCTAAGAGCCCTCTCCTTTGAACAGAAGATAGTACGCTTCGGTGCGTCTCTTTTCTCATTTGGTTAGCCCATATTTCAGAGCCGTACAATAAGATGGACGTCGTGACTGTCATTAAAAGTCGTCGTTTGCTTGATTTCGGGCCGCTGGTATTGGCCATAAGACGACTTAACTGCAACGTTTTCTTTATCGCTTTATTAGCGACGTGTTTTAGGTGCGTCAAAAAGTTAGTTT